>OU611759.1:2960808-3130808 GCA_914767535.2 Dunaliella primolecta | reverse complement strand
TGGTGCTGGCTGCCTTGCTGCTGGCTGCCTTGCTGCTGCTGACTGCCTTGCTGCTGGCTGCCTTGCTGCTGGCTGCCCTGCTGCTGGCTGCCTTGCTGCTGCTGGAGTGTGGCGACCTGCATGTTGGGATTTACAGCACAGCGCACCTTGATTTAACCAAAATGACTGAGGCCCATACATCATGATACATGATAAATCAAGCACTTAAGCGCTGCCTCACAACAAACAAGTGACTCACCATGATCTGCTCAATGATGGATGGTAGGCACTGTGGATAATCTGTAGATCCATCTCCATATGGACACTCTTGCAATTGGTTCAGGGTTTTGATGTCTACGACGGGCTCCAACTCCTTTACAAAATCCTTTACACTGTATATGCAGACAAATAGCGAGCACGTGTTGCCCATGAGCAGCAATCTGGAACGCATGGAAGGCGCTCGGCAATTCTCTTCCTAGTCGTGCTGCATGACACGCCCTGCATCACAGCTGGAGCATAATCCGTGCTCATCTGTCTTCCCCATAATACCCCAGAAGGAGAGGACTTGGAGCCACCCACCAGACGTTAATCAATGCGGCCGCTCTGCTGATTGCATCAGTCGCTGCTTCTTCAGACCTGCAGAAAGCAAACATGCATGCTTCGAACACAGAGAAAGCTATACCATGCATGCTAAAGCTAAAATGTAATTTCCATCAGAACGCAGATTCATTGGTCTCATTTTCAAAATGGCAATTCCGTAGTTCACAGGCATCACTCTAATATGAATGACAGAAGGTGCACTCACTCTGCCACCTTATCATTGAAAAGTTGCGCTTGTATCAGAGCTGGTGCCTGCAAAAAAGGAAGGCAAAGGAGTGCAGAGAGCTCCAGCTGCTTTGTGTGCAAGAGATGGCCAATGTGCACACGTGGCTATTTGCACCAAAAGCATGCAGTTGGCCCACACTTACAAAGTCAGCGTACAGGGCACATGCGCACATTGGACAAAAATCCTCGCTCTCCGAGTTTCCTGCGTACAGCTCAAGAATGAAAGTCACAGGACTTAGACAGACTTATGGCCCGAAGAATGGGTGCTGGGTGCTTTTATCAGCTATATCCATGCATATAGTTACCCCAGTGCTGATATTAAAATTTGCAGCATACTGTCATATATATGATACTAGGCCAGGTAAGCAATTAGAGGTTTCTTAGAAAAAATTGCAGGCCTTTGCAAGAACCTTTAAGAGGAGAGCCGTCACATTGTCGGAACAAGCCATTTTTCGTTTTTCCACAGCCAGCGGGTGCGTCTAGTCCCCCTAGCCTTCTCTGTTCTTTTGCTTTGTGGTGGAGGGGACTGACGGCCGGGCTCTTTTAAGCTAATGCACCTCCTTCTTCTAAATTGATGCAGAGATGTGTTTTTCCCTGCCTACACAGTTTTTCCTTTTTTCTAAAACAAGTGAAACCACCCCCAACAAGTCAAAGGAATGGGACAAAGAACAGTGCCCCCCGTAAAGGTACCTCTAGCCCACGTTAGGAACCTTCAAAACTCTCTACTAGACAGTCTAAAGAGCATCATCCATTGTGCACCACATTACCTGAGATTGGAGTTATTGCAGGTAGGAATGCAGAAAGGAGCGACTACAGACTGTTTCAACTACTTTTCTAACAGCGAAGCATCTGTTGTGTGCTCTGGAGCAAGACATTTCAATACATATTTTAAACTTAACTTTAAAGCAGCTTTGAGCTTAAGGTTGAGTGGCAGGCATATGAAAGACACATACACTCACCACAATTCTTTGAAACTTCTTTAAACTGCAGGTTGGCTTGGCCCGGTTTTATTGGGCAAGTTGGCACCTATGTGTGTATGTACATACATGTGTGTGTACGTGTGTATGTGTGTGTGTGTGTGTGTGTGTGTGTGTGTGTGTGTGTGTGTGCGCGCGCGCGCGCGTGTGCAGATCATTGATCGAGCATCTCTTCGGGTCCAGAGGTGTAGCATCTCTGCAGCTCCAGCGTTGCACTGTTCCACACCTCATCCTTTCCTTTGAGGTTGCGTGGAAGGCCTTGAACGGTCACAAGGTAAACCACAAGAAGAGGGATGCACAAGCTTGCTTGCATAGCGCGGGATAAAATCGAGACGATTGCACAGAAGTAATATAGAGGAAGGAGGTGGCATGAATATTTGACTTTCCTTCAAACGTGTTCGCCAAATCAAGGTTTTCAATATACTTGTACGAGCGTTCGCCCTCTTTTGGCTGAAGGCAGAAAATCAAACTTTTGGTTTGAATTTGTGATTTTATAATTTACTTTGCGATGCCAATCCTTTAAGGGGTTTAGCCGTCATTTTTATGCCAATTTTTGCCAGTGCCACACATTTGGAATCTCGAAGAAAAGAGTAATTGTCGCTATAGCCCAGTTTGACCTTTGGCAGCAAAGTTTCACCCAGTTTTGCCTCCCTAACCCCCTAAACCTAACCCTAAACCTAAACCTAACCCTAACCTAGCCCTAATAACCTAAACCTAACCCTAATCTAACCCTAAACTCCACCTAAAAAGTTACTTTTTTGCCAACGTTTTTGCCAAAGTTGCAAACCCTAGTTTCAAAGTACTGTATAGCGGCAATAATTGGAAGAAAAGACACCAATTGGAAAAAATTTCGCATGACCGATTTCCTTGTGTGCTTAGCTCGTCTGCTTCATGATCCAGATGGATGGGTCATGCACAAGGGAGCAAAAAAAGCTAAGAAAGCTGACCTATTTTTGCACCAGCGCATGGTCGAATTTGGAGTTAAGCAGGGCAAGCTCATATCCCCCCGCATACAGCAATCGTTGTTGCCCTCTATAGGACCCAAATTTTCTTTAAAGAAACAAGAGAGATTAAAATTAGGCCCTCTCTTGAGACACAGAAATCTGATAAACTAGAGGAAGACAACACCTGCAAAAAGAAGTCAAACACAAAGGTTTGAGGGATGAGGCCCTCTCTTGAGGTTCAAGGTTAGATAGACGGGAGGAAGGCATCACCTTCAGAGGAAGCCACGAACACACCTCTGAAACAATTTTAGTCTCGATGTAGATATATCCTGCCAATCCACAAAGGAATGTTTCCAGAGGGCCCCGGGGGTCCAACTGGCAATATATAATTGCCTGGCATGCTCTTTCTTGAGGTTCTTTCCAAATCTGACCATGTCAAACATTTTTGCAATATTACATTCACCAAAAAATGATGGAAACCAGTGGACTCCAGATCACTATCCTGGCCTCAGATAACCCAAAAAAGGCCCACAGCCCCACCCCACGACCATTTTTTGACGTAAGCTTTAGTATATCTATTGACGATGCTAATCTCCTGCATATTCAAAAAAAGGAGGAGGCAAAAATATGGCCTTTTGGCACCCCTTGTGCTGGATTTCCTCCAAGGGAAGTAACTGAAATGATGTATCTCACCAGCCACTGTGTCTGGCACCCCTTGTGCTGGATTTCCTCCAAGGGAAGTAACTGAAATGATGTATCTCACCAGCCACTGTGTCTTTCCACTCCATTATTTCTGCAGAAATACTTTTTGGGTACAGGGACTCCAAATTACTAAAAATCACTCGTTTTGGTGCATTAGGTGGTCCGGAATGGAGATTTGGTGGTCAAAAGGAAGGATTCACGCCTTGGCTAATTTGGCGGTTCTCCCCAATCTGGGACATTGGAACCCAAGTGCCTGTAAAAGAACGGAGTTGTCCACCTCTGAGATCCTTCTTGTGATCTGGAGCAAGAAGTTGACATTTCTGGCATTGTGCTTGAGTTTAGCACAATCGTGCTTCTTTTTGCAATCTCAGAGAGCTGCTGCAGCACCTCACACCTCCCATCCATCTATCCCACCTGCCCTTGTATTCCATGGATAGACAACTCAAGAATAATGTGCATCTGCAACACAGACGACAAACGTGTCGGAACATGAGTCATAGCTCGTAAACTCCATGCCTACTCTGTTAAGTATGCCCACAAGCTTGTTACGTCCAGGCGTGCTATTGAAAACAGAAATACTTCCCACAGCCAGGTTCTGGTGCGGGTGCTTCTAGGAACCCACCAGATCCCCACTAGCCCTTTCTATTCTGTAGCTTTGTGGTGGAGGAGACTTACGGCTCTTTGGGGCCAATATGTCTCCTTTGCTTAATTGATGTAGGGAGAGTTTCCTCTACCTAAGTAGTATTTCTTTCTTTCCTTCTTTCTTTCTGTGTTATCCGATAACATATGAGTCCTTTCTGGGGCTTTCCACGAAGGTAAAGCAGCTGACCTGCATGACAACATTTATCCCACACCTGCAAGCTTTGCATCTGAGTTACTGGTAAGCTAACTGGTGGTGCTTGCAAGACTACGCGGGAGAACAAGTACATAACTCATATAACATTAGCGTTAAGATTAAAAACTCCTTCTCACAGATACTCCACCCCACATCCATGCTACCTCCAAAGTTTGTGGGCCCTTACCACCCAGAAAAATCCCCCCCCCTCTGACCAAAAACCTCAACACTTGGAGTACTGGAGCTCTGACCCCTGCAACAATATGTTTGATGCCCATCACAGCTCCCTCTCATCCAAATGTTCAAGCTTCTCAACCTGCCACCCATTTTTGACAAAAGTGCCATGATGCAGACTCTGCGACCTGCTATTGACTTTGCCTCCTCAATACAGAGGCTACTGCCACTTTCATGTTTGTCCAACCTGACAGAGAGGTCGAAAAAAGGAAAAGAATTTTGCTCGCCAGGCTGCCACAAGCATCAAAGAAACGTGGTCAACATCTCCACTGCAGTTTCAGGCTATCCCCGCTTTTTTTGGGATTATACTACCCTGGCCTTGGTGGGCACACTCAAAACTCCTTGCTGCCTGCTCAAACCTCTGCTATAAGCGTGGGATCGTTTCATGGATAAAGCGTACCTATAAGAGCTCCCAGCCAGGCAAACCCTTTACTTCAGCAGGCCCTGGAACTTGGGAGCAGATAGAAAGCCTGTCATTTCTCAGTTTCCCTAACGATAAGAGGTCAAACTGTGTGGTACTCCCTCAGGCATTGTGGGACCAAAACATACTTGGAAGCATGCTGGTCTCTTGCTTTCTCATGCTAGTCTCTCCTCAACTTGCAAGCAGGCTTGAATGACCTGTTGACATGTTCAGCTGCTTCTGCTCTTTGGCCTAGCAAAAAATGCTTACAGAGCCACCTTCCCAAGAGGTTTGGCATGAACGTACTTATTGCGGCCGCAGAGCGAGCATCAGCTAGGAGGAAACGTCCCAGAGGCATGCAAATCTGCTTTTGTTTCCCATGTTGTGGGAGGCCCCAGAAAAGAAAAGAAATGAAATGAAAAACTGCGCAGGCAGTGAAAACACTCCCCACATCAATTAAGGAAAAGAGGATTCCTAAAGCCAAGGCACCGTGTATTCCATTGACCAAGAGAAACAAGAAAGAAGTCAATGGGGATCAGGAGGGTTGCTAGCAGTAGCCCGTGCCTGATCTTGGCGATGAGAGGTGAAATAAATATTCTCAAGAGCGCGTCTGGTGCTAGCAAGTTTTTAAGCGTACTGGACAGAATGAGCATGGAACTTCAAAGCAAGCTTGGTGGCTGCATGAGTGTTGAGACCAAGCTCTTTAAGGGGCTTCAAAGTGTGAGGGGTGTAGATGACCCCACCCATACCTAACAAAATGGTATGGAGTGTGACTTGAGCTGAGTCCCTCGAAAGATGGCAACATAAATCGTGGTGCTGCTGCTTGGAGGCCTCAAGCTGATTCTTGGGCCGGGTGTCTTCACAGTATTTGATCTCCACAAGATGGACATGCCTCTGTTTTGGAAGGAGATGATTAGGGTGACAGACCTCAGAAGTAGGTGAAGAGGCTGTGGCTGGAGCTGAGTGCTCCCTGTTCCCCACGCGCCCCCCTCTACTTCTCAACGGATACCGGGAATTCGTCCTTGGCACCCTTTTCATTGGGATAACTATTGCATCAGGGCAACTAGAAGTGAGCCTTTGCTTGTCTGGGAAATAATGAGGGAAGATGTATTTAGGGAGGATTTTATTTGTTGAGTGTTCAGGAATCTGCAGGTCCTGTGAAGCAAGACAATCTGCGCTGCCAATGTCCATGGAGGCCAGGCCTGCCCCAAGGGGGCCTTTGCTGACACTCTTAAGGAGGATTCTGCTAGAAATATTGTGGCGCTCAGTTACCATAATTGAAATAGTGGAATGTTTACACCCTGAAAGAGAATGTGAAGGGCACTGTCTGGCTCCCCACAAAGGGGGCATTGTGAACTGGTGGAAATCTTGAAGTGTATTGCATGCTTTTGATTGAAGAGGGTACCTGTGCGATAGATGGAAATGTCATTTTTGTGAATGGAAATGTGACAGTACCTGTGCGATAGATGGAAATGTCATTTTTGTGAATGGAAATGTGACAGGGTCCAGTAAAGTAAAGTTGAGTCTACACAGGCCTGGTCCAGCTGCGTGCATTAAGGGAAGGTTCCCTAACTAGCAGGTTAGCTAGGGCCTCACCAAGGAGGCTCACAGGCCTAGCCTAAACTAAGCTAGGAGCCGACGGGAAATAACTACTGAGGGTCTGGCGGGTTGTTGTCAGCCATGCACCTGCGGGCGTTGACTCTCCTCCTCCTGCTCTGCAGTGCCTTGCCCCCAGTGACACCCCTACCAAAAGAACCCTGCAACTTGCGGTGCAAGTATAAGTGTGCCTTGTGTTTATGATTTTTGTCAAGGATTGGAGTGCATTGCAACTTCAATTAGAGGCTTATGTTTCTACGTTATGTTTAGTAAGGCCCAGCTCATGGTCCAGAAGGTGTTGCTGATTTTCTTATGAACTGTGGAAAGTTGATAGTAAGAGTAGTATCCTGTTTCCGTGTTAGCCTTTCCAAGTCTGTATTTTAAATGTATGTGTGTCCTCAGAGCATCATGGAGGTTGGAGGAGTGCTTAAACTTTGGGGTAGGTGAGTTTGGGCATTCTGATGTGCTTGCATGGGAGCAAGCAGCTTCCTCAAAGGCAAGCCACGTGTTGTTATGGAAAGGATTGCATTCAAGGTTGACAGAAGGTTGTGTCTGCAGGGGTGTCATCACCCTGAATAGCTTGGTATTTAGCAATGGCATCTGCGCATTGGACCTCCCCAGCTTAGTAGGATCAGGGAAGTTGCTGTTGCACCAGTTTGTAGAATTGCAGAGTAAATGGCATGTTTAAGGGTGAGGTACATAACATGGTCGTCATAGATAGGATGGCATGACAAAAAGCCTGAGAGAATTGGACGACAAAGCATTGTGGATAGCTTCAAAGATCCTGTCTCGAGGGTGTTCGCTCCAGTAGTGGAGGTAATTGGGGTTGTGTTCTAGGGGTGAGGCCATTTTTTCCTGGGTCACTAGTGCCCACTTCTGGATAGCTCAGTGGATATGGTCAGGTAGGATGCCCATGTAGGAGCCTTTGATTTTTTTACTTTGGTGGTTTCTGCTGTTCAAGGTAGAGCGCGAGAAGAGGTCCAGGAGCTCAGAAGCAAAACTTTTAGGAGGAGGATTGTCATGCGTCCCACTCTGCTTGGCTCTGTGAAATGCGTTTTGGAGGATATTAATGCGCTCTGGGGTGGGCAACGCTTACATTTGCGATCTGTGCCGCAGGTGCATGCCACCTGTGCAGAGTATATCTCCGATAAGTCTAGGGGTGGTGTGGAGGGTGTGGGGGGGAATGGATCATCCAATGTCATGATAACATTCACTCGAGGTTAGAAATTTATTGCGTGATTGGGATTGGGTTGAACAAGGTCAACATTTATGATCTAAAATTCACAGCTTCCGGTCCCTATTATGTCTGCTTGTGAGTTCGTGGGTTTGACATCAGAGAGGACCTTGTTGCGGAGTTCTGTGTCGAGTTTTGGTTTCCATGTGTCATTGCCAATGCTACCTGTTTTGTCAGAATTTTTGCCTTTTAAGGTTGTCTAGGTTAAGGTCAGCAGCAGGTATGGAGAGGTCCGGCTCATCCTTGCGGGTCTCAAATTCAAGGATGCGCTGGAAAAAAGTGGGCCATCTTTCTTTAGTGTCTTCTGGCTCCCAGCTTGGCTCCCAGGTTATGCACACAAGTTCTTTACTGAAAGAGTTGGACTCTCTTCTGAGTTTATTGTCTTCATTGAGACGAGCACAGGCAGGGCAAGCCAAACATTCACTGTTGTCAATACTACTTCTTTGCTCATCAGTGCAGCATCCGAGCTCTTTCACGCATGTCCAGTGATAGGTTCGATGGCAGACATCACAAATTTACATATCAGGATAGGCCCCAAATTTAGATTGGTTGGGTGCGGATTATGATTTGAAATTTGGCATTTTCTCAGCTTGGGCTGCTCAGCCACAGGTCCAAGGGCGATGTTACAGGGTCGAGATTTGGGGTTCAATGTCAGGAAACTTTTTAAAGCCTGCCTGGCTGCACCACCAGGAATTTGACCACCTCAAAACGTGTTTTCTTGTATTATTATATGCTTGCACAGCCATGAGCTGCATCCTCCTTTCTCCGCTATCGTATAGGTGGTCAGTATACGCGGCTCTCAAGCCTTCGTGTGGAAATCCCGCGGGACCAGGGTTCGAGTCCCTGTGGCGGAAAATATTGGGAATCGGGTTACGTCCCGAATCAGGACGCGGCTAGGCCCGCGCAGATAATGTTTTTATTTGGAATAATCGGATTGGTATGTGTGTATTAGGGTGCTAAAAAAGGACAAAAGAGGGCAATGTCAATGTGGAGCAATGTGGTGAAAAAGTGGTTATTTTTCCAAGAGACCCAATCTTTCTGTCTGATGGGAGACCTTCCGAACCAGGACGCGGCTTGGCCTGCGCAGATATTCTTTTTATTCGGAATAATCGGATTGGTATGTGTGTATTAGGGTGCTAAAAAAGGACAAAAGAGGGCAATGTCAATGTGGGGCAATGTGGTGAAAAAGTGGTTATTTTTCCAAGAGACACAATCTTTCTGTCTGATGGGAGACCTTCCGAACCAGGACGCGGCTTGGCCTGCGCAGATATTCTTTTTATTCGGAATAATCGGATTGGTATGTGTGTATTAGGGTGCTAAAAAAGGACAAAAGAGGGCAATGTCAATGTGGGGCAATGTGGTGAAAAAGTGGTTATTTTTCCAAGAGACACAATCTTGTCAAAATTTGGGCATATATCAGTGATATAGGAAACATCATTGCACAAGAAAGAAAAAAAAGAGAGATCTACGCTTGCCGTTCGGCCGCGTGCATTAAGGAAAGAGTCTCCCATAGACTCCCACCGATAGAAATGGGGTCAATTGGTGATCTGGCTGAGTCAGGGTGGTTATCTTTTCTATCATATTTCCACCTAATCTAAAAATTCGGGGTAGAGTTTTAGACGTTTTCTTAGATCTCCTGCCTAACTTTTCTGGCATAGCCTCAGGTTGCGTGTGCGTGTGCGTGTGCATGCAGCATGTGCCCCAGTGCGGTTGCGTGTGCGTGTGCGTGCAGCATGTGCCCCACTGCGTGTGCATGTGCGTATGCGAGTGCGTGTGCGTGCAGCATGTACCCCAGTACGTGTGCGTGTGCGTGTGCGTGTGCATGCAGCATGTGCCCCAGTGCGTGTGCGTGTGCGTGTGCGTGCAGCATGTGCCCGAGTGCGTGTGCGTGTGCGTGCAGCATGTGCCCCAGTGAGGGTGCATGTGCTTGTGTGTGCAGCATGTGCCCCAATGAGGGTGTTTGTGCGCGTGCATGCAGCATGTGCCCCCAGCAAATAATTTTAGGACCAAAAGTAGATCAGCATGAAGCTTTCAGAAGATATAAATTTGGTCCTGGTATAACTATCTGCTGAAAGCATGTTCATGGGTGTTCGGAGTTCCAGACACTGGTGATACCCCCCTGCCGGGTCTCAGCAAGCAATCTGGTTTTACAGGTCCTGAAAACCCCGGAGACCGTGATGAGCGAAAATCCCACTTGAAAAAGAATGCCAGATCATTCATGAAAGTAAGGTTAGGAAAGGTGACAAGCAACTAAACAGTGATGAACTGCCCCCCCCCCTTCCCGCTCTAGCTGGCAAGAATATACCATTTCTCAGCATGTGGGATAGTGCAGTCAAAGGGAGCCCAAGCAGCAGGCAAGGCAGAGGTGAGATACTGGGCAAAGGAGGCAAAGACGGGGTCATACAAGAATGTAGGTCACAATTGTCAATTTTCTTAGGGTTTTGAACCCAAGTTTGGCCTTATCAAAAAGAAAGAGAAGAAAAGCTACAAAGGCAGAAAAGAAACAAGAAACAGGAAAAACATGTCATGACGAGAGTCTGCAGTGACAAGAGTGTGCTGCACATGGTTGTTGAACTTATATAATCAATTGTGTGATGTGTAATCTGTAATTTGTTGGGACTTTTCCATTAACCTCTTTCATCTTTCTTCTGAGGAGCATCCCTCTGAATATTAGTGCGTTTCCTTTTATCCCTGGCCATGTGCCACGGGTGTTGCTCCCTGATGTAATGCTAACGTGGTCAGCCGGTCCGCCCTTATCCTGCTCTCTTTCTCTCCTGTGCTTTGGTATTGCAGCAACACCAGCACTCAAGCAACAAAACTCAAGTAACAGCAGCAAAGTAAGCGTCAGGCAGTGGATTCCTAACACACACAGCTCAAACACACCAAACCCGCCCATCAGCATGCAGCTCAAGCATAGTATAGCGCGCTCTCCCCCCTTCACCCCAATTTTTGGGTAGAATGTTGCTGCTGTGGCGTAAGCAAATAGCAGATTTACTGGGGCGCCCAGCGCTTGGCAGGCATATCCACTTGTACAAAACTCGCAGCTGCAGGTTCTGGAGGGTCGGCGCATCCAGCCCACATCACAATTACAGGTCAGTGGCTTCTTGTATGCTTCCATGGATGGATAAGCGTTGACTGTTAAAACTGGGTTCAAGTGTTTGCCTGCCTGACGCCTGCCACGGCAAAATGGTCCTCCAAGCCTGCCATGGTTTTTCCTCACATGTGTTTGTTGCGCTGAGGTTGCCGTACCCAGCAACGTGATGCTGATACTTCTGCCTTTATCATGCTGTCCCTGGGAACCCTGGGGACCGCCATGATAGTGGGCACTCTGCACGATTGTTTCAGGAATATGCATGATTTTTTATGCATCAGTTACAATGTGCTTGTTTGCTGCAAATTAATTTGGGCTCGGGATGTTATTGTGCATGCATTGAATTGCTCCTGCAATCTGGCTGCACTTGATTACAGACAATGGCATATATATACATGCGTACTTGGATTTTGCCAGAAGCTAACCTGAACCAGATTGCCTACATTAATTGCAAATGTTGTTCAGAGCAGAATTTTATGCAATTGCTACGTGGGGAACCTGTTTATTGCTTTGCATCTTTTCGCACGCCAATTAGGGGGAATGACATCCTGCTCTTAAGATGCTGAATTTGTCTGCAGCACACTCTCAGTGTGACAAACCACAAAGGCAGTGAGAACACTTCCTTCATCATGTAAGGAAAAAAAAGATACATTGGCTCAGAAAGCCGTCTCCCTCTCCAGATGGTATGAGAGAAGCTAATGTGGGTTTGGTGGGTTTCTGGCAGCACACAGCCCCAGGGCACCATAATTATAAATGAGTTTTTTTGTTTCTATGGCATGTCTAGTTGAGGTGAGTTTATGTGCAAATTGTACAGCATGGGCATGGGGTTTTTGTGCAAGTCTGGTAGACCTTTGCAGGTCGATACCTAGTTTTTCAAACTGATCCAGGGTTTGGGCATTATAGACATTCCCACCCACACCCAGGGTGATTTTATGGAGAGTGTTCTCGGCACCTTGAAGTTGCTTGCACACTTCACTGTGTTGTAGCTGTGTGGCTTCTAGCTGGGCACCAGGCCTTGTATCTTCACAGTACTTGAGTTCTGTTGAAAGAAAAAAAAAAGAAAAGAAAAGCCACACAGGCAGTGAAACCCTCCCCACATCAATTAAAGAAAGGGGGCTACATTGGTGCACAGACCGTATGACCACCCCACCACAAAGTTCAGACTGAGAGAAGTGTGGCAGGCAGAGAAAGAAGACAGGTTCAGCAACGAGAAAGAGAGCAGGATGATAGCTGAAAGATTGGAGTTCCAGACCTTCAACAACAAGCATTATATAATAATTTGTATACTTCTATGTTAATGGGGATGATATTTACACTCTCTTTTGTACCTCATCATCATCACCACTTTACTCCTAGATGCACCCTTTCAAATTGCTTTGTAGTCAGGTGAGAAAGAATGAAGAGCAAGAAAGCAGGGGGAGCATGTCTTATGGCCTTGCCCTTGCGCTCAAGCCGCCATATAAGTGTTAGTAACAAAGCCCTGAAAACCTTTCTGAAGGTGTCCTCCTCCCATCTCATGTGTGGCTTCTTATTTCCCCCATGCCCTAATGCCAATACACATGTCTGGTGAGCTGTCTGACAATGCGCCTAGACTCTGCGCTTAAGACCTTTTTCATTTCAAATGAAAGTTTGGGAGACTCTGCCTCTCTTGCTTGCTCTTGATTCTTGCCCCCGCTCCCCTTACTTTCTTTTCTGAACTGCTCCCTTTTTTGCTCTGCCCTTATGGGAGACCACCAAGTCCTAGGCAATTGTAAGGAAATAATTTTTTGGGAATAAGGAAAGGTATGAAAATGAATCAAGTACTCTGTAAGACCTTCACCTGAAAGTCGTAAATGGAGGTCCATATGGAGCTGCTTGGAAAAAAGGCTGTACAGGGAGTCAAAGTTCTGTTATCGGGAGGCTCTCAAGGAGCTGCAGTCTAAGATACAAAGATCCTCAAGCAGCACTGCCCTCAAGAAGTGAATAATCGTTTTAGGAGTCTTGCCCTTGATATGAAGATGTCCTTACTAACTTGAGGAGCCCTTCTTTTAGGACAAATAATTTCCTCAGAGCCCTGCTCTAAAGTAAAATTCTTTGTGAAGCTACTCATCCTAGAAAAAAATCTACTGAGTGTGTTGCACCCTCTTGGAGTCCATTCATCTATTTTGTACGTCTATGCAGAATCCCAGTGTTGAATTTAGGGAGGATCTCATGGAGGGGGTGCTGCCAGAGAGAATTCAAGGAAATTGTAAATCCTGTCTTCTCCTATGCTAACAAATTGAGCATTCAATGCTCAAGTGACTTGCAATGCTCAGGCGTACACCATTTATCATTCCAAGACATCCATAAACAAAGGGCATTCACCATACATGAGGCTCAAGGGTGTGCTGCAGCAACTTTGGGGATCTCTCTCATCCAGCAATCTCTCTCAAGTTCAGATCCGCAAGGGCAACACAATGGTTGAACGGACAGATTAGGTCAAATTTAGAATCATCCTCTTTATGACAACGCTGTGCGCTTGTCAAGTTCTGAAATCAACTAAGCAAATCATGTTGAAGTGGCATCATGCTTCAACTCCTTTTTTGCAACAAACAAGATTTCTTATTACAAATAGCGAGCAGAGCACTGAAAATTTTGGGACCAGGATTGGTCCTTGAGGTTGAAGCAAGAGCCATCAAAACAAGGATGCTTCACGGAAGGCGAGGATTTGCAGGGATGTGGCGCTTGAAAAAGGAACAAACCTGCAGCAATTTGAGGGGAAAAACAGGCACAATGTGTGTTAGCAATTATTCTTTCTGCACCTCATAAATGATCAAACTCATCCTATCATTTCTCCTTATGCAAAGAGACACACAGGATAGCCATTATGCTGCTCATGCAATCTTTGGAAGAAATCCCATGCATTCTTGGATGCCAGCCCATTATTTAATAATGCCCAGGCATTAGCGCACCTTGGACAATGTAGATCGAGGGTACCTCCTTGGCCCTCCAACAATGTGGTCGCCACCTTCCCCACACACTTCTGCTTGTGTGCCTTCATCACCCTGGGCGCCAGACTGGCAAACAAAGGAGTATGGCATGTGCCAACATGATAAGGTAGATTTTTTGGGTGGCACATTGTTTTCCTCCTCTTCTTCTCATAATGAAGTGATTACGATGCAGAGGTGCATGTGCACCCTCCGCACTCTCACCAACAAGTTTGTACAGATCTTGCCTGCTAATATCATCAAATGCACTTAAATAGTGCTTGCAGGACTCGGCCTCAGCTCTGAAATGCCATTGTAAAACAAAAAACAAGTGTTTAAATCGCCTGCACTCTGGCTTGCTATTCGCAAATCTTTTGTACTTAGGAGATCAAGTGTGATTTGCATGTTGTTTGCCAACAGGCTTTCAGGCAGACTGAACTGTCCAACAATATCATGCAGCGAAGAAGGTGCCGCTCTTAGAGCTATCACATTGTTGTCTTAGCAACTGCTTCATGTCATACGGTATTGCAGAAGGACCGGGCTTGCATTGTGTTTTCTTGTATTCTTCCTGCGTGATATGCAGCATTCAATGCCAAGAAGATGTACGCACCACGGGACCTGCTGTAGCACAGACGTGACTGTCAGCTGTTGCTTGGTGGCCTTCCTTCCCTGGTTCCTTGGCAGCTGCCTGCTTTTCTGCGTCCTTTTTGATGGTCTCTGACAAGGAAATCAAGGGCTCCAGCAGGTCTACGCGCCCCACCTGAACTTGAATTGAAAAAATGGTTTGGGCCTTGAAGGCACTCCCGACATCAATAAGGAAACGGAGACGTGTCAGCTCAAAGAGCCAAGAGCTATCTTCTCCGCCAGCATATCATTCAAGATGAATAATGAGCCTCTGCTAGCATTCATTCCACGTTTCTGTTGAAACTTGCTTCTTTGTGTGGGAGGACTAACATCTCAAGTTATAGCAGGGAGGGTCATGTTCCAATTGGCACAACGTGTCAATTTTTACATACTGTTTCAAGTATGGTGGAGGAGGCTCACGGCTCTTCTGAGCCAATGTGTCTCCTTTTCCTTAATTGATGTAGGGAGAGTTTCCTCTGCCTACGTAGTTTTCTTTTCTTTCAAGGACTTTCACACCTCCAACGTTACCTTTCTTCTTGCTTCTCTATAACACTTTTGGTAGAAAGACGGGCGTTTTTCTTTGATCTTGAAATCAGCTTCTCATGAGGGTGAGGGTATATGAAGAGCAATTGACTTCAGAATAGAGAGCATGGATCCTGGGCATCCACGGTTTTTCCTCTCCTCTCACCTCTTGCGTCCTCAAAAAGCAGCCAAACTTTTTGAGGGAAATTTTGAAAGTAGCTTCTTGCTTTGCTCTTTGAAAAGTATAATATAACCATTTAAGCATGTAATTTATTTCACCTTTACAATTCAATTCAAATGAATCAATGCTTAGCCATATTTCTTGGTGCTCAAGCATGTTAAGCCATCATAAATTATAATGCATGTATACGTCTTTCACATCTGCAAACACGTATGTACCTGATTGCCATATGCTTGGGCTTGGGACAGCAGCCACTGTGACTTTGCCAGGTCCTGTGAGGCAAGCAGAGCGAGAACAGAGGAGGCAAATTTACTTAAGTCAATAAACATCATCTGAACACTCACTTGGACACAAACCAGAGTGGTGAAGCAAATCTACACCCAAACAAACATTGGCAAAAACTTGCCTGGAGGCAACCCAGCATTGCTACAGAATAAAAATAAATGCACGCAGCCACAGTTTCCACTTGCACTCTGATGCTCCCAAGCTCTGATGTTCCCAAGCCTTACATTTGATGCATAATGTCAAGGTGAGCAGGAAGCATAGCCGTGCCTTTAAGTGACATCTTAGCTTTCTGAAAGAAGGATGGCAGATCACTGAATCGTAAAGATTTTTGTCTTGCCTAATCTGTACCACACAACTGTTGCCTGTGATTAAGATGAGCTTCTTTCAAGACTGTGTGTGCTTACATGTAGCGTGGTGCGCTGCTTGGGGTTGCATTGGAGCAGCCCCATGATGAGAGCCCGGCACCCAGGAGACATGCTGCTTGGGAAGGGCTGCATACGGCCATGCAGCACATTCTGAATGGTCTGGGACAGCACGTTTGGGTGCCGAGGATCCTGCGAGCATGAGGACATGGTTGTGTGGAACCATTAGGCCAGGGAATTTATTTAGCCGGGTATATTGCAAGCATGAGGACATGGTTGTACAAAACCATTGAGTCAAAGCATCAAGCATCAAGCACCAAGTACAAACATCCACATCCACAATTGGATGATCAATCGAGCTTTGAACTGAACAACATGAGGATGGTATGAAGCTAATAGAATATGACAAGTACGGATTCCATATCATAATCATGAAAATATAAAAGGACAGGGGAGATTGCAAATGCTACAGGGTTCTCGGTGAGGCCCTAACTAGCAAGCTAGTTAGGGGACCTTTCCTTAATGCACGCAGCTGGACCTTGCTTGCGTAGACTTTTCTTTTTCTTTCTTTTCTACAGGGTAAGCTCGACATTGCAGCCTGAATTACAGAGCGCATTGCACTCATGTTGTCCCTATTGCATGGATGCAAGAGATGCAACAAAGCACTTCTCTGTGGCTCTCAGCTATGCTCTCTCTCTCTCTCTCTCTCTCTCTCTCTCTCTCTCTCTCTCTCTCTCTCTCCACCTTTTCCTATGCAGGCTGTGTGCAGAAAGCCAATGCGTGCTGCTCTTCGTGTGCACCAGAGGTATAGATTGCAAAAGCTGTTTAATGTTTTTAACGTTTGCGTGGAATTCACTGGATTACCTCAAATGGATATTTGCCGGTGGTGAGCAAGTACATCAGCACACCCATGGCCCAAGCGTCCACAGCCCTGGCATCATATCCACTAGCCCCTCCGCCACTGCCACCAGTGTAGGCCTGTTCATTCATTAATAACTCAGAAACATGAACGGATGTTGCACAAGCGTATCCGCCAAATGACCCAAGCAATCACAGGCTGTGATTCACAGCCCTAGGGTCATGGCCATTAGCCCCTCCACCAGTGCCACCAGCACAGGCCTCTCATTCATTTGTAACCCAGAAACATGAACAGGTGTTGCGTAAGTGTAATTGGCAAATGGCTTTGAGTCAAATGTGAATAGCAAGTGGGCTGTTTAGCGACTGTATATGAGTGCAAGGTAATGCATAAAGTGAGTGCAAGGCAAGAAAATTTGCCATTCCTCTTCATTTTTGCGCAAGGAGATGCAATATAAAACGTACAGAACATCCTGAACCAAAGCACCGCTTTGTAGGTTGCGGCTTATAGCCATGGGAAAATATGCTTTGGTTCAGAAGTATATTCTATGCATTTATCAATCACCACTTACCTGTAGCATCTCTGGGCTGAGATAGTCAGGGGTGCCCACACCCAAAGTCTGCAGAGGTACACATATTTAGAAAACCATTAAAGATGGCAAAAAAGTCACAAATCAAATAATGGAATACCACACAAAGGCGAGCAGACACCTTGTTAATCATGGCTCGCAGGAGAACTGATGCCAACGTTTCTATCCCCTAAAAAAAAAGCCCCTAATATTTCCCTGTCCAGTCAGGCCGGAGTGCAATATTGGATGCAACGTGTTACCTGGGTAGACTCGAGGTGCTTAGACAGCCCTGCATGCAGATGCAACGTCCAGCAAGGTACAAGGATGATCACAAACGCACGTCTCACCTTGGCAGACTCGAGGTGCTTGGACAGCCCTGCATGCAGAAACAATAATCAAAAAGGGTGTCCACGTTTGGACTGAGCTCTTTTGTTTAAAAAGGCTTGTGGTGCAAATAGCACAATTGCAGAGGTGGACACTCGCGTTTGAACAAACATACTCCCGCAATTTCTACCTGCATCTTCTCGGTCATTCTTACAAAAAAAGGTCCACTTGGAACAGGCAAGTTTGTAGGAAGGCTTGTTAATAGATAAGCTGCGTTTTGACTTTGTGTGGCTTGTTATGTCCTGAGATGTCCAGTACGCTTTAAAAAACTTGCTCAAACCAGGCGCGCTCTTGAGAAGACCGCTTCCAACTCTCGTCAACAACTTGAAGGTCAGGCATGAGTACTGCTAGTAACCCTCCTGTTCCCCCTTGACTTTTCTTTACTCTCTTGGTGGAAGGGATGTGCGGTGCCTTGGCCCTTGGTATTTTCTTTTCCTTAATTGACGTGGGGAGTGTTTTCACTGCCTGCGTAGTTTTTATTTTCTTTCCTGTGATGCACACAAAAAAATTACCCACTGGCACTATTTTTCTTTTCTTTCTTTCTTTTCCCGCTGGCAACCTTGGATGAATTGCCACTTCTGGCACAAAATTGTATTTTGAGAACTCGTGGGGCTGTCAAAGAAGTTCTCCACCTCTTTTCCATGCTCCTGGTTCCATTCACTCTCACTGCCACCTCCACCAATAAAGAACAAATTAAAGATAAATCACTACAGCAACGGGCAAAAATGCACATGAGCACACATGGCTCCACAATGGCTCCACACATGGCTGCACATGCACTGTGTGAATTAAAGTCTGCCAGGTACATCCCTTGCCCATTTCCTTTGCACACAATTGACTCACCAAAATCAATGAGCTTCAGCTGGTGGTTTGAGCGCTGGATCATGCAATTTTCTGGCTTGATGTCCCTGCATGGAAGTGTGCGCATTTGCATGCATGGTATTCACTTCACGTATAATTGCCTGCCGGTGAGGGTGAGCATGAGAAGAGACTGACAAAAGAAGACAGGCCATGCTGACTCCATGGGTGCTTGTATTGCCTTTTTGGCACACCTGTGTGTGTAACCCTTGTCATGCATGTACTGGGCCTGCAAGCGTGCAATGGAAGATCAAGGATGGGCGATGAGGGGTGTGTGGCAGTAACCATGGGATAAAAATGCAAAGGGGCAAATTGAATCCCAGCATTGGATTACTACACCACTGAAGCTGCCTTAAAAGAGCTCTGATCCTGATTGCACTTGGTATGCCCAAGCACAGGTTGAGACAAACAGCTCCCTTTCAGCGTGCCTCCTCAACAGTGGACTTCAGAATCCTTCAAGCAAATCCAACAACAATTTCATGGCAGTGGCCGGTCCAGAAAGGAAACCAAAAGTGCGTGGTCCCTGTTTGTTGCCACTCACTGCTTGCAGTAGCTGGCAGAAGAAGAACGCAGCCATGGGCTCAGGGAGGCATCCGTTGTGCTCATTCAGCAAGTCCAACAGATCAGGCCCTGCGTCCTCAAGCATTCAGCGTGTTGCCAAGGGATTTGCCCAAACAAGAAAGCATCTCAGTGCATAAAATACGCGTTTATGTCGTATGATGACGTACCATGTATGTACAAGCTTGAAAAAAAGGGGGGTCTCAGCTGAAGAATGCACTTGCGTACTCACTACCAGGGTGTTCAGATGAATGTCATAAAGCCTTTCAACTTTGCTTGGGAAACAGAGTACATCTGCACCTCACCTGAAATGAGCTCCCACTGCAATGCATACATCAGGTAAAGTGTGTTGTGAGGCTCACTCAGGTACTGGACATTGTGGTTTACCACTTTCGTCAAGTAACTCACTGGCATGAATCGTCACCAGGCAGGCTGGCAGAACGTACAGCTGAAGCCTTCTGACACCAAGCTTGATCCTCTACATACTGTACCCTTGCAAATAGGTCTGTTCCATGATTTGATGAACACCACTCGATGCTACCCACCACAATCACCAACTGTGCATGCTCAGCAAAAACATCCAGGAGCTGCACAATGTTGTTGTGGCGGGCTGCTGCGCTGAATGCAATCTCGCGCTTCACAACCTTGATGGGTACAGTTTCTGGGCCATTCATGACCTGCCAGACAACAGGAGAGTGGCCCCTGGGGCTTGAGATTTTGTGAGTGCCAGAAGACACTGGCTGCATGCTGTGAAACACTGAATTGGCACGAGTCGATATATCGACATGAACGTGTGTTGTGGCTGCTGGTGAACCTCAGCAGCTTTTCTAAACCCCCAGAAGAGCTCACACCTTTAGGGCAACAAATGATCCTGGCCTTTGCATGTCTTCAGCTGCATACACCACTGCCGTCCCTCCTCCTGCAGGCAGGAAATGTTGCGCGAGCACATAGATCTTGCAGCCGCCATATAGTTCCGCACGCATACGCGTACGTAGGTGCTGGGGCACACAGCCTGGTCTTCACTCACTGTTTAGCTCATGGCCATGGATACGGTACCGCCCGCTGTTCAGGAGGGTGTTTGGCAAGAGCTGGATTGGCTGCATTGTGCTATAAATTTACCACTAAATCCTAACGAAGTTGAAGTCTGTGTCTACGTGCGATATGAGGATTTCTACGCGATCGACAAACCAAGTTGACGGGAAGGACGGATTTACGGAAGACGGGTGGAATTGTAATCAATAGTGTGCACAGTGAAAATCAAGTGCTGGAGATATTGTTAATATCCCAGTTTTCAGGTAAGCTACCGATCGACTTTGTGGATCGTGCTTGAACGGCTGCCTTCGTGTGAATCCGGACCTTATTTAGTTTATAATTATTTTAATGTTTTGTTGAATGAGGATCCTGCCAGCACGGTCTATCTGGAACGCCCAAACAAGCTTGAAACAAACGCACACGTTTGATCAGCTATACTAATCCGACATGATGATTCACAATGTAAGTAAAAGTAAATGAATTGCTGGAGTCTGCTGAGAGGAAACTTTTTAACGAGCACTGGGATTTTATTATGTACCAATGCATGTTGGCCTTGTTTTACAACCGTTATTCTGGGTGTTTGACGTCCTCTCGCATCACAACAACATAGGCGTTCTGTACAATATACCCACAAACTTGTTACCATTGTAGAGAGGGTTGAGACCCTTGTCTGTTCATGGCGCGTCCTTTTCTGTCCCCAGGTATTTGCATCTTGATTTGGGCAAGCACTCGCTGAGAAACATAGCACGTTTCAAACGGAAGTTCCGTTTACATGCTCACACTTTAAGAGTTGAGACATCACTTTGGCAGGAGCACATCTGCTTGTGATAGGTGTGACCAAGGAGGACTCCAAGATGAAAAGCATGCTGCGTTCCTTTGTTCTCCTATTCTACTATTCTCAAGCTAGCTCTGAGGATGTTTTTCATTTCTTGCAGAAGCAAACTAATGAGACTTATCGTCTTAATTCCGATCTCATGGATATGTTTTGTGCAGTTGGAACAGTTGAGCAGGCCGAGCAGCCAAACTACCTGGCTGAAGGTCAAACCCCATTGTAACCATTTAATTGATTTGTAGGGTGAGTTTCCTCTGCCTACATAGTTTGCTTTTCTCTCTATTTTACTGGTGCTAGGCGCCATGTTGAAAATAGAGACACTTCTCACAGCCGGTTCTGGAGCCGGCTGCTTGCAGTAACCCTCGACACCTCTGCTATCCTTTCCGTTCTTTTGCTTGATGGTGGAGGGGATTCACGGTTCTTTGAGCAAATGCATCTCTTTTTCCCTGATTGATGTAGGGAGTGCTTGCGTATGTACTTCTTTTATTTCTTTAGCCTACTGTGGTTACAGGCCAGCCTGCAATTCTGCCAATGTTCTTATCTTACGGAGAATGCCAGATAGTCTATGCTTCAAGAGCATAAAACAAACTTCCTACAATGCACTTTAAAAGTCAGTCTTTTAAAACACAAATCCCTTGGGAGAAAGGAGGTGTAGTCAAGCCTCTCAACAATGAAAACAATAAAAAGACAAGTGTCCTGGCAGAAACAGGATCTGCACCCGAACAGCTTGACACAAATCAGAAATTGGATTCTTTCTTGCAAGCATCGTTTTACTTATTCTTGGTTTCCGCACAGTGTGGGACCCTGAGGCACCATGCATACATTGAGTGCACATTTTAAAACAAATTCTTATGTCTACGTCCTGCTGCACCAAGTGCACGGAAGCGCTCTCGCGCGCACGCATGCGCGCGCACACACACACACACACACACACACACACACACACACACACACAAACACCCACAGTCAGAATTAATACAAGGGTGACAACAAAAATCATTCACAGCACAGGATTCAAAAATCATTCAAAGCACAAAATCAAGGGAAGCGCATGCAGCTAGGCAACCCTGACTTTCGACATGCCGGTATTAAGCACAGCAAAATCAGCTGTCACCCTCTCGTACGCCTAAGAGCCCAATTCATGGACCTTCAGGACGAATGGCAAAATGGAAATGAGGCAAAGAATCTCAGCATGGTCTCTGTGCATGTATGACATGCAACAATTGAGCGTAATCCATGGACCATCCATCACCATTCATGGCAAGGAGCCATCACTATTCATGGAAAGGGCCAAAACTGTTGTGCCACTGTGGCATCAGGTGCCCCCACCTCCTTCCCTCCCTTGATACCCCCACCCTCTCTCCATCAACACCTGCGCTGACTGCAGTTGACCTGCGCTTTTACTGCTCCTGCTTTTGTGCCCCTGCAGCAGCTGTGCCCGTCCTGCTGTGCATGGGTCTCCATGGCCGCCACTGTGTGTGTGGTCGTTGTAAAACAGATCATCCCCAAACTCCTCGGCATATTTCTCATAATCTTCATCCCCATCATCACTGTACATCAGGCCGGCGGAGTTGCCGTCTTCGCCGTTGGCCGCCTCTGGCGGGAGCAGCAGGAAGGCCAGCCGCTCCTGCAGCTTTTCCTGCTCGTCACTCATCATGCGCATGTGAGCTGCGAGGGTGCTCTTCTCCTGCATCAGCGCTTGCACCTGCGTAACCATGCAAGTATGCTTTAAATTTGAATTTTAAGGGATGTCTCTTCTTTCCTCTTGAGTCTTAAGTAGAGCACAAACTCCGGATTTTGCAAGAGATGCGCATCAGCTGTGGAACCTGTGCTTACAACAACCAAGATCGCTACAAAAGCAGCTACAGAGGGGCATTGACAAAGGAAGAACATTGATTTTAATGATGCTTCTGCTACTTTGCAACTAGCTTCAGGCGTGCAATCGATGGAGCTTCAAGAAAAGCATTTTGCCTTGTATTCCAATAATGGTCTCTGCAACTCAGCAAGTTCTAACAGGCGTGCGATTAATGGAGCTCCAAGACAAAGTGTTGACACATTCTCTAATAAAATTTCTGTAACTTTGCAACTCACGAGGGGTGTGCTATTGATGGAGTTTTGTAAGCAGGCTTGCGAAACCATCATTGCTCTGTCAAAACAAGCATCAATTAGGCTATAAGACATGTACATGCAAATTAGACACAGATGTAGCTCTGTTAAAGGGGTGGTGTGGAAGCTATCTGGCATGTACAAGCTTGATAGACCTAGGTGCAGGTCTTTTAAGGGCAAATGCTGGCTACCTGTTTACAGAGATGCCTGTCTGGTCTGTTGCATGTTCATGCTCATTTGGCAGAGATGAAGCTCTTTTAAAGGGGTGGGGTGAAAGCTATGTGTTTTTCACAGTTTGCACAGAATTGGCCAAACTCTCTGCATGAAGAAAGGTCACGAGCGTGCAAGGTAGAGATAGGTCACAAGCGAGCAACACTCATCCATGGCAGCACTCATTCATAGCAAGTACAAGCAGCACTCATCTGTGGCCATTCCTACAGGCCGCACAAGACCTATGCAGAAGTCTCACCATAATGCCATCTCCATCGGCGCACCAAACAATCTGGGAAACGATCACTGGAAAGGGCCCCTTGTCAAAAGCACAACACGGACCTTGCTCGACTGGCAATCAGGAAAGGCAGCATGTCCAAGAAATTCCATGACGCAGCAATGGACTCATGCAGCTCTGCACACCACACACCTGGCTCACCAGGCAGTCGATGAGGGGACCCAGCCACACCTAGCCAACAGGCATTCACACCAGTCACACCTGGCTCATCAGGCATCCATACCAGGCCATCCATACCAGGCCATCCATACCATCCACACATGGCTCACCAGGCATCCACACCATCTATACCATCCACACATGGCTCACCAGGCAACCACACCATCCACTCCTGGATCATCACACCATCCTGACCATCCACGCCTGTTGAGCCAGGCATCCACACCATCCACTCCTGGCTTATCAGGCATCCACACCATCCACACCTGGATCACCAGGCATCCACACCATCCACACCTAGCTTATCAGGCATCCATACCAGGCCATCCATACCATCCACACATGGCTCACCAGGCATCCACACCATCCATACCATCCACACATGGCTCACCAGGCAACCACATCATCCACTCCTGGCTCATCAGGCATCCGCACCATCCACACCTGGATCACCGGGCATCCACACCATCCACTCCTGGATCATCAAGCATCCACACCATCCACACCTGGCTCATCAGGCATCCAGGCCATCCACTCCTGGATCATCAAGCATCCACACCATCCACACCTGGCTCATCAGGCATCCAGGCCATCCACTCCTGGATCATCAAGGATCCACACCATCCACACCATCCACACAAGGTAGAACGGGCAATCACACCATCCACACCTGGCTCAACAGGCAGTCGATGAGGGGATCCAACTCTGCCCCAGGTCCACCGGTAGAAGCAGCTGCGCCCGCAGCAGCAGGCCCATCCGGAAATGGAGTACTGTCATTGTCATTCCCCAACGAAAAAGGAGTCCTGCCAGCATCATACCCGCGGACCTTGCTGGCACCGTCACTAACCAAGATGCCATTGCTGCAAGGGCTGTTGGAGGGGGCTCTTGTGCTGTTGGTGGTGCCGTTGGAATACAGAGTGGGGGCTACATGGGACTCATATGATGGTAGGTCTGAGTTATGGCAAGAGGGCGAGCTTGAGCTGGTTGTGGGGGGCGGCAGATTGGGGCTTGTTTGGGATGTCAAGTTCCAACTGTTGTCAGGGACGCCCCTGCTGCTTGGGTGGGATTCATGCATGCTGGGGCCTTCAGGCTTGAGGCTCGTGCTGGATCTGGCAGGGGAAGAATTGATGCCACTGGAGGTGTAGGTAGGGGAATTGCTCAAGCTGGTGCTGGCAGGGTCCCCCAGGCAACTTGTAGAGGCAGAAGTAGCAGTTGTAGTGGCAGTAGCAGTAGTAGCAGTCGCTGTGCCGCCACTAGCAGGGAGAGTACAAGCAGGAGTGCCGCCACTAGCACCAGTCGAACTTGAAGGCTGCAGCTGATGGGCCCCCCTAAAAGAGTCCCTTGTCTGCAGGCATGGGGGCAGAGACAGGAATCCTGATTTGATGGTGTGGTTTGAACATCAAACTTTGATGACCTGAATTGGTGATCTCATGGCCCGACCAAGGGCGTAAAGGGCGTGATCAAGAAACATGACTGTTGCGTTTGCCTCAACCAGCAGGGCTGGTCTCTTCAGGGAGCCATATGGCGCAGCCAATCCAACAAGTGCGCTGACAGGCTGTGTGGTGTCTGCATCAGAAAGCACAAAATCGCTGTGGTCCAATTGCGATCCTTCCTTGGATTGTTTCCACCTGTATATTTCAAGCAGCAGGCATAGATCGCATGATGCTGTTTTTTGGTGCTATATTGCTATATTTTGATGCTGTTTTTTGCCAGTACATTTGAAGCAGCAGGCATGGATTGCATGGTGCTATCTGAAAGATGTGGCAGCAGCAACCTTGGGGATAAAACATGTTTGCGGAGGCACGTTTTACGTTTTTTTTTACATTCTCCCATGCACTACAACATGCACTACAGCATGCAAGCTTCCTGAAACATGTTCCAATGACCAAGAAGTGCAGCACAACAAACACATGTGTAAGAGCATTCGCGCATGCCTCATGGACACATGAGGGGCATGGCGTTGTCCTTGCAGCTGCAAACATGCTGGCAGCCCCCAGCACATGACAAGCACCTCAGCCATCACATGAGCTCCAAGCATACGAGCCCAAAGCACATCACAAGCACCTCAGCCATCACATGAGCTCCAAGCATACGAGCCCAAAGCACATCACAAGCCAGCACATCACAAGCACCTCAGCCACCTCAGCTGAGCTGGCCTCACAGGCAAGCATAGCTGTGGCTGGCCTATTCCGTACATATGCGTCGTATTTATAATCTTTGTCCTGCCAGAATGTCAAATGATTTGGCATGCATAAACGGGATCAGCCAAATTTAGGCATAGATATGGGTCTGTAACCTAAAGAAAACAAGCAACAGCCATCTGAGCTGAGCTGCCCTGATAGGCAGGTACAGCAGTAGGGGGCTTACATCCTTCACTTTCCTCTCCTCAGCCACCTCAGGCTGCATACGGTGTTCTGCTCAGGACTGCCAGGATCGGAACACCACGTGTGCCGCCTGAGATGGCTGAGGAAAGGAAAGAACGTACAGGCAGTCCTGAGTACCCAATAACACCTCTGAGGCCACAGAAGAGCTCCAACAACTGCACCAACACAGCACACATTGGTAGGGATCGGCATACATCGCTGTACGTCACATTTCCCAAAGCCATTTAGGGTCAAATAGCATTACATTGTAAAAGCGCTATTTACCAATGCCACTCCCTAAAGATTGGCGTATAGCATCATGAGGGTCTTTTATAGCGCTACATAGCGCGATACACAATTTAGCGCTTCAGGCCAACAACGACCCTTACACTTTTAAAGTTGATCAATTGACATGCGGTTGAAATCCCAGTAAACGAACATGGAAAAATGGTTGAAATACACTCAGCTGATGAGCGGTTGACGTCAACTGTATCGACCACTCTTCAACCGTGGCCTGAAACGTCTGACAAAAGCTCAGTTTAGGCCTGGCTGCAAGGAGCTGACTATCAGTTGACATGTCAGGAACGTCAACTTCACACCTCTGAGCGCCACAGGCGAAACAGCTAAAGCAACAGGTCAGAGGTGCAAAAGCCTGAGTATAAAAAATCACTGTGAGCAACAGCAGGTCCCAGGAGCAACAGCCTGAGCACCACAGCTAGAGCACCACAGGTTAAAAGAGGAACAGCCTGAGCACACTGTGAGCACAGTAGGTCAAAGATGCAATTGCCTGAGCTTCATTGGTCATTGGCGCAACACCGCGATAATACTATGAGCACAACATGGGTGCAAGCACAGCTTCTAGGTTGAACCCCCCAAAACAGACCAGGCCATGAGCACCCAAAATGAGCTCCTTCCAGGCCACAGCAGCTGCCGCACCTGCAGCAGGCAAAACCCTCTCAAGTTACCACACTTACAGCAAGCACAATCCTTTTAAGCCATAATAGCTACAGCAAGCACAGTCCTCTCAAACCATTGCAGCTGCAGCAGGCACAATCCTCTCAAGCCATATCATCTACAGCAGGCACAACCCTCTCCAGCCTCGACTGCTGCAGCAGGCTCAATCCTCTCAACCCATGGCACCTGCAGCAGGCGAATGCACAGCCACAACAGCTGCAGCAGGCGCAACCCTCTCAAGCATCAACACTTGCAGCAGGCACAATCCTCTCAAGCACATCAGCTGCAGCAGGCACAATCCCCTCAAGCCCTATCATTTGCAACAGGCATAGTCCTCTCAAGCACATCAGCCGCAGCAGGCACAATCCCCTCAAGCCCTATCATTTGCAGCAGGCACAATCCTCTCAAGCACACCAGCTGCAGCAGGCACAATCCCCTCAAGCCCTATCATTTGCAGCAGGCACAATCCTCTCAAGCACACCAGCCGCAGCAGGCACAATCCCCTCAAGCCCTATCATTTGCAACAGGCATAGTCCTCTTAAGCACATCAGCCGCAGCAGGCACAATCCCCTCAAGCCCTATCATTTGCAGCAGGCACAATCCTCTCAAGCACACCAGCCGCAGCAGGCACAATCCCCTCAAGCCCTATCATTTGCAACAGGCATAGTCCTCTCAAGCCCTGGCAGCTGAAGCAGGCATAATCCTCTCAGGCCATGGCAACTGCCGCACCTGTAGCAGGCGCCTACATAGCCACAGCCGCAGCTGCACATCATCCCAGAGGGCCTCATGATGCCCCGAGGGAGGCCCTGCTCTGTGTGTGGTGGCAGAGTGAGAGGGCCCAGCAGGGGTGCCCACAGATTGCTGGTTTTGGGGGGCGCTCTGGCTGCACTGGAGGGGGGGTGCAGAGGGTGGTGCCGAGGCTGCAAGCGCTGCTGCTAGTGCTGGCGGTGCTGCTGGAAGTGGTGCTGGCTCATGGGGCCAGAGCAGGCTAGCACTGCCATCGAGGGCCCTGAGCTGATGTGATGGCGGTGGTTGGGGGGCTGGAGCAAGGCTTGACCGGCTGTCGCCCTGGCTTGACTGTGTGTGTGTATGTGTGTGTGTGTGTGTGCGTGTGTGTGTGCGCGCGTGCGCGTGTGAAACAGTTGTGATGCCAGAGGAAGAAAGCCTGAAATTAACATCAGTTCCAGGCTTTGTGACCTTGCAACTGCTGGAAGCATTCATACAGTTAAAAGTTTTGACCGTTGACTATTGCAGTCCACAAATTCTATTACTTTGTCCTCAATGATGAATGAGGTGCACTAACTCGCAAATTGGCAACTAAACAAGCGCGACAAATTAAAGCCAGCAATCGCACTGTGAATGAAGCACACAACATGGAGAAACAACCATAAATTTGGCAGTATCTATAATGTATGTGTGTGTATGTGTGTGTGCGTGTGTGTGTGTGTGCGTGCGTGCGTGTGTGCGTGCGTGCGTGTGTGTGTGTGTATGTGTGTGTGTGCGTGTGTGTGTGTGTCTGTGTGTGTGTGTGTGTGTGTGTGTGTGTGTGTGCGTGCGTGCGTGTGTATGTGTGTGTGTGTGTGTGTGTGCGCGTGTGTGAAAGAGAAAACGCATGCGCAAACAACTCATGCAATTCAAGCTGAACTCAGGAAAGGTGCTCACATATGTTTGCATGCTCGTGCTCAGTACTACGCAATAGGAAGGGTCTCATAGATACAGCTAGCAAAATGTAAAATACAAGCACATATACATGTGCTGCCACAATTGTTTGCACGAAGTGTTCTGTCAACAGGCCGGAAGGCAGGAAGCACAATTCACCTTGCTGAGCAGCAGGCTCTTGACCAGGTCCCTGAGAATACCATTACTTCCAGCCATGTCTGGCCTCCATGACAGCATCAACCCTTTCGCTCCATCATCCCTTTCTTCTCTGCTGATCTCAAAAGCTTTCAGCATCCATGTGCATGTTGAACGGATTCAGGAATCCTTTGAAGTTGACATATTAATAATAACCATAGAGGCACGAAAGTTTTGGACGTGTCAACTGTCAGAGCCACAAGAGGCACACCGTGCGACCTCTTGTGACAGATACATTTTTATTCTTTTCCTGTAATCTAATCTCCACCATGTCCTCAACGATACGGAGAAAGCTGGTGAGAAGAACAACTGTCCCCTTCGCTTCCCTTCTCTCCTTCCTTCACAGGAAATGCATGAAGACACACCCTGGGTGCATGCATGGACATGGCTAGCTGCTTCAATGACATCTGAGGAGCTGCAAGGTTATGGCTCACAAATTTTCCTGGCCTGCTCTCTCTGCAGAAAAACAAGAAGCCCCCTCCAGGCTGGGAGCTGATTGAGGAGGTATGTTGGCTGGAAAAACATGCATGAATGCATAAAGACTTTGGTCAATTGTGAGGACATATGGTGCTGCAACGTGCACAAGCCCACACCAAAGCGAGCAAATGAATGAGTGCGTTGGTGCCCTAGCATGAATAGTTTCATGTAAATGTTCATGCACTTAGGGTGAAGGGTATACATGTGCTTAAGTGTATGTCCATGATAGCGTCCATAAAAGCACGCGCTCGTGCACACACACACACACACACACACACACACACACACACACACACACACACACACACACACACACACACACACACACACACACACACACACACACACTCGTACACACACAACACACTCACAACACACACATACACACACGCATACACGTGCATGCACACATGCGCACACACGCACACACACACACACACACATGTTCATGCACATGTGCACGCACACACACGCACGCACTTGCACGCGCGCGCACACAGAGAGACACACAGCCATTCATATTGCACCAAGATACCAACATGAGCTTCCACGATTGCCAATTTTTACAGAAATCCCAGTGCATCCCTCTTGCTGTTGCGCCCCTCTTGCATTGCAACCCACCGACCTGATGGACCTTATGAATTTTCTGGGCATTTTGTGTACCAAAGTGGCTCTAGAGCATTATACCTTGTAATTTGCAAGTACATTCTGTTGTGTGCCACAGTGGCTCTAGCGCATTACAAGTACATTATGTTCTAGGAGGCTCCTAGAACGAGGCTAGCTGCTTTTATTGACATGCAAGTACTGAGGCTTTGCAAGAGATTTCAATCAGACGCGAAAGAATTTGCAAATTACGCATTTGAGCCTCTGTCTGTGGTTCACTGCTCCTTTTCATTGCCCTCGCCATCCATCATGCATCAGTGGTACCCGCAGGGCCTGCCTCCTCCGCTGACACCTCCTCGGGCTCACTTGCCCTTCCCTTATCGATTCACAGATTTCACAAGAAAGCCATCAGTCTCAACTCTTTGCGTTTTTTGACACGCACACACACACACATACACACACACAACGTTCGACTGCTAAGCTGGGACTTGCCCTCCCCTTCCCCCTTACCCTCGCCCCATCCCCTGCCCTGCCCGGTTTCTGCTCTAGCCTTGCCCCTGCATCCTCAGGCAGCGTTGTCCCTTTTGTGCCTGAGCCTCTGCGTCTGCCCCCCCCCTGCCTTTGCCCCTGCCTCCCCTTCCACAGCTGTTTGTAGCTGAGGATGCTTGGGTTCCCATTTATCCATGGCAGCAACCTCTTACTGCCAACCCTGCACACGTTCCTCCATGACGGGAAGCTTCATCTCTTCCTCCTCTCAATGGGCTCTGGTTGGAGCAGCCCATGTCAAAGGGTTAACTGACCCTTCTTGTCGTGGCTTTGTACTTTGCGAGGCCATCAACAAAGTAATCTTTAAACGGATTAGACTCTGGCGATGGGCTCCATGTACTACGTGTTCAGCCACAAGGGACAAAATACAGCTGCAGTACAGATGCTGTACGAGCGTGCTCATGCTCTTTGTGCTCCCAGGTGATTGAGGATTTTGAGACCCAGATGAAGGAGGCTGTGAATGAGGAGCATGAAGGCAAGCGCAAGAACGAGCTGACCTGGAAGATCCACCGCCTGCACTGGGAGAAGAACCGCTTCATCTTTGACCTCATGTACCAGCGCAAGGTCATGTCACGGGAGCTGGTGAGTCGCTGGCTGAGAGAGGGAAGGGCAGGACAGGACAGGACAGGAAAGGACAGGACAGGGCAGGGCAGGGCAGGGCAGGGCAGGACAGGGCAGGACAAGAAAGGAAGTCCCTTCTGCGATTGGATCTAATTGTACGAGCGGGGATTCGCCGGATGGTCGAGGAAAATAATGGAAAGGATGAGTTTGCCTTGCTGTGGCTGCCTAAGTACATGAGGTGGTGAGTTGCTGGCCGGTAATGCAGCTGACCATATACCGTACTACTTTAAGATCATCCCGCAAAGATAATGTTTTTGAGGGGTGCGGGGTGACTGCGGGACAACCAGAAAGTAATTCGTTTGGGGGCTGTGGGGAAGTGCGGGAAAGTAAAAACACAAATTTTAGAGAATTTAAGGATAAACAAGGGGGCCACTGGCCCTGCAGGAACGTGCGTGATTCTACAATCACAAAAGAGAGTACTTACTGAGAGGGGTGCGGGAGTGGTGTGTGGAAATAATCAATTGTTTTGGCGGTGCGGGATGACCACCTGGTAGTACGGTAGGTGCAGGCTTGTTTTGCTGCCAAGACCTCGTAATCACGCCTCAGCTTGCCTGGCTCACTCTGCAAGGCTCTTCTTCTGAAGAAATTGGTCATGCATCTCAAGCTGACAAGTGCCCAGTGCTGAGGAGAGGCAGGAAAGAAGCTGCTCTGATAAATATGTCTGTCAAGAAATGCATGGGATATGAGTGAACAATGGGTGAACTGTTGCCTTTTTGCATAGAGACTATTGCTCAGGGTGCCCCGTGATTGGGCAGCATACACATGGGCGCTTGCTGCTTTTAACGTACAACCTTGATGCCTGAAAGCTGCGTTGCTCACACCCACAATGGGCCTCGAGTGCAGCAATCATAAAATGGGCTGTTACAAGTGCACCTATTCTGCAGCAGCATGTAAGGGCAACAGTGGGTACGTTCATTCAATGCCCTGCGTGCAGTACGACTACTTGGTCCGAGAGAAGATAGCAGATGGGGCGCTGATATCAAAGTGGCGAAAGCCAGGTTACGAGATCCTATGCTCCATGCTGGCCATCCAAAAGGTGGGCTTGTTAGGTATCCTGGCAGAGGCATGAAGGCCGGACAAGGCCTTTCAGTGTCCTTGTGAGTGAGGGGTTTAGTCTCCTGTCAGGTTTGCACTAATTGGCTGCCAGTAACATCTGCTATGCAGTCTGCACTGATGCACTGCCAGTGAAATCTGCTGTCAGGTCTGCACTGATTCACTGCCAGTAAAACGCTCCAAATCGACACTTTCAGGTTTGTTGGAGGATGCCTTGGTGTGTGTGAATGGTCTTACATAGATATAGCATCATGAACTCCAGCGCCACCTCACGCTGCTGCATACTGCTTCATGCTCGCACTGATTAGCCTTGCTCCACTACTGACGTACAAGCCAGCAGAAGAAATACAACACTTGTGCACGACTCGCACTCCTGCATCCTGCCGCATGCTTTTATTGACTAGCCTTGCTCATGTGCTGACTTTAAGCCAGGGAAACCAGGACTTGGCCACCACCTGTTTCTGCTGCATCCTGCTTCAAGCTTGCATTGACCAGCCTTGCTTGGCTGCTACCCGATGAGCAGGGCAACCGCAGCTTGGGCACCACCTCACAGTGCTTGCATTCTGCTCCATGCTTACACTCACAAATTTTGCTTAGCTGCTGCCGTACGAGCAGGGCAACCACAACTTTGGCACCACTTCGCACTGCCGCGTCCCGCTGCGTGTGCGCTCCAACCAGCAGAAGATCACCCCAGACGTTCAGACCGGATGCATTTCCTGTGCTTCTGGGGACGGGCGATTTGGTGGGCCAATCTGGTGGAACACACCCTTAGACGAGGAGGGAGGAGGTGCGTGCATCTGAGTATGAGCTCATGAGACCTGTGGCGCGTCTAAGCATAAGCTCATGAGACCCGTTGCACATAAATAAACACCACCAATGATCAGTCCTAATCAAATCCGCACTGGGACACTGTTTGTGCATAGAGCAAGTCAGGGGAGTGAGGAACTGTGGTTCTTGAAGGGTAATCAGTGTAGCCATGATGAACAAGATTTACACGGGGGGACCTTCAGCCAGACTGTTCGGCTGATGAACAAGACAACCCTGCAATTCAGGCCCAAAGCATCTTGACTGCCTTGAGTCCATGTGTGCAATTGCTCTTGTTTTCCAAGGTAGGCATCCAGAACGCTGCAAAGACCTGGGAATGGATAGTTTATAGGCTAGTGACTATTATGTGGAGGCGGCAGCCTCAGAGAATTGAGTTTCCCAACCTCTTTTTGTATTCCTGGCCTTGTGCATTCCCAGGAGCGGAGGAGAACACGACAAGATGGCAGCAGCCAGGTGTAGCTCCCTCTGCAGAGGCAGGGCCCAGCCGAGAGGGTGGCGGGCGCAAGCGTGGCGCAGATGATCTGGCTGAGGATGATGACGACATGCCTGAGGATGTGAAGCGACGGCTGGCCATGCTGCAAGGGAAAGCCTAGGTCTCGCACACGACGCAGGATGGTGTCGCTTGCCTCTAGCCAAGCGCGCTGGGCTGCATGACAATGTAAATACACTAGATGTAGGACCTGATTTGACTTGTTATCGTGGACTTGTTGTTATGGATTCTTGGGTCGTGGACTGCGAGCCACCGCACAGGTGCGCTCAATGGAGCAGCCATGCTCACCAGCTGCATTCGCAGGGAAATTAACATTTTGGTGGATTGATCCTAGTATTTATTATTTAAACGATTACAAAGGAAGGAGGAGACTGACACCCACAATAGGTGGGCTGACGGATGTTAGAATGCTGGCAATGGTGTGCTACGGCAGAAGGGAAGACAGAAATTGGTGTATCTAGCGCTTTGCCTGGCAAGAATGGACAACAGTGCGGCTGCCCATTGTGTAATGTGCTAGATTTACAGGATTTACAACTTGAAGAGAGAAGCCATCAATCAAAACGCATGACTACTACGCTGAAGCGCAAAGGAGGACTCCACTCAGTGTGAAAAATAGGCAACTTTGACTGAAACTAGGTCATATGTACATGAAAGAGCAAGTAAAGAAGGTGTGAAAGAGGCATATAAGAAAGGAATTATTGTAAAAGGAGTCAGAAATGTGTGAATAAGCTGTGTTGCAAGAGCCATGTGTGGTAATTACTGAAAGGAAAGGAAAAGGGTTGCAAAAATAAGGCCTTCAGTCAAGGAAAGGAAAGGGTCACATAAGGCCTTCAGTTATGTAGGAAAGGAAGGAAAGGGTACATAGGATAGGAATGGGTTACATAAGGCCTTCAGTCAAGGAAAGGAGAGGATTACAAGGATAACATCTTCAGTCAGAAAAGGGAAGGGTTACATAGCTGTAGGCCTACGAGAGCAGCATAGCTGAAGCATAACAAAGATATGCCTGCAACCAAACCAGACCTGAGCTTGAAACTAAAAAGAAAAATTTGAAGTTTAAAACTGTTTTTGCATTGCTCTCCAAAAAAAGAGAGATATATAGGAAGCGTAGAAGGTGCTCAAACTTTTTCGAATAACCATCCCACATTCATGTACAGCTCCATGCTTGCCAGGATATCAATTTCCTTAATGCACGCGGCCAGACTTGGCAAGCGTAGACTTTCTTTCTTTCAATGTACTTACATGGCTAGGTACCGTGTTCAGCAACCAGAGGATTGACAGCCGCGAGTGTAGCTCCAACAAAGCATACATGTGCGCGTCACGGCAGGTACTTCAAATACAGCACACCAAGGAATTCAAATAAAAGGAGTGCCAGGCCCATCCCAAGGAGGGTAAATGAAGAAGATGATAGGATAGGATAGGTTGCATAGCTGTGCCTGCCTACAAGGGCAGCTTAGCTGAAGCAAAGAGGTGTCTGTAACCAAACTAAACCAGCTTGGTTTGAAACTTGTGTAAATGCCAGCTGAAAGCGGAAACAAACCCTTGAGCTCAGAAGTGTCAATCACTATAAAGAATCACACGCACTGCCACTCTACATGAAACAAGCATGCAAAATCATGCACACAAACTCCAGTAGGTTGCAGTGTCTGATGCTAGAAAGTTTACTTTCGCGTCACCACAAAAATGAGAGACAGCATCACTCTGAAAATTGGTCCAAGAGGCCATGACAAATGTGTTCATGGTATGCTTTCAAACCTTACAAGTTGTAATCAGTTGAAAGATGCTTTTGTACTTCAGTTAAAAATGATAAATTCAGACACACACAGAAACAAACACAAACACACAGGAGAAGAAGCACACCGTAATGAGTGTGTGGGTATTGTTACTGACGGTATGCATAGGCAACGTACATGTGCTAGAATCTTGGTACATGCAACGCACAGTGCCATGAAAGGTTGTAAACAGATTTGACCTGGGGAGAGAGAGAGAGAGAGAGAGAGAGAGAGAGAGAGAGAGAGAGAGAGAGAGAGAGAGAGAGAGAGAGAGAGAGAGAGAGAGAGAGAGAGAGAGAGAGAGAGAGAGAGAGAGAGCAGGTAGTTTGGCTTGATGTGCCAACCACAAATGAAAGAACAAAAAAAACAGCTTCAAAAATGTGGTCTCTTTCGGTAGTTTGCTTCTGAAAGAAAAGGAAAAGTTCTTCTTGAAAATTTTGTATTTGGTGTACCTGCCTCCGAGGGCACTTAAGCTCAAGAAAAAGAAAAAGAGTTGAAGCAAAAAAGGTGCCTCTAACTAAACCAGACAGTGCTGGTACTGACTTTACTGACTCCAAATTCCTAGGACACCAGCCTTGATTCATGAAGCCTCTAAGACATGTACTTGGTAGTGCAGAACAAAGCACGCGCAGAAAAAGAGTGTGCAAACTCGTTGGATCCTAAGAAGAGCAACTCAAAATAATGTGCTTTGGCCTCATTCAAACAGTACAAGCAACCATTGAGCAACCCATGAGCTATGCAAGCAAACAACAATGATCCAGGCTGGTATTTCATATACAATATTAAAGCATGTACCAAGGTACGTACATCATTAAACGACGACAAGGCGCATACAAGAGGAGCAAATGACCTTTAGTAAATAAGCTGACAGAGCATGGGACCAGGTCAAGCAGCCTTTATTGCATACCGTTAAATCAATTTTCTGGTCCCAGTGGAAACGCGGTCACGGACTCGATCAAATCAATAATCTTTTGGGCAATTCCTCAATTTCGAATCCAATTGCTCAGAAATTAATCAAAAAGCCATGCTTCTTCGCAGTGCCCTGCGTGTGCGACTGCCCAACAGGCTACTGGGGGGGACCAAACCAGCCTACCTACGCTGCCAGGCCACCCCCTCATCCAGCAGTGAGGCTGGGCCCAGCAAGCCAAACATCAAAGAGCTTGCATCAAATGCACGAGTACGGGTGGCAGATGAAGAGGTGTGTAAAAACCAGGCTTGTTGTTTGGGCATATTAAATCTGTGGGTATGGCCAGGCTTGGAACACTCACGCAGCAAAACTGAACCATGCAGGTCAGTGACTACGAGCCTAAAATCAACAGCATCCTGGACTGGTAAGTCGTGAAGACATGCTGCAATGGGCCAGAAACAACCTGCGGTTGCTGCTGTGATACGCTGTCGCTGCAAGCCCAGGCTGAGCCCCTCCTTTCCTTCCCTACTATTTCAAAACTATGCTGATGGCCCAGGTTTGGTGAGTTGCAGCAAGTGGACATCTCCTCTGTGCCCCCATCGATGCACGGGACGCAGCAGAGCACGACATTGAGAGCAGACGAGCCTGTGATGTGTGCCAACAGGTAGGACAGCTTGCTCAGTCAATTTTGCAAGCCAGTATGAACAAAACCAAATTCAAGTCAGGGTCCTCATACGCAGACATGTTTTAGTCTGGACACACTGTTGTGGATGTCAAATGCATACTTTGAATCAGGCATTTCATCTTCCATTCCATGCTGGGAACATAAGCAATCATGTCACTTTGATGTCATTATGATGACGCAAGTGTGCTCACCGGAGCACCTGTGTTATATCAGAACTCAAGCAGGCATGAAATATCCACCAGAAAAAGCACAGCCTCTCCATTTTTGATGGGTGTCTGCCAAATGTGCAGGCAGGCCCACCCTTCCCACATCCTTGCTGCATACCCCTGTGGCCATGATTATTACCCTTCTCATCTTATAGAAGTGCTCGTCTTGGCCTTGGCCAGTGTGGTCTAATCTCCCCGTGCTTGCCGCATAGCTTGTAGAAGATGTTAGCTCAACAACAGCATCAACCTCAGGGAAGCAGGTTGATGTAATGCCACCCTCCCCATGCTTGCCACATGGTTTGTAGGGAGGATTTGCTTGCCATGGCACCAGCCTCAGAGAAGCAGATGTTCCGAGTCCCGAAGACAGCCACAGGGGCAGATGAAGGTATGGGAATTGCCCGCGTGGTTTGTAGGAAGGACTTGCTTATCATAGCACCAGTCCTAGAGAAGCAGAGGGTCAGAGTCCCCTAGACAGCCGCAGGATCAAATGAAGGTGCTGACTGCACTGCGCCTGCACACCAGCGCAAGTTGGCACAGTGCACTGAGGGCATTCACACTCGTTTGCACACCCTATGCATAGCAGTGTCGGCTACCACCAGACGAGGCATTCAACGTGTCTAATAAATAGGGTCACACGAGCAAGCCATTGTGAGTCAATCAACAGCAAGATGCACATGCCTCCCTCCACCTTTGTCACATACAAACATGCGTGTGCATGCGCAAACACATTTCTCCTCCTCAGAGCCTGCAGCAGCACCCAGCAGCAGCAGCAGCAGCAATGGAAGCGACTCCCAGCCCAGTAGCAGCAGCGGTGGCAGCAGCAGCAGCGGCAGCAGCAGTGCAGGCCCCTCTGACGCTGGTCCCTCGGAGGCGGCTCAGCTAGAAGCCCTGCAAGTGATGGATTTCCGGGTGGGCAAGATCGTGAGCTGCGAGAGGCACCCTGAGGCTGACAGGTAGATGGTTGCCCAGTTGCAGGGCTTAGCATGTCTGCACCACCACCTGCAGGGCTGAGTTTATTCTTGTGGCGCTGCCGTCCACCTGCAGGGCTGAGTTTGGTTGTGCCCAGCCGCAGTGCCGATCCTGGGTTTATTGTTTTGGCGCTCAGTTTGCAGTCCAGCTGCAGGCAGGCCTGAGTATGTTCTTGCAGCGCTGAGCTTGCTGTCCAGGTGCAGTGCTGGGTTCGTTTGTCCAGCTGCGGTTGTGAGCCTGTCTTTCCAGCTGTGGTGTTGAGCTTGTTTGCCCAGCTGCGGTGCTGAGTTTGTTGTCCACCTGCGGTGCCGAGTTTGTTGTCCACCTGCGGTGCTGAGTTTGTTGTCCACCTGCGGTGCTGAGTTTGTTGTCCACCTGCGGTGCCGAGTTTGTTGTCCACCTGCGGTGCTGAGTTTGTTGTCCACCTGCGGTGCTGAGTTTGTTGCCCACCTGCGGTGCTGAGTTTGTTGCCCACCTGCGGTGCTGAGTTTGTTGCCCACCTGCGGTGCTGAGTTTGTTGCCCACCTGCGGTGCTGAGTTTGTTGCCCACCTGCGGTGCTGAGTTTGTTGTCCACCTGCGGTGCTGAGTTTGTTGTCCACCTGCGGTGCTGAGTTTGTTGTCCACCTGCGGTGCTGAGTTTGTTGCCCACCTGCGGTGCTGAGTTTGTTGTCCACCTGCGGTGCCGAGTTTGTTGTCCACCTGCGGTGCTGAGTTTGTTGTCCACCTGCGGTGCTGAGTTTGTTGTCCACCTGCGGTGCCGAGTTTGTTGTCCACCTGCGGTGCTGAGTTTGTTGCCCACCTGCGGTGCTGAGATTGTTGCCCACCTGCGGTGCTGAGTTTGTTGTCCACCTGCGGTGCTGAGTTTGTTGTCCACCTGCGGTGCCGAGTTTTCAGGGGAGGGGTGGGGGGTCAAGCAGACTCATTGTCAAGGTCAGGACTCATGATATGAAGCAGATGCTTGCTCTAGTGCTCTTTAGGAGGGAAAAGCATTAGAACACCCAGTTGCTTTCCATAGCCTCCAATTCCTGCACATGCTAAGGCAATGCGTATGTCCCATACATTTGCGTGCCATGGGAATCACTCCCAATCCCTGCCTGGATTTACGTTTTACATGTTCGACCTCGTAGTGCTATTCAGGTCAGAGGTCACGCTTGTCACTGATGTCTATGACTTTTTAGTGCCACTGAGTTTGCCGCAAGCATGCTCATCAGGGAGGCAGACCAACAAGCACGCTTGACAGATCAACAAGCACGCTGTGTGTGCCATTGAGGTCGCCACAAGCACGCTTATCAGTGATGATGTAATCAACTCATTTGTGCCATTCAAGTATGGTAGCCACAAGCACACTTGTTGTTGTGCAAGTATGTCCCTAGCCATGTTTTTTGTCATGATCGTGAACTCCTTTTTTGTCATGATCGTGGACTCCTTTCTTCATGCTCATGATGACTCCCTTCGCCATACTTGGGAACCCCCCTGCTCCTTATGCAGGGCACTTGGTGTGCTTCTTGCTGCTGCTCCTGCTGCTGCAAGTTTGCAATACCGTTGGGGCAGCCGCTTGAATTGCATTCCCCTGGGCGTGACTGCCCTGATCTGCTTGAGCCGTCCGCCTGTTCCTGACCATGACTTCCCTTGTGCCTGTGTGCAGCTTGTACATAGAGCCGCCCGTCCCTAGCTTGGTGCAGCTGTTCCTATCTGGCTGCAGTTTGTGCTAAGAACCGTCTGTTCCTGACCATGACTTCCCTGGTTCCTGTGTGCAGCTTGTGCATAGAGCCGCCTGTCCCCAGCTTGGTGCAGCTGCTCCTAGCTGGCTGCAGTTTGTCTTAAGAACCGTCTGTTCCTGACCATGACTTCCCTGGTGCCCGTGCGCAGCTTGTACGTAGAACAGATAGATGTGGGCGAATCGGAGCCCCGCACGATTGTCAGTGGGCTAGTCAAGTACGTGCCCATCGAGCAGATGCAGGTGCGTAGCTAGCAACTGTTGTCCAAGTGGCAAAGTATGTTCCAGTTTCTAGTGTTGCTGAAGTGGTCGGGTTGTCAAGTAGAAGTGCCCATTGATTATGTGCCCATTGAGCAGTTGCAGGTGCAGAGATAATGTTCATTTTGTCTGAGAGTGCCTGGCCCCATTTTGGGGAAAAGGTTTTGTGAAGGAAAAGATTTAGTGGTGGCGCGTAACTGGGAAACAACGATTAGGTGATCGATGTTGGCTTGGCATGGAGTTGTCTGAGGAGGGCACACACTCCTTGTTTGGGCAATAGCAACCTTGAGCGCTATAGCAAGGGACATGTGTGCAAGCAGGGGTATGTGATCTTATTGTTCTATGCCTTTGGAACGCAATGTACAATTTGCTGATGACTGGAAATCAAAAGGACGGTCATGTGAAGACAGCCTTTTTGTCATTGACGTTGTTTTATCCAAGATCTAGGTGAACGGAAATACAAGGCCATGAGCACTTGCCTGAAAACACCACGATTTTGAACATGCCGGCTGTTGTTTTCTGCACTCACGTGGTTTTTTATTTGGCTATTTTATTTGGCTGTTGTCTTGTGTAGAGCGGAAGGCGGGCCCCTTGCAGCAGCTTCGCGGTGGCATGATCTCTGCAGGGTACTCCTGTCAGGCTCACGTCTCCACCGAGCTGCTGCGGAGGGCTTGAAGCCTAATATTGTTTCCTTTTTTTCCTTCCTTCCTTTCTTTCTTTCCTCCACCGCTGGGTTGCTGCAAAGGGCTGCAAACTTAAAAGCCATCATTTTTGCCATTTTCAACCAGGACAACACTGTAAGTCAACGCGCTTCAACAAAATAAGCGACGTGCATGATTTGAGGAGGTGTTCCTGTAGTTTGTTGGCAAGGTATGCTTACTTCATGGGGAGTTGCCTCAACTGGGCAGGAGGACTGGAACCGAGCAGCCAGGGCTGCTCAGGGAAGAGCCACCAGCTCAAATCATAAATCAAGTTGGTGGCTACAAAATTTATTCATGACCAGGGATGGCCTGAAAGATGTATCCACAGGTGTTGACTTGCATGGACATCAAAGGGAAGCATCACAGGGGGGTTTCATCAAGCCCACCACGCTGGAAATTGCAGGGCCTGCTCATTGATTGTGACAGGCATCTCAGGAACTTTACATTCCTGTTCCTGCTCTGCATCTTGCGCACAGGATCGCATGGTTGTCGTGCTCGCCAACCTGAAACCACGCAACATGAGGAAGATCAAGAGCTTTGGCATGGTCATGGCTGCCAGCAATGAGGAGCATACCGTGGTGGAGCCCATCGCCCCGCCTGCCGGTGCAGTGCCCGGGGAGCGCATCTTCTTCGCAGATACCGAGCAGCAGGTGTGTGTGTGTTTGCGCACGCGTGTGTGTATGTGTGTGTTTGTGTATGTGTATGTGTGTTTGCACGTGTGTGTGTGTGTGTTTGTGTGCACGTGTGTGTGTGTGCACGTGTGTGTGTGTGTGTGTGTTTGTGTGCACGTGTGTGTGAAGGGGGTTGTGTACGGGTCAGAACTCACAGGCTCACCTTCTTTGAATGCCTGCACAATTTTTGCAAGCGCAAAGTCTCTCAATTTCAAGTCGGGGGCCTTAAAGATGCCATCACGGCCTCAATCCTGATCTGGTGTCACCCGTAGTATATGCTGCAAGTGGTCCCTAGTGCTGCTGAGGTTTTGCTGAACAAGAAAGCGTGCACGTGGTGGCTCCCATTACACAGTTGTTAGCTCTGGGTTCCATAACACTGTCCACTCTTTTGCCTCTGAGGTTTTGCTGAGCAGGAAAGAAGGTTGACAATGGCTCCTGCTACACTGTTGTTTGCAAGCATCAACACTGCCGTAGTGATGCCATGTGCTTTGCTGTGCCTTTTGCTGTGCCTTTTTGTGTACTGTGTTGTACGCCATGTGCCTTGCTGTGCCTTTTTGTATACTGTGCTGTATGCCACGCGCCTTGGTGTGCCTTTTTTTGTACTGTGTTGTATGCCATGTGCCTTGGTGTGCCTTTTTTTGTACTGTGTTGTATGCCACGCGCCTTGGTGTGCCTTTTTTTGTACTGTGTTGTATGCCATGTGCCTTGGTGTGCCTTTTTTTGTACTGTGTTGTATGCCACGTGCCTTGCTGTGCCTTTTTGTATACTGTGCTGTATGCCACGTGCCTTGGTGTGCCTTTTTTTGTACTGTTTTGTATGCCATGTGCCTTGCTGTGCCCCTTCTTGTACACTGCTCACTCTGCTTTGATTCCTGCTGGAATCGTTGCTGCCGTAGTGATGCCACATGCCTTGCTGTGCCCTTTCTTATACTCTGTTCACTCTGTTTGCTTTGAGTTCTGCTGGAATCATTGCTGCCACGTGACACTTTGTGCCGTGCTCTGTGCCCCGTCCCCAAACTTTTGCTGCTTGTTTGGTTACGTTCCGGACACTGGTTTCTGTTTCTCCACCTTGGCTACAAAAGGACCATGCTTTTCCTGTAAATCTGCCCTTTGCCCCCTGTCAAATCTGTTTTGTTTACAAGCCTGCCTGATTGGGGTCCAGCTGCCTGCGTTAGCATGCGCAGCTACATGCTCCTCCCCTCTGCCAAGTATCACAGACAGCTAAATTCGTTTCAACTGATTCAACCCATGGTCAACCCTCACGCAAGCTGCACTGCATCGCATTGCATTGCATTACATATCAATACATTACAGTACATGACATGACATGACGTTTTTCCCTACATCTGCAGCCTGCTGCTGTGCCCAATGCGGTGGAGAAGAAGAAGCTGTGGGAGATAGCAGCACCTGGGATGCGCACAGATGCGCAAGGAGTAGCTGGCTGGAAGGGCAAGGCCATGCAGACCAGTGCGGGACCTGTGACAGCTCCTTCTCTTGCAGATGCGCGCATTGCGTGAAGAGTGACGCTCAGACGTGCAAGGAGTAGCTTTTTGGCAGGGCAAAGCAATGCAGACCAGCGCAGGGCTTTGGCAGCCCCTCCTCTCTAGCAGATGCATGCATTGTGTGAACAGGGACAGGCTCTCTTTGGAATGAATTGGAGTTCACGCATTGCATGAGTTGCCACAAGCTACGTTCTCTCTTTGGAGATGAGCAAGGCAGCTTTTACAGGTCTTGTTTCTAGGGTATGTTCTTGAGATGGGAGGACCTTTCCTGGCAATGGTATGGCTAATTAAGGATGGCGGTAGCAAGGTGTAGGGGCTCATGGAGGGAGCCTTGTCCTGGCAAATGAAATCATTTGGAGTTTATTTACCATTCTCGCATGCATGAGAAGCTGCAGGGAAAAGAAGAGTTTAGGCCAGCCAAGAGGCCGCATGCATTATTAGGTTCCCTAAAAGCTAGCAAGGGTCTCACCAAAGTTCCATGTTTGGCATTCAGATGAAGAAAGGCATATGTTTTCTCCTCCATAGGCACACTAGCTGGCCTAAATGACACCAACTACAGGATACCTCTAGTTTAGTTTAGTTTACATGAGGTTTTGGCCTTCAGCCAGGTAGTTTGGCTGCTCAGCCTGCTAGTCTCTGCCAGCCACACAAAAAACCTCCATGATCTCAGAGAGAAAGTAATACATCTGATTTTGAGTCTTGCTCAAGAAAATGACGAACGTCCTCATGTTCATAAAGGAGAAGAGGTTCAAGTAAATTATGATAAAGCTTGTTGTTGTGTTGATACATGAAGGAACACATATTAAAAGACAGTACATGGTGAATGGCAGACAAGTAAGGAGCCATCTGAGAGGAAGGGTAAAATAGAAAGAGGGGAGGGCCAGAGAATTGGAAAGGGAAGGGAAGGGTTACATAGCTGTACCTGCCTGCGGGGGCAGCTTGACTGAAGCAAAACGTGCCTACAACCAAACCAGTCCAAACCAAGAAGCAAAATTGGGAAGGATAGTATAGGGTTACATAGCTGTGCCTGCCTACAAGGGCAGCTTAGCTGAAGCATGAAAAAAGATGCCTGTAACCAAACCAGACCTGAGCTTGAAACTTAAACGAAGAGCTTGAATTTTAAAACTGTTTTTATGTAGCTGAAAAAAAATATATACAGGGAGCGTAGAAGTTGCTCAAACTGTTTCTCGAATAACCATGCCACATTCATGTACAGCTCCATGCTTGCCAGGTTAGCAATGTAAGTACCGAGTCCAGCAACCAGAGGATCGACAGACGTATGTGTAGTTCCAACAAAGCATACATGTGCCATATGCGCAGTGCGCATACCCTGAACTAGTGTTCAGCCTCACAGCACCAAAAAACACCTTGTGTAACCCCATGACTGGCGGCAATCATCAGCCATGTTTAGCTTTCCGTGAAGTTTGCTCAACTTTCAAAGTATGGACACGGAGATGGGGACAGTATACACACAAAAGCATGCCATTAGATTCAATAGGTCTTCTACCGATGGAAGATGCCCGCTGTGTGATGATATCATATCCATGATGGACAGCATTAATCATGTTGTCCTCAGATGTCCAAATCCAACTGTGAGTGGTATGCACACCAACAGACACCATGTTGGCCTCAGCTTCTGTGTAAAAGCCCTTAGCAAAGGCAGGTTCGGCTCATCCCTTATTGGTATGGATGCCTGCTGTAATGAGAGACTCCTGGATCAGGGGATACGAGTCCCAGAAAACATCTCACGTGCCATTCCAGACTGGGTATTCCCTAATGGTACTGGTTCCTCTGCTCGGCACCAGAGCCGCCCTGATGTTATCTTTGTGAAATCCATCCCAGGCAGACAAGCTCACCTTGATCCTTCTAAGATCCCCCCTCAAGACAGAGACATTCACCTTGTTGAACTGAAATTTTGTCCAGACACAAACCCCTTCATCACTTTAGAAACTGCAGCAACTCAACATGCTCACACTATAACCAGACTTGAAACCCGCAGCTCAAGGAATCCAAACAGGAACAACCAAGTGACTCCACACATCATCCTGATTTGTGTGGCTGGCACTATTTACAATGAGTACACGATCAAACCTCTTGTCAATTTGGGCCTATCCAAACAAAAAGCAAAGTCCCTAGCTTTCAAGCTGAGCTGTCATGCCATGCAGAGACTAACCACTATCATTAACACCAGACATGCTCTTTGCTTACAGGGGGCTTCCGGGGGGGGGGGGGGGGGGGGGGGGCGCGCGGAGGTGGATACAAGGAGAAGGAGAGTCCGGGCGTCTCGGGGCATGGCCGACAACCCGCCCGATCCTCATTAGTTCAGTCTCTTTCCCTCTCCTAGGCTAGCTGTAGCCAGTGTAGTTTTGAGGGACCTCTGGTGAGGCCCTTGCTAGCTTGCTAGTTAAGGGACCTTTCCTTAATGCACGCGGCCTGTGGCCTGCGTAGACTTTTCTTTTCTTTTCACGGAGATGGAAACGGGCCACGCTACGTATGACGTGCTAGGTAAATCCAGGAAAAAGTATTTGGGCAAAATGTAAAGGAGAAGGAGAGTCCGGGCGTCTCGGGCATGGCCGACAACCTACCCGATCCTCATTAGTTCAGTTTCTATCCCTCTCCTAGGTTAGCTGTAGCTAGTGTAGTTTTGAGGGACCTCTGGTGAGGCCCTTACTAGCTTGCTAGTTAGGGGGCCTTTCCTTAATGCACGCAACCTGTGGCCTAAAAGAAAAGAAAAGTCTACGCCAGCCAAAAGGCCGCGTGCATTAAGGAAAGGTTCCCTAACTAGCAAGCTAGCAAGGGTCTCACCAAAAGGCCCTCAAACCTAAACTAGACACAGCTACCCTAGGAGAAAGCCATAAATAGAGCTAATAAGGATCTGGAGGGTTGTCCGCCATGCTTTTGGATGCCCAGACTCTCCTTCCCCTGCTCTCCTCCGCCACGCGCCCAGCAACCCCACCGCCAAAAGTCCCCTGAAAATGAAGTGTATGCCTTGTGTTCATAATAGTTGTTAATCTTGGATAGCATGGCAACTTAACTTGGATGGTAATGATTCAGCCTTTTGCCTGGCTAAACCCAAGTTGGTAAGAGGTTTGATGGTGTAGTCATTATAGATAGTGCCTGAAAGAAAGAAAGGAAAAGACAGTGCCTGCAACACCAACTAAGATTATGTGCAAGGTCACGCTGCCCTGAACCAATAGGATTGCAGCATTTCCTGTCCACACTCCCTCAACACTGTCCGATTACAAGTAGTCTGCTACACTCCCAGCACATGCTTGAAAAACGGAGATGACCTGTCTGCACGGGCAATCCATCTCAGCACCCTTTTTCATGTACCGAGTTCCCCAGATTTGGCTTGCATACATGCTGGCAGGAATGACATACGTTCTTGTCAACTACAACAGAGCATGTGGTCTGTCTACCAGCCCATGTTTGCTTAGCCAAGCAGAGTGGGACACATGACAATCCTCCTCCTAAAAGTTTTTCTTTAAAGCTCCTGGGCCTCTTCTCGCGCCCTACCTTGAACAGCAGCAACCACCAAAGTAAAAAAATCAAAGGCTCCTACATGGGCATCCTACCTGACCATATCCACTGAGCTATCCAGAAGTGGGCACTAGTGACCCAGGGAAAAATGGCCTCACTCCTAGAACACAACCCCAATTACCTCCACTACTGGAGCGAACACCCTCGAGACAAGATCTTTGAAGCTATCCACAATGCTTTGTCGTCCAATTCTCTCAGGCTTTTTGTCATGCCATCCTATCTATGACGACCATGTAATGCACCTCACCCTGAAAGATGCCATTCACTCTGCAATACTACAAACTGATGCAACAGCAACTTTCATGTTCCTACCAATATGGGGAGATCCAATGAGCACCAATCTGTACTCCAAACTTCTTAATGCCTACCCTCACCTTTGTTGTGCATTGGGAACCATACCCTCAGCAGCTCTCAATTATGCTACTCCCCACTTCTGGGTCAGCAAGGAATTCACGCTTCCCTGCCTCTCCAGAAGCCTACAACTTATTGCTGTCTGGAATACTGCAGCAAGAATCCGCCTAAATGAGAACAACCCACCTTGGCTCACTGATTTAGCACAACACATCCCTGAAGCACGCTGGTGGAAAACAACCATCAGCAATGACCCAGTTCTCAACCCCAAACACCCAGGCATTGAGACTGGTTTCAAAAAGTTTTAAAAACTACCCTCTGACCAACAGCACACCCATAAGGACATTGTCCAAACCCAACAAACCCTCTTGCCACCTACCGCATCTAGCCCAAACCTGGTCCAAAAAGTCCAGAATTAGAAAGAGTGGGCATACACGGATGGTAGCTGCCATATACAACTTGGAAGGCAAGTAGGTAATAAGAGCAGGAGTCTACAACCCTGATAACGATTGTCCCAATTATTTCTAACTAAACGGAGAGGGGACCAACAATACAATTGTAAGAGCTGAACTAGCAGCAATAGCAGCTGCCATTCTCCAGGGCCACTCTCACCTCGCTACTGATAGCCTTTCTTCACTCCACCAAATCAGAAAGCAAACATTGTATCCAGAGCTTCACCTTCAGCATGTCCAAGGCCATATCCTTAGAATTACCACCAACGTGCCAATAAACTTGCTTGCAAACTTCATGCCTGTTTTGTTATGTACGCCAACAAGCTGAGCTTGTTACCACTAGGCGTGCTATTGAAGACAACAATACTTCTTATAGCCAGGTAATGGAGCCGGGTGCTTCCACTGGCAGTAACCCTCTAGATCCATTAGCGTTTTTACTTCACAGCTTTGTGGTGGAGGGGACTCACCGTTCTTCTGATCCAATGTGTTTCCTTTTCCTTAATTGATGTAGGGAGGCTTTCTCCTGCCTACAAAGTTTTTTCTTTTCTTTTCTTTCACCATACAGCTCGTGCGCAATTCACTTAACCTTATCTTCCTTTACAAGGTCAAATCTTACGCTGGAATTGCAGGTAACAAATGCGCAGCTGCCTTTGCCAAACACCAGGCCATTCAATGTACACCACCTGGCTTGCCTTTGAGGAAGCTGCCTGCACCCACGCAAGCACATCAGAATGCTCCAATTCACCTGCTCCTAAGTTTAAACATTTTTTCAACCTTCATGATGCTCTGAGGACGCACATGCATTCAAAATACAGACTTGGCAATGCTAACACAGGGACAGGATACCACTCTCAGAGTAATAAGGCTTATTACCAGCCTACTTCCTACAGTCCATAAAAAGGTTAGCAATGCCTTCTAGACAATGAAAACACTTCCTTTTGAATTGAAACAAAACATTTTCAACTACCGCACAGGTACCCTCTTCAATCAAAAGTACGCAGTGCGCTTTAAAATGTCCACCAGCCGACAACGTCCCCTCTGTGGGGAGCCAGATAATGGCCCCTTCATGGGAATCCAGATAGTGACCTTCACATTCCTTCTGGATGTAAATGTTCCACCATGTCAAATATGGTAACGCCACAATATTGCTAGCAGAATACTCCTTTAAACGATCAGCAAAGGCCCTCTTGGGGCAGGCTTTGTCTCCATGGACATTGGCAGCGCAGATTGTCTTCCTTTATAGAACCTGCAGATCCCTCAACACTCAACAAATGGAACCTCTCAGAGAACCTCCATAAACATATTTTCCCTCATCGCTTTTCTGACAAAACAAGGACTAACTTCTAGTCACCCTGGCGCAATACCGGTAGTATTTGTTCCAATAGAAGGATGGCAAGGACCAATTCTTTACGTCCATTTCAAAAAAGAGGGGAGGTAGGGGGAAAGAGGTAGCACTCAACGCCAGCCACAGCCACTGCACCTGTTTCCAAGGTCCATCACCCTAATCAACCCCCTCCAAAACAGAGGCACATCAATATTGTGGAGGTCAAATACTGTGAAGACACCAGGCCCAAGAATCATCCCCAAGCAGCAGTACTGCGACCTCTGTCGTGATCTTTCAAAGGCCTCAGCTCAAGTTACCCTCCATACCATTTTCTTAGGTGTGGGCGGGGTCGTCTTTACTCCTCAGACTTTGGAGCCTCTTAAAGAGCTCGGTCTTGACACGCATACAGCCACCAAGCTTGCTCTGAAGTATCATGCTCAATCTGCCCAGTACGCTTATAAACTCAGTAGCACCAGATGCGCTCTTAAAGACTCTATTTAACCCTCTTCATTAAAATCAGGCACGGGTTACTGCTAGTGACCTTCCTGATCCCCATGGACTCCTCTCTTTTGTTCCTCAGAGGATCCTGGTAAAGGGGATGCACAGTTCCTCGGCCCTAGGTATTCTCTTTTCCTTAATTGATGTGGGGAGTGTTTTAACTGCCTGCCTAGTTTTTCTTTTCTTTTCCTAGCAGCCGTGCGTTTTGGCTGATGACTTCTCTTGAAAACCCTGTGAAGCTCATGGTGATGCCTAGATTGCTATTTCCATGCACCTGCCTGCACCCACAAGCACGCTCTCCCCTGTGAAACTTGCTTAGTTCACAAAGCCTTTTCTCTCCCTGAGAGCCTCCAAAACACCTCCTTCTTCATGGTACTCCCACTATCTTTCATTCACCGTTAACTTGGCATGTTCATTTGGCATATTCACGTCTCAAAATGTAACTTCAAATAATTTTTTATAAAGATCAGACTAGCAGTTCAACTGAGTCAGTGTTTTGAGCGATGGCTTCTCGCTCCTGTAACCTGTATAGACTTTGTTGGCAATGGGAGCGCTCCCTACATTAATAAACTCTGGCAACATTGGCAATGAGGGGGCTGACGCCTGCGCACGCACCGCAGCCCTCTTAAATACCATAGACATTGCACTTCCAGATGCTAGGGACCCCTTCCACAATTTTTATTGGCTCTCTTTGAAGACCTCTCGCGCACAGAATGATGGTGTACACCGCTCCCACACTTTCTCAATCCACTACCTCACCAACCTGAACGGAAAACTTAAAGCACATATGCACAAGAAACACAAGCTTGGCTCTGCTGACATCTCTGGCGACCACTACCAGAGATGGCAGAAACTTAACGATACCATACCAACCATTACTGCAAACACTGAAGCACACAACCCAATCTCTCGACTTGCTAACAAGGAGATCAGCAACTCCTTCTGGCAAAATCCAAAGATTACTTTGAAACACTGCTGGCAGCAAATAAATATAATGAAGTACCGAACAGATACACTGTACACACAGAGACATGCCTCCAAGGGATGTTCATAAACAGACACAACATTGCCCTCAGTCTCTGTTGTGAAGCCCTGAGCAAAGGTGCACATGGCTCATTCCTTGTTGCCACGGATGCTTGCTGTAGAGAAAAGCTCCAAGAACATGGCATTGAAGTCCTTGAAAACAGCTCCAGGGATATTCCTGACTGGGCTTTTCCCAATGGTTCTGGCCCCTCTGCCCAACACCAAAGCCGTCCTGATGCTGTCTTTGTGCGCCCTATCCCAGGGAGAGCAACCCATCTTAACCCTAGGATGATACCTGCCCACGACAGAGATATTCACCTTGTGGAACTTAAATTCTGCCCTGACACTAACCCCTTACCCAGCCTACGAACAGCTGCTGACCAGCATGCTGGTACCATTTCCAGACTTTGCACCTGTAGTCTCAGAAACCCGAACAGAAATAATACGGTGACCTTGCACACCATTTTACTTGGTGTAGCAGGTACTGTCTATAATGACTACACCTTCACTCCCCTGGTTGAGCTGGGTCTTACCAGACATAATGCAGAAAAATTAGGTCTCAATTAAGTTGCCATGCACTCCAATCATTTGTTAATACAAAAATAATAAACAACAGGCACTCATTATACTTGCAGGGTTCTTCTGGCAGGGGCATCACTAGGGGCGAGGCAGTTCAGGGCAGGAGGAGAAGAGTCTACGCCCGCAGACGCATGGCTGACAGCAACCCGCCTGACCCTCATTAGTTATTCCCCATCGGTTCATAGCTTGGTTTAGGCTGGGCCTGTGAACCTCCTCGGTGAGGCCCTAGCTAGCTTGCTAGTTAGGGGACCTTCCTTAATGCACGCAGCTGGACCTGGCTTGCGTAGACTTTTCTTTTCTTTTCATGCCTCCACTTTCAACTTTTCTTCCAGTTCTGGAAGATGCCCTCTTTGCGATGATATGGACCACATTAACCACATACTCCTCAGGTGTACAAACTCAACAATGAGCGGGATGCACACCAACAGACACCATGAAGCCCTTAGTCTTTGTGTGAAAGCCCTCCGTAAAGGCCGGTATGGCTCATCCCTTATTGGCATGGATGGCTGCAGTAATGAGAGACTCCTGGATCAGGGCATTTAAGTCCCTGGAAACATCTCAAGAGCTATTCCAAACTGGGTTTTCCCTAATGGTACTGGCTCCCCTGCCCGGCACCAAAGCCGCCCCGATGCTCTCTTTGTGCGCCCTATTCCAGGCAGACAAGCTCACCTTGATCCCCCCAAGATCCCTCCTCAGGACAGGGACATCCACCTTGTTGTACTGAAATTCTGCCCTGACACAAATCCTTTCATCACTTTTGAACGTGCAGCAACTCAACATTCTCACACCATACTAGTAGCTAGACTTACAACCTGCAGCTCAAGGAGTCCAAACAGGAATAACAAAGTGACTCTGCACATCATCTTAATTGGGGTGGCTGGCACCATTTACAATGAGTATACAATCACACCTCTTATGAATCTGGGCCTTACCAAACAAAAAGCTAAATCACTAGCATCCAAGCTTAGGGACCATGCCATTCAAAGATTAACCACTATCATTAACACTAGACACGCTCTTGGTTTTTGCAGGGGCTTCTGGGGGGGGGTCTTCTGGGCGCGCAACGGCGGAGGACGGGAGAAGGAGAGTCCGGGCGTCCAGGAGCATGGCAAGCAACCCTCCAGATCCCCATTAGATCTGTTTCTGGCTCTTTCCTAGGCTAGCTGTGTCTAGTGTAGGTTTAGAGGGCCTTATGGTGAGGCCTTTAGCTTTCCAGTTAAGGGGCCTTACCTTGTGCACGCGGCCTTTGGCCTGCGTAGACTTTTCTTTTCTTGATAAAGGAAAAGGAACATGATCAGCTCAAGAGCCGTCAACACCCTTATCCAAAAGATAAGAAGGATAGTGGAAGTTCCTCCGTTCACGTAGCACGTTGCCAGAAACTCAACCCAAGGTCTGTTCTCTTCGGCATAAATATGCTTCCTTGTTCTCTGGCCCTCCCCTCTTTCTACCTCACCCTTCCTCTCAGGTGGCTCAGCTAGCTTGCTAGTTAGGGGACCTTTCCGTATCGCACGCAGCTGGACCTGGCTTGCGTAAGAAAGAAAGGAAGACTACGCTTGCCAAGTCTGGCCGCGTGCATTAAGGAAAGGTCACCTGTCCTGAAAGGTTTGCGTAACCTTTTCTTTTCTTTTCTTTTCAGGTGGCTCATTACTTGCCGGGCATTCACCATGTATAGTCTTTTCATATGTTTTCCTTCATGAATCAAAACAACAACGAGCTTACACTTTTCTCTTATATGAACAGGCTAGCAGTCAGTCGTTTTGACTGGAGCCTTCTTCTTCCCTGTAACCTACACAACACATTGCCAGAACGAACTTCGCTAATGTAGACTGCCCTCTGTTATCACCTGGCTTGATTAGGTCTACCAGTGAGACGTTGAACAGAGTATTGAAAGCAGATTTAATTATTCATTCGCGTGAGCCAGCCTGCTGGACTGCTCAAGTTTTAGATGCTTTTCAAGGCTTACGGCGCTGTGATTCCTTTGTGCAAGCTCTGCGGCAGGGCACTCCTATCCCTATTCAAGAGTTTACAGATGACGTCAGACACAGGCTGCGGGCAGTGTGGAGATGTGTTGAGGGAGTGAACCCGCGGGACACATATAGTAAGCTAGCAACTTACCAGTCTCTTTTTGTAGTGCCTTTTGACCATAACGTGCGTGCCCCTGCCCGTTTACCAAGGCACATGCATTTGGATTTGTCTCCACATGTCATGAGGAATGTTAGCCGTTTCAGACTTAGGGCACACACACTGAAGGTGGAGACAGCAGCTTGGGATACTCGGAACACTCTTTTGTGTGATCGCTGTTCTTCAAGTTGTGATGAGATTCAAGATCATCTCAAGATGAGGCTCATGCCTTTTTGGTGTGCAGAGATGCAGATGTTTGTGCTTTGAGAAGAAAGTACGCTTACCTGTTCAACTGTTTCTCTGGTGATTTTTCAATGGAGCAACCTTTTTTACAACAAGCCAGTGTCCAGGATGTTTCTGAATTCCTCTTGCAACACAACAACAAGCTTTTTTCGTTTGTTTATGAGCTTATGGACATTATGTTGGCTGGCGAGGACCAGTCACAGGCCGATCAGCCGAACAGTCTGGCTGAAGGTCCCCCTGTGTAAATCTAAATCTTTCATAAATACACATGAGGTCTTGAAGAAAAAAAGGAAGTTTGTTGTTATCCTGGTTTAGAAAAAATTGATATCCTGGGAATTCACATGGTGAATGGTGCCTAGACAGGACATCCTGTGGGAGACGTGGAGGTGTAGGAAAGAGAAGTTGTGCTCCAAAAGTGAGGCACACTTTTGACGGAGAGAGCAGACCTGGGAATTGGAGCATCTGAACAACACATGTTTTTCATCTTGTATGTCATCAGAATCACAGATATCACAGACCGGAGAAGTACTATTGGACCAAGTAGCCCGTTCAACTCGGAGAGCGTGTATCCGCAGCCTGAATCTGGCAGTGTTGCGAAGGACATGATGGGGAAGATCCAAGCACATGTATTTAGGCATTGTATAACTTACCCCCTTGAAGGTGGGTGAATGGCATGTGCATTTCTGACAGGGAGAGCGCACCATTGATGGTAAGTCAGCCGCTTACTGTTGCTTACTCTTGGATCAGGGGCTGTGAATTGGTTCCAATAGCCCAGGTGTCTAGATCTCAGGTCCACCACAAAGTGACTGAGGTTCACAGGGTCTGGCTTGATTAGCTGATCATTTACTAGAAGTGCACCTCCCTTGCTTAAGTCAAAACCATTGAGTATTACATGTAGAGCAAGCGAAAGATCAGGAAGCAGATGTAGGGATGATGTAGGGAGGGTTTCCTCTGCCTACGTAGTTTTCCTTTTCTTTTTCTCTCAGGAGCAGACGAGTACTCCTCGTCTTCTAGTAGAAGCCAGGAAGCAGGGCTTGAGACAAAAAAAATCAACGCCAGCCAAAAGGCCGCGTGCATCGAGGCGAGACAACACCCTGGCTTGCATGGTTCTGGAAAGCCAGAGCATGCACACTCTGCCAAAAATGAAAGCTCCGACAAATACATCTAAAGCAACGGGATTCCAGCATAAACGCTTAGCTGAGCTAACTTTCAACATTGCAAGGCAGTACCCTTGGGCACATCCCATAAAATCAGTACCAGTAGGAAGCCCAAAACCTGCCAAGGCAAAAAAACTCCACTTTAATCATATGCTGGTCCGAAAGAACACTGAGCACCATCATGATGTCCCACTTTTATCATGCCCCATTTCCTCAGAGGTGACCCTCCCCGCTTCCTGAAACGACTCGTCTGCCTGTGCTTGCTGCAGAGACAGTAGCCCCGCATCATGACCCTCCACAGGCCCCAACAGATACCCATACCATTGATCACTGCTGTCCAGACCTTGGGTCCCCCCCTCGTGCTCATGCACCCCCACCTCTTGCTGCTGCTCACCTCCCTGCGACCCGGCCTGGCCAAGGGATTGGTGGTGTATACTCGACCCTTGCCAGCTATCCCCCATGACACCACTGGGGGCCTGCCCTTCAAGTTGCTGGAGCGGTTGACCCCAGCTGCTGTTCGCACTGCCGAAGCTGACAGGCAGCGGAAGCGGCTGTGCCGGGAGGGCATCCACATTGATGCAAGCATGAGGGGGTGGGAGGTGGCCTTCCTGCTCAGCTCTATGCCCTCCTGGAGGCACAAGCACCCCCCCCTCGATGTGTAGGGGCAGCTGCTCGCTTCCCCCAATCTGCTCCCCTGCTCCCTCACTTGCCTGCTGCAGTGGGTGATAGTGCCCATTCTCTTGCAGATGATGCCCATTCTGGTGATGCCCATTCTGGTGATGGGGCAGTGCTGCCAAGTATGCTGCCCCATCCGTTGTGGCCCCCATGCCTGCCTTTGCCACTTCAGAAGTGGCCAGTTGTGCTTCCTGCCCCCCTTGCTTTACATCCTTGCTGCTCTCTGTGCCCCCTTCCGCCTCTGCTCCGCCCTGTATGCCTTTGCCGGTGCTGGGCGCTTCCTGAGCCCTTGGATCCGTGCCCATCTCCAGCTCTGAAGTGCTGTGTTGTGCAGGCTGGAAGTGAGGGCCGCCTGTGCATGGTCGTCCGTGTGTGCGTGTGTGTGTGTGTATGTGTGTGTGTGTGTGTGTGTGTGTGTGTGTGCACGTGCAGAGGGCAAGCATGAAATGCCAAGAGACAACTGAGCTGGCCATGGGCAAATGGCTTTTCTAGCTTATGTATAAAATGTTCTTAAGCTGCATCTTGGAACAATCATTTTAAAGTGAGCATAGTCAAAAATACAGGGACTGTTGCTCTGTCCTCTGGAGCTACTGGACCCACTAGCTGACCTTGAGCAATGGTCTCCTCAGTGGTGCTAAGACGTGCATACTCTTGCGATGGCTTGGCCTTTGGCTTGGAGCTGACACACACGACGCCGGAGGCAATGAACTGCAAGACATGCGATGCAAGTTCAGTTAGGTGATTTCAAAGGAACCAAGTGATTGTGTAACGCACTGCCAGGCGTAAAGCCCTAGAACAAAGTGATTGTGTAACGCACTGCCAGGGGTAAAGCCCTAAAACAAAGTGATTGTGTAACGCACTGCCAGGGATAAGAACCTAAAGCAAAGTGATTGTGCAACGCACTGCCAGGGGCAAAGCCCTGTAACAAAGTGATTGTGTAACACACTGCCAGGGGCAAAGCCCTGAAACAAAGGTAAGAAGTAGGCTCTGCAGCCATGCGACCATACAGACATGTGTTGTCAGAACAGTTACCAATACAACAGTTCAGTTACTAATTGAGGCTCGCACGCTTTCCATTGAGGTGGACCACAGTAATCGCTGGAGCATATTCCCCCTGATTGTGGGGATGAAGAGGGTGCGTCATTGCCACACGTGCTTTACACACAGGTGCGTCACACACAGGTGCGCCACAGGTGTACTGCCACAGGTGCCCCACAGTTACATCACACACAGGTGCATCAAGTGTGCTACAGGTGCGTCACGCACAAGTACGTCACAGGTGCATTGCCACAGGTGCGTCAATGCCACTCCTGATACTCTGGCAGCGCTTCAACATCAACAAAAAGTGAGGATGCTGGCATCAAACGTTCAACTAGGGAACTAGGGAAAACAAAAAAGCAAGCCACGGCAGAGAGCTGCCTGCATGATGACAATGATGACCAGGCTCACTTAAAACTCTCATTTGGCTTCAAGATCTCATGAACTTTTGAGCAGCTCCAGCTGCTTCTGAATTAAGATTTGAGGTTCATGGAGATGCAAGTCCCCCCCAATGGTAAGGCTATATGATCCTGATGAACGCCAACTCCTTACCACGCTTCCAATCAGGCTCAGCCAGGAGAGGTGCTCATTCAAAATGACAACCCCAAAGACGTATGAATACAAAACCTGCGAGGGTGCAAGAGGCACGTAAAAAATAATGAAAACCTTGCTTCAAGATTTGTGGCTGAAGGAGCGCTTGTGCGCCAATTTCTCAAGCACATGTGTGTGCATTGTCTGCAGATTACTGACTGCAACCATGGTCAGAGACAAAATCATCATGCTAGCCAACGCTCCTTTTAAAGGTTTGCATGCGTTAGAACGCAGTACCTTTTTGCATGAGCGCATGCGCGCGCACACACACGCGCACATACGCACACACACCTGAGTGATGTTGATGGCGCCTGCCTGTGCAGCGCTCAGCAACTGCAGGCCGCGTCCGATGAGGAGCTGCCCCCAAAAGCTGGAGGCGCTAATGCCGAGGAGTAGAAGCAGAGCGATTGGGCTAGGTAGAACTGCTTTGCTTGGAAAGCCACATGCTAGCGGGATCCCTGTGGAATGGCATGGTGGGATGGTCAGGATTGGGTACGCTTTACGCACATGCATGAAAAAGATGCTCTGCGTGCTGGAACTAGCCAGTAGTCAAGCACCCAATACCTGTTGGCAACAGGAACAAGTAATCTGCAGGGTTCCAGCTTATGTGTAGTCTTGCTGACTGCCAAGCAGGTTGCATTGAGTTCTCTTCTGGCTCGTTCGATAGGCGATTTCCAGTTACAAGGGGGGCAGACCAACTGATCACATGAACAAAATCTGGCCTGCATGGCCTTCAGAACACGGCTCCAAGGAGAGGGAGCAAAAGACACGCACTGAGGGGACACAGCTGAAAACATGAGAGGCAGGCAGGCAGGAACGCGCTAGGTGCCTAGCCAAGTTGACTGGACTGCTTCGAAGCAAGACGCTAAGACAGACAAAAGGACTAAAACAGCGAAACTGAGAACATGTCTTAACCCAGCTACATCCACGGGTGTTACACTCCACCACGGATGTCAGCTAACAGAGAAGGGACCAGCTCACCTAATGACACTGGGCCCGGCTGGGAAAAGCATGGCTGAACTGACTGACACACGACAAGTCTGAGAGCTGCTAGGGGCGAGAGCAAAACTAAGCCTAACAGGTCTGCAAATACCCCGAGAAAGGAAAAGATGGTGTCCCTTATTGCATGAGCAGCAATAAGGACAGATCACACATCTCACTCGCCTCTAAGAACCTCAGTTCTACTGCTACGCAGAGAACTGACTGAGAAACAAAAACGGTTGCACAACCTTTTGCTCATTTCAGCTTCTTGTGGGATGCGCACAGTCGGAGAGCGAATCATGCCTCTCCTCTTCATTGTGACAGTGGAATGAAAGAATCAAGTCTGTTCAAGACTGTCAGACACCTGAAAGAAAAGAAAAACTACGCAGGCAATGAAAACACTCCCCACATCAGACAGATACCTGAGGTGATGAGGGCCGTCAGGTGGAAGTAGACACTCTGCATACAGGAGAAATTGCCTTTGAGTCTGGATTCACGTCTAGGTTACATGTATGCAGCCAGTTTAGCTTTGAGGACAATTGATTTAAACAAATGACCTATAAGACCCACACAGAAGGCATCAAGCACGAAAGGAACACATGAAATCTTCAGCCATTTCTATCCAGCTTTAAGCACAAAGGTCTCAAGCATTGGGGTGCTAATGAGCAGCAATCAGACAAGTGTTAAAGCATATACTAAATAAAACACACGGAACTGGCATTGCCTGCAATTCAAATTTGAGAAAAGTGCACTCATCCTTCAATGCCCAGCGTTGGTCTATACTATTAAAAAGAAAGCTCAGATCACCCTATGTACACCAGCTCCTTGCACTTTCCAAATATCTTCTATTCAAACTGAGCAGACATGTGCAAATCTATGCTCCTGAGCATGTGCAAAAGCCATCCCAAAAAGAGAATGTCGTGGACTGAGAGCCCAATTTCATTTCAAAGGGCACATGGTTCAGATCCCTTCAGAAAAGGAAGACAACAAAACATGCACACACAAAATACGCCTCACGCTCGGGCGCAAGAATGCTCACCATTGTTATGGGTGACTCTTTCTTTCCAATGAGACGAATGAAAATGAAGGCAACAGACGCTAGAACAGCTGATGACACTCCAAAAATGGTGCCAAATGTCTGACGCGAGCTCCATGCCTAGCAAGTGAGAGTATGCACAACGAGGAGGCAATGTGTTGTTGACACCCCAAAATGGTGCCAAATGTCTGAGCTGGATGCCTAGCAAGTGACAGCGTGCACAACGAGGAGGTATTGTGTTGTTGACGCAACTCTTGCTGAGCATGCATCATGATACTGCAAATCTACTATGGTTTGCTGGTGATCAACTTTTCGGGGCATCGTCAAGCATGAAGACACAGGTATTTAGCGCTCACCTCTCCATCCCTATCAAAGATCGCAGGTGGCTGGCTAACCAAGATCACTCCCAGCAAGCTGGAGGACACCCCAGCAATTCCCAGGGCTCCCAAAGGCTCCTATTTGTTCAAGTGTGCAGCGCATGTTTGTGTGCGTGATCATCGTGCCGTGCATGAAGTTCCAGCGTGTTCGTGTTAAGGCATGCCTGGAATGGACAGAGCTGCACACCAAGCAAGAGCTGAGTGTACAATGGACGCAGATGCATACAAAGTAAGAGAGTGCAAACGCTGGCAGCCGAGGCAATCCTGTTGATGTCATCAATCCTTCTGGAAGCATTGTGATTGTTCCGAAGCTAAATGTCCGCTGCCGTGGTGTCATTACCTTGAGCACTGGCCAAGCCACGAGGGCCGTGATAGCTGCATGTGAATATAAGGGACACAAGGTCAGCAAATGAGCTTGGCGCGCCCATTCTATGCCAAGGGGCTCAAAGGTGCTCGGTATGCCCTTTCTATGACAAGAGCGAGTGACTCAGCTACACAGGCCTGCACACTTTGTTTTACCATCACATTTCCACATTTCCTCACGAAGATAAATAGTGGAAATGAGTGCATATATGTTGACCTCATGGACTCCACACAGGCTGTAAATTCTACAGCAACATGATTATACATATAATTACCTGGATTGAGGAAAAAGAGAGTAACGGCATCAGCAAGCGCCAGCAAACCTATGCTGAAGTAGTACACCGCCATTGCAACAGAACCTGATAGTGCCTGTATCACAAATTTACAAGCAAAGAGGCAAGGAGAGTTGAACAGAAGTTTAACTTGTGCTTCCTGAAGCTCATCAAAACGAGGTTAGGTGGCCAATTTTGGAGGACATCCTCCCTCTTAATGTCTAGCCCATACTCAATGTTGCCAACCACTTTTATCTTATGAGTGCAACATGCCCTCATAGTATCAAATACTACATATTTTCTAATTCCTATTTTTTAAGTACAGAAGGGTCCAGAGGCATGAGTCATCATGCCCAAATTCCGTTAGGAACTATATATTTGGAATTTTGAGCTCAAGAGCTATCGATCGGTACACATAAGTCCAATCGGTTGGGAGGAGGTTAAGGGCAGAAGGGGGTCACCATTGTGTGGGAATTTCTGAGGTGATATCTCAGAAATGCTTGGGTGTTCCCGGACCAAACTTTGTCAGTGCAAATAAGGCATTATAAGGACCAGGTCCTAATATTTTTGGTTCGGGAACACTCAAACGCTCCTGAGATATGGCCAGATCAAGGTGAAACTTTTTAAAATATTTGATTTCCGCCAATTTCAATGATGCAAAAACATTAAAAACAATGTCATGCATATTTCAAATGAGCAGGAAGCATCCAGGCCCTGAGGGGAGTGCCTCTGAAGAAAGAGCAATCTAATCTTTGAGTGCAAGCAAGTCTCCGGTTTTGGCCAAATTTTACTTTATGTTCTTAAATTATCATGCCTATAATGTTAGGTACGTGCAGGAACGTCCCAGGAGGCCAGGGCAAATTTCCAGAGGGGGCTATCTGAGTTTTATAATTGCTTGTTTTTTGCATGCTCCCTGCATATGTGCACCCCAACTGGCAGTTTTCAAGCTTGGGTTGGCCTTGTAAAGCTGTCTGTAGCACTAGGGTTTGTGAACTGCAAGTTGGGGCGCACATGCCTAATAAGCCGCGGCGTGAACCATAGTTTGAACCAGCAAAACTCCATATCTGACCACCCAATGTACCAAACTGGGTGCTTTTTAGTGATTTAGGGTCCTTGTAACAAAAGAATATCATTGGAAAAAATGGAGTGAAAAGACCCAGTGATTGGTGTTATGTGGCGATTTCAGCCATTTTCCCACAAAAAGCACCGAATTAGGGTTTACGTGCCCCGTGTGAGCTTTAGCCCAGTCTACCTAAGCACATTGGGCGAGTTACACAAATCTGAGCATATGCTCTGGTAGCTTGTAACACCAGCAACACTATCGAGCTAAAATTGTCCCACTCAGATGAAGCGGCTGTGGATGGGCGCACTTTGAAAGCAAAAAAGGAGCATATTTGGGCATATGCTCAGATAGCCCCCTCTGGCTAATTTCCAGCCAATCTGGCACACTCTGTGCCAGCCTGACGCCCAAGAACCCCCATTCCTTCTCCAATGTTGTTCAACACTCTGGTTATACAGGTCATGGGGTTCAAATGGGTGCGATGGGGGAGCATGATCGACCGGGTTTCGGCCTGGGACGGAAGAACCAAGCCCCTCTCCCGGCCATCTGATGGTGCAGGATAAATTGTGACGCCTTCAGTACTCCTGCATGCTCAGGTCTCATGTTGCAAGGGAGTTGACCCTATTCCCACAACTCAGCATACAGTGCTCCCTTTTCCTCTCACCCCCACACGCACATGGGGGCACCTTCCCCTGAACTTTTGATGAGATTTGTCCCAAATGCACACAAAGAACAAAGAGCACAAAGAACAAACCTACGTAAAAAGATGGTGCTCTGAAGGCTCCAGCAGGCCCAGAAAAGCTTGGGAGACAGTTAAAAAATGGTGACTCCCTTCCGGGTTAGGGGGGTCTAGACTTTTTGGGACCCCCCCCCTAAAACTTTTCTGGGCCACTTCTTCAAAATTTTAACCGAGTCATCTGATTCTTGAGCTTAAGCCCTGTTGGTTGGCACTTAAGGTTTGAATCAAAACAGGGGTGGCGGTGGTGGTCAGTGCGCACGACTCTGAGTCAGTGCCACATGCGCATGGGTGTGGGCTGTGGGGGGGGCGAAGGCAGTCGTGCAGCAAGCCATTCCAAACTTCCAGGATAGGGAAAATGTACAATGTGTCATTGCATATTTTTTTAAGTTAGGAGGGCAATGTGTGGACTTGCAAGCCAATTATAGGTGCCTGGCTGGGAAGGAACACATGGGCGTCTTCTGCTCTGTTTTGCCCCACAACTCTGCTGCAGCTCACTTTCTCGTTGCGTTGAGTATGCAGATGGATGGAGGATGTAAAGAGTAGCAGATTGGCACCTTTACAATCTATGTAAGGGCACGAGAAGTTTTTTTGGGGGGGTTCCTAGGCCCTCAGGGGTTTGACCCGTATAATTGATAAGGCGTCCATTAATTTGTTTCTTTATTCTCCTGTTAAGTATCATGTTTTTCAACGAGCTGCCGCATGTTTGCAGGAATGAACTCACGATAGAATGAGGGAGAGCATGAGATTGTCTGGTTAAAGAACTGATCCATCATTGGCAAATTCAAGTAAAAGGTGGACTTCATTCCGCAGCTGCTTAGGCCATTCAGGCAAGCTTCAGGCACACATGTCCTGGATAGCCTATCAGTTTGCACCAAAACATCAAAGTTGAACATTACAGAAAAGCACACAGATTGTTGCAGCTACAAGCCTGCCGTATACACAAAATTCAGGTACATCTGCAAATTTGTGCTGTCTTGCCTTCGGTACTCATGCACAAGCAATATGGGACACCAGCCACCTACCCTGCCAAGCAGCAACAGCCAATTTTGCCTGTGCCCAAAGAAAGGCTTGACATCATTCCTGCAGGGAGAAGGGCGAGGCAATATTCTAACTCGGCATGCATCGTACCTTTTACTTTTCTGGACTGATGGGCCGCAGTTTTCCCAGACTGCAAAATAACTGTTCAGCAAAACAACCAGAAATTATAGTACAAAAAGTGCAAGCAACGGACCTGTAGGATGCGATGGCGCAGGCAATAAAGGAGAGAAAAGAGCGGCACACCACAATCTCGAACTCTGGAGGTAGGGAATTAGGGAGGAGGTTGAGGAGATGTTGAGGAGTCAGTCAGTGCATGGCTCAATGTGGAGCATGACACCTCATCAATGAAAAAAAGAGCAGACACTTACCAGGCACGTGTCCTTTCAGAAGCTTGACAAAAAGTCCTGACAAGCTGAAGATAAATGCTGCTAGTCCCACACACATTGGACCCGAGTCCCAGACATAGCTGCATGCGGAACAAAACACAGTGATAAGCCCATGCAAACATTGGGAGGCACCTTATGCACTTCTCTGTGATGTGGTGCTTTGTGGCTTTGGGTTAGCCTCTGCTTGTGGCTTTGCAGGTGATTACCTGTGCAGCCTTCCAAAGGCCCTCATAATTTCTACCTATTGGACCCCATGCATTAAAATGCTGTCAGGTTTCTCCTCTATTCAACAATCCAGTTTTCGTGCATTTCGCTGTGAAATCGTCTTGAGAAATTCCTCTGATGACGATGATATGAGCTGTAACAGTTAGAATCATATTTAATTACCTGAACTCAGACAGCCGCCATGTCGGTTCGTCGCCTTCGTTTTGGCAACGTTATGCATGAATTTGACTGTGCACAATAGATGATAGAGGATAGGCAGAGAATGAAATATTTATAGTGTTGGTATCATCAACACAGAATAAACGCCACAGTGCTTGCTGACACTTTCAGTGAAAGTGGCCCACTTGAAGAAGCCAGCACAAGAGGCTTATATGCAGGAATCATGGTACCAAGACCTGCAAAACCTAGCTGTTTAACCAGCCTATAGTTATCAAAAGCGCTTCGAAGCCAGCTCTTCCAAAAAAGTTTTTTTTCTCTCTGAGCCCCTGGGGCATTCCAAGGCCAAGGCCAACCACTGCTTTCAATCAAAATTTTGGAATTGGTTAGGCTCCTTGAAAACGTGAGCTTGATGAGGCAATCCTACCTGATGAGCTTGAGTGAAGCATGAATGAATGATCAGAATGAACCACTGTTGGTTTACAAGGTTTACAAGGGAACATAACCTTCAGCCAGATAGTTTGGCTGCTCAGTGCGTTGAAAGAAATCCATCAATTCAGAGATAAAACAATAATTGCCATTGTCTTGATACTGGAAAAAAACAAAATACGTCCTCAGAGCCAGCACGGGAGAAATAGAAAGATCCTTCTTCATTTATCACTATTCTGTGTGCAGAGAAGTCATAGAAAAGATATGCATACTTCCTTCTAAGACAGCACAAAAAGGTGCAAGAGCAAAGAAAAATAGCATGCCTTTCATCTTGTAATTGTTCTGAAGAACATAAATCACAATGAGGTGTGTGTCCATGCCAAAGAGAAGTTTCAACTCAAAGCTTGTGATCGTGCAAACGGAAGCAAGCAATGTTTCTTTGCATATGCCTACCCAAATCCAGATACAAATACCTAGGAGTATGGAGAGGTCTGCCATAAGCAGAATTATGCCTGAAGGGAAGTGCCACCCAGTTGTGGTACTTGGTCAACTTGCTCAACTGACCACCATGTTCAACCTGATCCTCAGATAGCCACACACTCCTATGTCTGTTCCGCAGATCAACTACAAAGTCTTTAATCCCAATAGGCTGACGGGAGTAAACATTTTGAATAAAACAGTTGCGCCTGTCTAATCCCTGAAAGGCAGTCATAAACTCTGATGCCCAACACTTCTTAGAAACACTGCTCATGTCAATATCCGCTCCAAGCACCTTGCGTAATGTTTGGCTGTTGCAGATAAGGGAGGCATTATAGGATCTGATAGCTGCTTGAAACCAATAGAATTGCAGTGGCTCAAACCCACATTCACGCAGTATCGACCACTTGGTGTAGTCTTTTTAACTCCAAGAATACGCTTAAGCAAGCACAAATGTACGGCCTGCAATGGACAATCCATCTCAGCTCCTGGTCTCATAAATCTAGTACCCCAAATTTGGCTAGCATACATGCAAGCAGGAAGAGCATATGCCTTTGTCAACCATAGCATGGTATGAGGCCTATCACCCAGCTTATATTCATATGCAAGTTGCCTAATGCGTCGACATCCAGCCATGAAAGGTGCACAAATGTGCTCAGCAGAGGCAAGAGGATTGACTTTTTTTGTAAAAAACATGCCCAGATATTTAAAAGGACTCAGATCGCACAAGCTGTACTCCATCTAACGTAAAAACGGGAAGATTGTTTCCGTTTGAGTTAAAATGTACAATCTCAGACTTTGACACATTTATAATTAAGTCTTTTCTCTGAGCGTACTCATGTAGCCTATCCAACATACGCTGTAGCTCATTGGGATGGTTGGCAGTGAGACAAAGGTCATCCGCACACAACATATGAGTTACTTGAAGGTCACTTGCACCAGTCACTGCACCTTGCACGTTTTCTGCCAAGCAATCCACATCATTAATGTAAAGGGAAAACAGCAAGGGAGACAACGGGCAACCTTGCTTAACCCCCAATCTGGGATGCACATGAGCTCGCTTACAGCCATCCATTAAGACATACTCATCGTTATCATAGATGTTTCTCAAAATAGCTAGCAAGCCAGTTGGCATGCGAATGTTTTGGAGATGTGCTCATAATGCTTCCCTAGGTATGGTATCATATACTTGCTTGAAATCAATGAAGGCAGCATGCAACCTAGGAGAGAATGTGGGCGCTTAATCTGTGCTGCATGCTGCAGGTGACGCAAAATAAATATTGGCTGTAGAGTGTTACGACCTGGGTAAAAACCATACTGCGTGTCTGGTATTTTGTTATTATCCCTGCACCACCCTGTCACAACCTCTCGAAGCACATTTGCATACAGCCTGTACATGATGTCGCTCACAGCAAGCATACGATAATTTGCTGGGTCCAACACAGAGCCTTTTTTATGCAAGGGGGTCAACTTAGCTGCTTTCCAACATGAAGGAATTTCAGCTTTATCCATCATGGCAGCAAACAAACGGGCAACATAAGGTGCCAAAACATTGACTCTGTCTGTACCCCTACCATTCACTGCCGGCACTCTTCTTTCAGCATACTTAATGAAAGGGGCAGTGATAACACCAAAGCCAGGTCGACGTCCTGGGGTTTAGTCTCCGCATATGGAAACAAACTGTAGGGTACAATGCAGCTGCATCTGGCAATTCCATTTCATCAGCAGGCGGCTGATTACTAAATGCACCATCAGCCTGAGAGCTCTCTTGAGAAGCAAAATGTTTGCCTAGATAAGAGCTCCATCCATCCGCAGTAATAGGGGTCTGCTGATTTGTCCTGGGTTTCTTGAGCAACTCATGTATGTCAGGTGTATGCCGCTGCAGTCTGTCCAAAAACACAGCCTTCTTATACTTGTCATGAGCACGCCGTGCGCGTCTGGTCTGTTTCCTATATTCCTTTTTCAAGAATTGGCAGGCATGCACTGCTTCACCACTTCGCACTGCTTGAACGAAATTGCGCTTCTTTTCCAGACATGCCTGATTGAACCAAACCGGCCTACGAATGCCCTGCTTCTCAGTTCTTTTGAATATGCAATCTTTGTACTTGTACATCCCAACGTGTTCTTCAGTAGCTGCTTGCATGATCCAACTTCGCAAACAAAAGCATGCCGTATCCACACTGCCTGCATCCAGAGCAGTCTCCAGCTGCAGTGGCATCTCCAAATTTCTCTCTAATTCCTGAACCACTGTTGTGATTGGCACTCTCTTCTACTTCTGGAGTTCTAGCAGAGGTCTCACCTCACATTCAACTACACAAGATAAAAACGGTAAATCTATGGTGGAAGCTATTCTGCGCGCAATAAAGAATTACCCCGGGTAATTCACTGTTGGGTCAACAGTGAGTCGCTAGTGAGTAAGTAAACTCTCCTTTCAAAGAAAGTTTCATTTAAATCCCAAACACTGCTTCATATCGTAGTGGACATGGAGCTTTGCATGGGCATATTTGAAATGTATTAACCAAATGCAACAGTACACTATTCATCATATGTCCTGAGCCTTTATCTGATCCAACAACTTAGAAGCTTTCGAGCATATTTTACCTTGTGCTATTCCATCAAACTTCAGACCGCGACAAACGTGATTTGTTATCTTTCCTTTCCAGTTCAAGTTTTATGAGTTGAGCATTTTTTCTGGCATGGTCTGGTTACAGGCCTCAGTGTTCCCGCTCAGCTGCCCTTGCAGGTGGATATAGCGATGTAACCTTACCTCCTAACAGCCCCTCTTGGCCTACTTGATTTCTTGGGACCGCCCGTTAATTATCATGGACCATAGCAGTAGCTTGCTTCTTCGTCAAAGGTATGCCTCACTTTTTGAGTACAACTTCTCTTTCCTACACCTCCACGTCACGGACGGTCTCCACGGACGGTCTCCCACAGGATGCCCTATCTAGGCACCATTCAACTTGTGAATTCCCAGGATATCAATATTTTTCTAAACCAAGATAACAACAAACTTCCCTTTTTTCTTCACGACCTAATGTGTATTTATGAACAGGCTAGCAGTCAAACGTCTTGACTGAGGCTTTTTTCCCCTTGTAACCCTTGTAACTTGCTTCGTAGAGTCCGCGCCTGAGGTTAACTTTGATCTTTGCTCTTCTGTGCATTGTTTAGGAACCTGCTTTTTAAACTTGCTAGGAGCCTCCTGCTGGTCACTAACTTTGCTTTTGCCAGTCTAGCTTTCCTTGCTTTTCTTGGCGTCTTCTTTGCCTTCAAAAGAAAAAGAAAAACTACGTAGGCAGCGAAACACTCCCCACATCAATTAAGGAAAGGGGGCCACATTGGTGCACAGACCGTATGACCTCCCCACCACGAAGTTCAGACTGAGAGAAGCACGGCAGGCAGAGGAAGGACCTTCCTTCAAGTGAAGTTCAGACCTCACAGGAGCCCCAAATCTTGGTGCTGGTCACTTACCTTGCCCTTGTCAGTCTAACTTTGTCTTTGCCAGTCTTTTAGCCTTTTATTGCGCCTTGGTTTTTTCTTCTTTGCGGAGGCCCTTGTGGGACATCGCTATGTCTTTGGGCACGTTCAAGCTGAACAAAAAAAAAGTGAAACCCACTAACTAAAAGCATAACTAGGAGCAACCATACTACTGCGAATCCGGCGGGGGTCGGCCACCTGTTTTGATGTGCACCTCGCCCTCCTGTAAGCAGCCCAGTAGCCCCCAGTTCTAATCCCCCATCGTTCGAATTCCTGAATGAATTGAATGGCGTGCTTGATGTTAATGATGAACTTCCCTCTTTTTCAGTTTAGCTTACATTCATGCCTCAGCTAAGCTGCCCTTGTAGGCAGGTACAGCTATGTAACCCTATCCCAACCTAATACCAATGAAACACGAAGGTCTTTCCCGCAGTGCTCCCAAGCTTGCCTTCTTCCTAACCTTGTCGCCTAAAGTCCTGGAGTAATGATGTTAATTATTCAGCAACTGGACCAGCAACAGACCTGGCCAAAGCAAGATTTACTTGACACAGCATGCTTCTGTTCCGAGTGTGAGAGCTGTAAAAAATAATGAAGAAAGACGATGCAGAAAATACACCTTGAAGCCAACAATGCTTCAAGAATTAAACATTTTGCAGGCAAATCACTTGCAATAAATATTAATGGGATGCAGCTCGGAAGGGCAGCTCAACCTTAGTAAAGCGAGTTGCCCCAGCGGGCCATTCTCAAAGCAAGTTTGTGACACACTCTAAAACCCTGAAGGTGGTCCCTACAAGGTGTCCACTCCAATGAAAACTTTTTATGGATGAAGCATGGCAACATCCACCAAAAAAATGAGCATGCTTGTCCGCTTTGTACATTCCTCACCGCAACATCCCACCTCAAACTGCAGTCCCAACCATCTGCGTCTTTGCTGGCAGCAAAAGCTTTACTCTCGTTCTCTCTTCACTCCATCTCCAGAGTGCCTGCAGCCATCGTGGTCCCTCATGTTGCTTGGTTGTGCCGGCTGCTCCGTTGCTCCTTTGCTTTCTTTACCCACAATTCCATGAAGTCCAGTGGATCTTCTGGCTTCTCACACACCTGTATTACACAGGCAAGGGCATAAATCTCTCCGTGTTGTTCTTGGTCTGTGGATGTGCACGCAGAAGCAGCAATGACAAGCTTACCATGTCTGCGGCGAGCTTCTGCAGCAACTCCTGAACATCTGGTTTATTGGCGTATTCCTGCAAATGTGCAATTCAGTTGTTATGTACTCCTGCATTGCCTTTGGCTGCAGCAGGTTTTTACTTGCATGGTTTACCGAAATTTGTTATGTTCACAATAAGCCTGAACATAACGTTGCATTTGGACATTCGCACCCCCAAGTGTGTGTGTATTTGTGTGTACATGTATTCTTGTGCGTACAGGTGTGTCTGTGTGTTTGCGCGTGTGTGTGTTTGTGTGTGTTTTTGTATGTGCTGTCTGTTTGAACATATGTGTGTGTATATGCTTGTGTGTCTGTGTCTGTGTGTGTATGTGTATGTATTGTGTTGTGTGTGTATGTGTGTGTGTTGTGGTGTGTGTGTGTGTGTTGTGTGTGTGTGTGTGTGTGTGTGTGTGTGTGTGTGTGTGTGTGTGTGTGAACACTTAGAAAATGTCTAAGCAATGAAGCATGCAAAAATAGCATGTGCAATAGTGCAGTGTTGAATCAAAACATATAAGCTTGCCAAGTTCACCTGCATGCTCTTGTACAGCGGAGTCTGGGGACCAGCTGCAAACAGCACACGGGTGTCACTGTACACGTTGGACATTGTGGCTGAGCAGATGTGATTAAAAGAAACTCTTGTGGTATGGATCTGGGCTATGCCTTTTTTCCTACTGATCCAAGTCAAGCGTCACTGGCGGTGTTGATGTTGATTTACGTGTGTTTTGACATTCATTTTATTTCTGCAAGGATGCCGATTTGAGACTGAGAGGGTGGACTTGTCTGTCACTTGAGGAGGAGTGAAGGAAGAGAGGAACAGAGCGTCTTGACCAAAGCCTTTGGCCAATGGCTCCTAGCTGCCAGCAGCCCTGGTCCAAATCTACGGACACGGTGCTGAAGGAGCTCCAGGTAGATCCTTCTGCGGGCGTCTGCGATGACTTGGAGGCCAGGAGAGCACACTACGGTTTCAACGAGCTGGAGAAGCAACCGGGAACCTCCGTGTGGAAGCTCATCCTGGAGCAGTTCAATGACACGCTTGTCAAGGCAAGTCTGTGTTGTGTGGTATTTGCATCGCATCGAAGATGAGCATGCTGTTGAGAGCAAGCAAGCAATCCGTGCTTGCTTCATCGATGCCTGGCAGCTCCGATGCAGGCGAGCTCCTCACCATCAAAATTTTCTGCGCTCCTGGTGATGGCTCCAACAGGTATTGCTCCTCTCGGCTGGAGTTTCTTTCCTGCTGGCCTTCTTTGACGAGAACAGCCAGCACGAGGGCCTGCGTGCGTACGTGGAGCCCTTCGTCATCCTGCTCATCCTGTTCCTAAACGCGGCTGTGGGGGTGTGGCAGGAGAGCAGATCGGAGGCAGCGCTTGAGGCCTTGAAGGAGCTGCAGGGCGAGCATGCCAAAGTCATCAGAGAGGGCAAGATGGTGAGTGCATGTGCAACAACTACTGGCTGTGTGTGTGTGTGTGTGTGTGTGTGTGTGTGTGTGTGTGTGTGTGTGTGTGTGTGTATGCGCGCGCTCGTGTGTGCGTGTGTGCGTGTGTGTATGTGTGTGTGTGTGTGTGTGTGTGCCTGCGCTAGGGTGCTCATGTGTGTACATGTGTATGCGCGCGCATGCATGCGTGAATGCGTGCGTGCGTTAGGGTGTTTGTGTGTGCATGTGCATGTAAATGTGTTTGCTTGCATTCATACTTTCAAGTGCTTTTTGGCATGGTTGCAGCAATGCTTGCATGGGCTGCTCTTCTCCGCACCGCAGGCATGCCTCACACACAGTGCCCACCTGTGTTCTCCCGGATGTAGCCGCTGCTGAGCCTGTGGAACTTGATCCCTGCTGCGCAGATCTCGGACCTGCCCGCAAGGGAATTAGTGCCGGGGGACATTGTAGAGCTGCATGTGGGTGACCGCGTGCCTGCTGACCTGAGGATCCTGCAGCTGCGCACTGCCACAGTACGCGCGGAGCAGGCCTCTCTGACAGGTGCGAGCCAGCTTGTGCATGGGTGTTGAAAGCAGGCGCCCTGAGCAGGCCTCATGTGCCTCTGTGGACAGCATGATGTGTGCTCAGGACAGGCTTCTCTGTCAGGTGCGAGGCAGGCTTTTGTGCATGAGTGTTCAGAGTAGGCCTCTCTGACAGGTGCGAGGCAGGTTTTTGTGCATGGGTAGATGAGTGTTCAGAGCAGGCCTCTCTGACAGGTGCGAGGCAGGCTTTTGTGCATGGGTGGATGGGTGTTCAGAGCAGGCCTCTCTGAGCAACGTGATGTGTGTGCAGGGCAGGCCTCTCTGGCAGGTGTGAGGCAGGTGAGTGCATGGTTGGATGGTTTGGGGGCAAGCTGCATATGTTGAATTCATCCACCTACAAGCCGGATGCTGCCTAAGACTGGAAGTGCAGGATTCCATGCATGGGCATTCACTTGTATATGCACGCATGCACACACACACACACACACGAATGCATATGATCAAATTGTGGAGAAGATGCATGGATAGGAATCAGCCTGAACCAAAGCAGGTGCAGGTAGTCCATGGCAACTGGTAAGAGATTGGCAACACTGATGACTTATGGAAGGGTGTATCGTGCATACGTACACAACAGTTATTCTTTTTGCATGCGGGCCACTCGGAACAGCTTCCACACCATCAATCCTAGCCAACCTTCTATGGTTGCTGAATAAGGAGCCAAGGAAATGGCATGGTTAGTGGAACTGGAAGTGCTTGTCAGCATTGAAATGCATTATCTTTTGGTTGTGAACAAGAAAACAATGTAGTGTGACAGGCCTCAAGACAGGCCGTCCCCGACGGAGAAAGACAGCGAGGATGAAAGACTGCTGGTGAAGGGTGTGGCAGGAAGGTCTATCTAGCACCCTGTCCTTGTGCCCTAACTCTATGGATATCGAGTCTCTGTGAAAGCTTAGATAGCTGGATGTCCTTGTACACTGGCATTGGCTGTGTGGACATCAAACCTCCATGTCCTCTTGAACAGCAAGGGCGTATTTTGTTGCTGCCGTTGCCTCAAGCAAAGTGCCTGGAAAGCCACCCGGGCATCCAAGGCTGTCTACCTGCACGGTTGCAGCAATGGCCTCAGCAGGACCCAGAGCATGAGATGGTTTGCACGTGCCTGGCCACAGCGCATGCTGTCCACAGATGAGCTGCAAAAAAGGAATAGAGCCAAGGCAAGCGGTGATCCTTCGCGGGCTGCTTACAAGCAACTCTTCAGGCCCCTCGATGGGGTCATGTGGAAGCCGGCCGGGGCCTTGTCCAGCAAGCGCGGTACCCGTTAAGCGAACGAACTAGTCTTCCCTTCGGGACATATGTTCAATTGGAACGGACTAGTTTTAACCAGCTGGCAGCGGACTGTACATGCCCTCCAAGGAACATGCGCTCCTAGCGCATGCATACACGCCCTCATTCTTGCAAGCGCGCCGTGATCAGTACTTGCGTGTGCGCATGTGCCTGTGCAGACGAGTCCGTGTCTGTGTTGAAAGGTACAAAGCCCATGCCCCAAGCTGAGTGGAAGCTGCAGGCCAAGGACAAACTGCTCTTGCTGGCTGCTGTGACCTATGTGACCTGCTTGCGTGTGCACATGCGTGCGTACAGGCAGTGTGCCTGGTAAGTCTTGACGAACATACCCTTACCATCACCTCATTATCATGCCCACAGGCGAGTCCGTGTCAGTGCTGAAAGGCACAGAACCCGTGCCCAAGGCTGAGTGCGAGCTGCAGGCCAAGGAGAACATGCTCTTTGCCGGCACGGCCATCTCCAATGGCATCTGCGTGGGCTGTGTTGCCTCCATCGGCATGGACACTGAGATCGGCAAGATCCAGAGCCAGATCCAGGTGGGTGAGGGTGGGGAGAGAAGGAGAGGACAAATTAAGAAGCAGCACAGCCGTCTGAAATGGTATCTGCATGAGCTGTGTCGCCTCCATGGGCATGGACACTTGAATCGGTGAAATCCAGAGGCAGATCCAGATGGGTGAAGGAGAGGACAGTCAAGAAGCTGACTTTAGGTGAGTGATAATGGTGGAAATGTGGCAGCCTGTTGCAACCACTTTCACCTCCTCAACGCAGTGATAGTTGTATGGGCAAGATGCAGTTGGAGGAGGATGAGAGCAGGTGAGGAAGGGGGAGAAGCTGATGGGTGAGGTGGCATGCGGTGTTAAGGAGGAGAAAGAAGAAGGCAACAGGCTGCATAGCCAGGGAAACCGTTGGTGGCTCGCTTGGTTTCATTGTTTCATTGGTGTTGCTGCTCCCGGCAATGGTGTTTGGCAAGGTTGACGACAAAGGACGTTGACAGGACTCCCCCTGCAGTGCAATGAAACGGCAGTGCAGCTGGTGGTCATGTTTTCTAGGCTTGCCTTCTGTTGTCATGCTGTGCATAGGCATACCAACATGCTGCCACTCTGCGCATAAGGCTCTAGGCATCACCATGTTGTCATGCGGTATGTATGCACCAGCTGAGCCGGGAGCCCGCACGGGACTGTGTTGATGAGAGTCCCCTTGCCTCCTAACTGCATCCGCCAGCCCAGTTAGCTCACTGCTGGAGGTGTCTGAGGAAAATAATTGGATCAATGTCCTTATTAGTGGGTGCGCTGCTGGAGGTATTTCAAGGGGAAGGGTTGTGTTGATCTCCGCCCCTCTGCTTCCGAAGTGCGCGTGTGAACCCTTTGTGCGCGCTGCAGGAAGCGTCTGAGGAGAATGATGACACGCCCTTGAAGAAGAAGCTGGACGAGTTTGGTGAAATGCTAGCCAAGGTAAGAGAACTTCATAGCTGGAGAGGTTTCCGGCAATTGGTAGTGCTCTTTCCTTGCTCAACATCGTGTATTTGCTGGACATGGTGCTTGTGAGATGCACTGGAAGGAGTACCTGGTGCCACCAACGCTTTGACAGCTGCAATCAAAGAGCACGTCCCGTGCAAGCAAGCTGTGGCAAACCCCATTTGAAGAGCACACCCCATGCAAGCAAGCAGAGGGTGCCAGTGTTTTGTGTGAGCCAACCAGGGCATGCGTTCCCTACCAGCAATGTGGGCGCTGCCAGCAGCCATGCGCGCTTGCTGGCCAGTGCAGACATTAGTATTTGTTAGGGGTGGACAGCTGGTTGGGCATCCGCTGAGCGCACCTGCAGCACCCGCATTCCGGGAGGGGTTGGTGCACCGGGGAAGTGGGGGGGGGTGCACCGGGAGGGGGTCAGCATGGGCCTGGTTTTCCCCGTAGTTCCGGGTTGTAATCAGTGAATGGGTGAAGTTGGGAGCATAAGGGAAGACACAACAGAGGAGTCGGGCGATGTACCAAGCATGCTCTGTTGCCATCTTATGTGTGTCTTTACAAGGTGGCACTCCACGCTTAGCAATTGCGTTGTCCTGAAATGCTTTGTATTTGCATTCTCACCGCTGACCATCCTCTGCTTTGGCACAGTGGTGTGGCTCCCGAAATGCAAAACTCTGCTACCCACGATCCCTGCAGGTCATCCTACACACTTGCATAGCCATGTGGCTCATCAACCATACACACACATACACACAGCTACAAATGCTGCTGCTACAGCTACAGCTACAACACTCCCTCTAGTTGCCCATAATTCAACCCTGCAGGTCATTTTCTACATTTGCGTGGCCGTGTGGCTCATCAACTACAAGAGCTTCCTGAGCTTCCAGCCCCTTGTGCCTGGCATCCCCTTCCTGCCCAACCCCGCCACCATCCAGTTCGACCTCAGCAAGGCCGTGTATTACTTGAAGATCGCGGTAGGTGATGGAAGGAGGCAATGAGGCCCCTGATGTAGATCAGTGGATCATCTCAGCAATGTCTGGGTGCTTTATCAACAAGGCCATCGGCCTCAGCAAGGCTGTGCACAATCTGAAGATTGCTGTAGGTGATGGTGAAGACGATTAAGCCGCTGGTGTGGATCGCCTCAGCCAGGCTTTGATATGTCTCGTAGAAATCAGCCAGTTGCCAAAACATCGCGTTCTGCGGTTCAGGGACACCCCTGAACTTAAATCAAGTTCTCAACGGGGGGCTTGCTTTCTCTAGGGAAGACGTCTGAGCAGATGGACAGGGCGATCTAGTCTGCACTGGCGACTGAACCTGGGGATAGGTGGAAGCCCTGAGTTACAATTACTGCCTTTGTTGCTCCTTGGGTGAATGTCATATTCAGAGTACAACCCCACTTGCAATCAAGGTCTGGGTGTTTGGCACTGGCGGTCACAAGTAGTGGTTCAATGAGCACAGCCTCTTAGCGCAATGGGCTGGCAGAAGGAACTCTGAATGCTAGGGGATGCATAACTGTTACCTCCTGCGAGTGCAGCTGTGTTCTACAGACCATGTGCGGCGCCAGCATACACTACCAAACTACAAACATACCCACGAACCAGGTTGCCCAAGCAGTGGCTGCCACCTCCGAGGGCCCGCCTGCTGTCATGTTTGTTGCAACCCATCTTCACCTGTAGATAAAACTCCCTGCTGCCAAGATGCGCGGTGTCTGTAAAGCACAAATATCCCCATATCGCAGGCTGCCCTAGCAGTTGCTGTCACCCCAGTTCGGGCGTGATGACTGGCGTGATAACGTCCTGTCTGCTTTTATCATCACCTGCCTGGCCTGAGGCATTGCAGACAGAACTCCTTGCCGCCAAAATACACATTGTTTACAAACCACAAATACCCCACAATCCAGGTTGCCTCAGCAGTTGTTGCCATTCCTGAGGGCCTGCCTGCTGTTATCACCACCTGGCTGGCTTGCGGCACCAGCAGACAGAACTCCCTGCTTCTCCAAAATACACACTGTTTCCAGACCACAAATACCCCCACAACCCGGGTTGCCCCAGCAGTTGGTGCCATCCCTGAGGGCCAGCCTGCCGTCATCACATCTTGCAACGCACCTTGACCCGACACAATTTCCTGCAGGAAGAACACACTGTTTCATACAGAACCACGAACATTGCCACTACCCAGGTTGCCCTAGCAGTGGCTGCCATCCCTGAGGGCCTGCCTGCTGTTATCACCACCTGCCTGGCCTTGGGCACCCGCACCATGGCCAAGAAGAACGCCATCGTGCGCAAGCTGCCCAGCGTGGAGACCCTGGGGTGCACCTCAGGTGTGTGTGTGTATGTGTGCGTGTGCATGTGCGTGCGCTCTCGCGTGCGTGTTTGATGGAGTCAACCATGTTGTTGGGACTCCACTGTGTGTGGTTGGAGAAAACTAAATGCCCCTTTTTTATGACTTTTTGTGCTTGTTTGTTTTTGATTAGCATGAAATAGCTGTAAGAAGTTTGCTCGTTCATGACCATTTTCTTTCAGTCTGTCCTGCTTTGTGTTTCAGCGACCCTTTTGGAATCTGATCCAGAAGGGTAAGGACGGTAAGATCCAGTAAGGTGTGATGTGTACAGCTGCAAGGTGTGATGCGTATGCCTGCATTCTGGTGCACATGATCTCAGGGCCGTATGTACATTCTTGGTGCCCCCGAGTCCTAGCTAACGTCTCAGATGCATTGGAGCACAACTCTCAAGGTGTTGTGCAAAACATGGAAATGATCCAAGGACTTCCCGAAGGCAAGCACAGGTCTTGCTCTTTCATCATCTGCAACTCGTAACCTGCCTTGAACCTCCTGTCATTTTCCTACCTCTTGAGCAATTTGAGCTTCCCTGTTAGGCACAGCCGTCTTTGCATGTTTTCTGCGCATGAAGTTTCATTTGTGGGGAAGGCAAAGGACTAGAAACGTGGTGGTTGACCCTGCGCAAACGCAGTGATCTGCTCTGACAAGACCGGCACGCTGACAACCAACCAGATGTCAACTGTGCAAGTGACTGCGGTGGATGAGGGCAACAAGGTGCGTTTGGACTGTGTCCTGGTCTGCGCTCGCTGGTGCCTTTGGGATTTATAAAGGGCACAGACGCCTTTCATGTCACAGGGGCACATTGGGCACAAGGGCCTGTCCCTATTATAGGCAGTGCCCTGGTCAGCGGTTGTTGGTGCCTTTGTATTTTTGGGAGAGCACAGAGGCATTCAAAGTTCCTGGGTTATAAGGGGAAAAGGTTTTTAGTCGACAGCTGACTGCCAGCCTGTCCATGCAACAGAGCAAGAGTTCATGCAAGAGGGAGGGCACGATGGGAAGGCACAGAGGCCTGCGTCCCCATTTGCTTCTCCTTTTTGTACACCCTGTCAGGGCCTCACACGCTTGACATGCATGTGCATGCATGATAAAGCAAGAAGAGCGCACGCGCTCATCCGCCCCCTGCATTGCACGCTCCGGCAGGCAGGTGCCCAATCCTGAGTCAGCTTGTTTCCATTTGTTAATTTAAATCTGACTGGAGTGTGCTTGTGTGTTTGGCATGCAGGTCCGCACCTGGCACGTGACCGGCCACACTTACAACCCTGCTGATGGGCATGTCCAAGGCCTCACAGGCTTAGACAAGGCGCTCCAGGTGTGTTGACAGTCCTTCAGAGCATGGGCTCAGACCTGCGTGCATGATGCCCTGCGCCTACATTCTTTCTGATCAGAGTTGGTGTGCCACAGGGTTGGTTCCGAGTGTCGAGATCTTCACAGACCTAGTTAAGACACTGCAGATGCGCTGCCGGTCTTTCTCATACTGTAGGGCCTCTCTGTATTTTGTCTTGTGCTGGGAAACAAGTCATTCAGGGCAGTCCTGGATACTTACGAGCAATGCTTGCGCAACAAGGTCCCCCGTCCTCACTGTGTTGACCTCATAGCTGCTGAACAGGGGCCTGCACTCCCTGCACCAGGCTGTGTGCAAGGTTTGGAAGGTGTGCGTGACATCGCAGGCTGTTATGCTTGCATGTCTGCCGCTGGCCATTTTAGCTCCACTCCAGGCCAAATGTGAGGGCCGTCAGACATGGAAATGACCATGACCACAGGGGCTTCTGCATGCTCGCTCGGGAGCACCCCATCCCTGTTTGTGCTTCACTCCAGGCCACCGTGCAAGGTCCGACCAATGTGCGACAAATCACACAAGGTTCCCCTCAAAATCTGTGCTCCTCTGCAGGCCGTCTGCGAGGTCTGTGCGGTGTGCAATGAGTCCAAGATTGAGTTCAAGGGCAGCTCCTACAAGGCAGTGGGGGCCCCCACTGAGGCCGCTCTGTTGGTAAGTCTGCCTGGGCAGTAAGCTGTGCTGAGGTATACAAGGCCTGTGGAGGCTGCGCTGTTGGTGAGTGTTGGCCTGTGCGTAGTTGCACAGCTGGGTGCCTTTGCAGCAGCTGTACTGAGTTGTGCGAGGAGTGCGTGCTGCACAGATGAGTGTGAGTTCAGGGGCCCCTGCACAGCAGGAAGGCGTGGCCAGACTTGGTTTACGTTGCAGAGGCAGAGGCTGTGCTGGTGAATCTGCTGAGGCAGCAGCTGTGCCTGAGGCGAGTGTGAAGATGCGCGCCAGGGTGCCTATGGGTAGATGCATGGCAGGGTGCCTGTGCGGAGATGCACGGCAGGGTGCCTGTGCGGAGATGCACGGCAGGGTGCCTGTGCGGAGATGCACGGCAGGGTGCCTGTGCGGAGATGCATGGCAGGGTGCCTGTGCGGAGATGCACGGCAGGGTGCCTGCACTGAGGCAAGGACAACAAACTGTGTACATGCGTGGCAACTGATGGTCGTGCTGTGTGAAGTGGCAGCCAATATATGTGTGCAGTGGTGTCAATTCTGCTTGGATTTGCAGATTACCTGGCAGCCACAATGCATCACAGATGAGGCCCTGCAGTGATAATAGCTGAGCTGGGATGTGTGAGGAGTTGCAGCCTTCTTTGCCTTTATCATGTGGCTCTGCAGTGATAATAGCTGAGCTGGGATGTGTGAGGAGCAGCAGCCTCAATTGTCTTAGTAAGACTCTTAATCATGAACTTGTCCTCCTGAATGGTGGTGGCTGTGGCCATCCTGCGCCATACATATATATATATGAGACATATGCACTGTAACCTCTCTCGTTACAGCGGTTACAGTGCATATGTCGTATGAAGCAGCCACAGCTTTACATGAAGACCAACACCACCCCGCTGCAAAAACTGTGCTCAAGAGCTGCGTCCGCAGCCACGCCGAGCCACAGAGGTGGCTGAGCACAGCTTGCGCGACCGCTCACCTGCACCGCTTGGTGTCCCACAACCTGAGCAGCTGTGTATGGAGCTTACAGTGGTCTCCTTACGCGGCTGTGGCAGAGCTGTGTTGTGCACAAAGCATGGGTATTCCAAGGACAAAAGAGGGGGAGCCGCACCGGGGGTGTGGCGGTCGTTGATCAGACATGGCTGTTTGGAAAGCCTGCCTCCTCACACTCACCTCCATCATCGTTGCCTTTGTGCATACACAAGTGGACAACATGGGGGCCCCGGTGGCTTATTACAGAATGTTCATCAAGTATGGTTGTTTGGCAAGCTTGCCTCCTTACACTCACCTCCATCATCCTTGCATTTGTGCAGACGATGGTGGAGAAGATGGGGGCACCCGATGGCTCTAAACAGGTTGTCAACAGCCAGAGGAAGGACCCTGCAAACCACCCGCAGCCCGTATGCGATACCTACAAGGCCAAGTGAGTTTCAACCAATGCATGCGTGTGTCTTTGGTGCATGCTTGTGTACAGGTGCAAATCTGCTGCTACCGCTCCCTTCTGGCGCGATCCTTGTAACTTCCTCTGACTGACTATGCTCTATTGTCCCTGCACAAGATGAGAAGTAGCACTGCAGTTCAAAGCCCATTGAGTGCAACGCATGGTTTTTTTTATATAAATTTTGAAGCTTGGGCCAAAAAGGCACACATTGCAGAAACTTGGTAGTCAGGCCGTGTCTTTGCTTGTTATCATTTGTTGGTAAAACATGCATGCTCTTCTCCTACAAGTCGCTGGGGGCATTTCTCGGCAAACACAAGCAACTCCTTGGGAGTGAAGGATTGTGAGTGAAGGGCATGCGCTGACGAGCCAGCCGCTGTCACTGGCTTGTCCGAGACCCTGTGCATTGCCAGTGCTATTTTCCCTCATCTCGAAGAAGGAAAAGAGCATGGCATGGCCCTGTGCGCTCGTTGTAAGGGAGCCTCGCATAGATTCGGTTTTCCTTTTCTAGCGCTCCAACTCTGGCTTGGGCTTGACATGCTTGTCACAGCTTGTAATCTGTGTCGAGGACACCCACATGAACACCTGCATGGATCCCCCTCGCCCCCCCCCCCTTCTACCACACAAACCCACAATTATCATCCTCTACCCTTGGCACACGCCCCTCCCTGCACGCACGCGTGTACACACACGGTTTTCATCTTTTCTTGTTTTTTGCTGCACGCTCGCAGGATGAGTGTCCAAAGCCTGCTGGAGTTTGACCGTGACCGCAAGTCCATGTCCGTGCTTGCCTCCCCCCTTGGCAACGGCACCAACACGCTGCTGGTCAAGGGCGCTGCAGAATGCATTCTGGACCGCTCCACCAAGTGGGTGCTGTCTGGTAACCAATGTTGGGGACACCAGTGCACGAGAGTGATTGTGCAAAGGGAAGGAGCATCCTTTTTTTAAGTGTCGTTCTTCCAATAGATGCCCTGCAACGTTGCTGGAAGCAACCTTCAGAGATGTCTGAGAGCTCGATAGGTACCCTGCAACGTGACAGGGAAAACCTTTGAAAGTGCCTGACAGCTCAACACATACCCTGCAACGTTGCTGGGAGCAGCCTTTAGAAGTGTCTGAGAGCCATGTTGCGTTCAAGGTGTGGCAGCTAGGTCCTCGACAGATGAGTCCCAGATTTCCCACCTTGCGAGGGGCTCTCAGAGACTTCAAGGGGTTGCATCCAGCATCAGTGCAGGGTACCTGTTGGAATGACTGCACAACACTGGCAAAGAAGGCCCCTTCCCTGCCCTGCATATGCCGTGGGGTTGGTCAGGGGCACAGCAGCGCACGTCCTGCTCCCCTCTCCACAAATTGGATGCTGTCTATTTTGTGTGTTGAGGTTCTAGATTGCAAGTTGACGTCCATTTGCATGTGCCACATGTTTTGAGGGTGTGCATCCCTGACCATGGTTGTGCATGTCGGACGGGTTGTGGTTTACATGCCATCTAAAGAAGATTGCATTGGGTCTACTTGCGGCGCCATGTCCGTTCGGTCAGTACTCATGTTCTCAGATGATCCTGCAAGTACTTACCTGCTTCAGGCTCCTGTGGATCAACTATTTGTGCTTGGCCTGACCACTTTTTGGCTTGGTGTGTAGTGGTGGTTTCAAACAAGCAAGCCCACATCACCAAACCGAAAGTAGTCGGGGACCACCAAAAGTTGACCCACTGCAGCTTGAAGCCTACTTCCCTAAGTTTTGCAAGTTCACTTTTCTGACATTCATCAGGTCTCAATTTGCTGAGCCAGAAGTGTGCAAGATGCTTAAGATTTAGGGCCAAGCAGTAGTCCTCAAACGTACGTTAACATTGGCGCCTGTTAAGCTGGAGAGGCTGAGGAAACAGCTTGAAGAGCCATTGGCAGAAGGCCCCTCAATGAGTTGGAACTTCTCAGCTTGCAGTGCCCTGCATGCTTTAGGTAGAAGCAATAAAAATGTGCATTGACTCCAGGATGTTGCTGATCAGCCATCAGGAGCAGTACCAATTCATCACCTCTTATGGATGATCTTTTGGATTTGATGATTGAAGTTCCACAGGGCCACCATCTTTTCTGGTCTAGTTTCGTCAAACATACACCAAGGCTATCAGGGCCCGCTTCAGTGCATGCACTCACGCTTCAGTGCACGCGCGCTCACACATTCACACACACACGTACATGCGTACACACACACACATGCGCACACACACACATACACACACATGTGCACACACAACATACACACACAGGGCCATGCTGCCCAATGGCTCCATCGTCCCGCTGAACGCCACGCTGCGCAAGGCCATCCTGAAGACTGTGGAGGAGATGGCAGAGAGCGCTCTGCGCTGCTTGGCACTGGCTCAGAAGGTACATGCTTCTGTGTGTGTGTGTGTGTGTGTGTGTGTGTGTGCAAACTCGTAATCCATGCCTGTCAACAAGGTAAGGGCTTTGGAGGGTCAGATTGTTAAGGTGGAGACTGGTAGAAACAAAGCGCTTGTCCCCCAGAAGTGTTGCTTGCCATTCACTACAGCAGGGAGGTCTCAAAGAAAGAGCATTCCCACCGCCAGCCCTGGCCTTGCTTGCTCCGTGTTAAGGAAAGGGCATGTAATTGTCAATGCCCCTGTATCAATGTGGCCAGCTATTGACCAGGGGCTTGCCGTGCTCACCTGCACCACAATGGGGAATGCCTATTCTCTAAAAAATTGTGAGGTTCGTATGAGAGGTCCAGCTTGCTTGCTTTCAGAGACACCTGCCAGCAGCATCGGCAACAGCCAATGGTCCGAAAGGATGCACAATCTTCACAGCAAGCAGCGGTCGCTGAGTCAAATGGGGTGCCAGGAGTGCTCGCCACATGGACAGATATCGGTCACTGCAGGGAGTGCTGACCTTTGACCACAAGGGGGAGTGCAGCAAGCAGCAGCAACGAGTCAAATGGGGAGCCAGGAGTGCTCGCCACATGGACAGATCTTGGTCACTATGGGGAGTGCTGACCTTTGACCACACAAGGGTGTGCAGCAAGCAGCAGCAATGAGTCAGATGGGGAGTCAGGAGTGCTTGCCACCATGGACAGTTACCTTTTGGCACAATAAGGAGTGCTGACTTAGACCATAAGGGGAAGTGCAGCAAGCAGCAGCAATGAGTCAGATGGGGCTCTGTCAGGACTTACAGTGAAAATTGGTCACAGAACAGTGGCTGGAGGAAAGACAAGCATTTGAGTTTAGAAAGACCTTCACCAAGCACTGTGCCCGTGCAGGAGTAGAAACGGGGCAGAGGAATCAGGCTGTGCACGATGAATGGCAACATCAGTTGCTCCCATGAATTGAGTAAAAATGCGACAAAATTTGAAATTTTGGTATCCTTGGCTACTAGTTTTTTCAAGCCATGTTAGTGTTCTTACACCGCACCACAGTCGCCAGGTCTGCTGTTGTTGTCAGGAGGCTCCATCCAGCAGCATGCCCAGCCTTTGAAGCTGAACAATATGTTGTCAATACTTGCTCAATTTTGGGTGGAATACTCAACCTCAGGGTGAGACATGACCCCCGCTTTCTATGCAGTACAGCTGAATGCTCACACCACGCAGCTCATGAGGGGTTGCTATTATGTTTCAGGGTGAGACACGCTCCCCGTTGTTGTATGAGTGTACATGAAATAAAGGTGTGTGGTGTGTGTGTGTGTGTGTGTGTGTGTGTGTGCAGACTGAGCTGGGGCCCCTTTTTAAGTACATGCTGCTGTGTGTGTGCATGTGCAGACTGAGCTGGGGCCCCTTTTTAAGTACATGCTGCTGTGTGTGTGCATATGTGCAGACTGAGCTGGGCCCTCTGTCCAACTACAATGGCGACCCTAAGCATCCAGGCCACAAGGTCCTGCAGGACCCTGCCAATTATGAAGGTGTGTGCATGTGTGCGCAAATGTTTGTGAGCGATATGTGTGTGTATGGGGGGGGGGAGGGGGGGATACATGTGTGCTTTGTGTGCATATGCACATGCAAATATGCATGCATGCATCTGTGCCTATGTACATTGTGTGTGTGTGAATGCGTGCATGCGTGCGCGTGCTTTTTTATGTCCTCATGTGTGTGTGCGTGTGCGTGCGTTGCCAAACAGCAACCTCGTTCCGTGCACTGCCTGTCAATCCTGGTGCAGCCACCCTCTCGCACCTGTCCGCTGCCACTGCTTGGACTGCGTGTCTTGTATTTCGGTGTTCCCATAGATTTTGCGTACTGCTAAACCTGCATCTCATGCATTTGTCAACCTAAGTCTTCTCAACCTGTGCTAAACGAAAAGTGAATGCGCATGTGCACGCGCGCACACATGCATTATTTACGCATGCACGCATGCACAACACACATGCATACTGCCTCCCTGGCCCTTGTTGGGATGCATGTTCATATCATTGCGCTGTGTTTGGAATCATTCCTTGCTGGCCTGCACGCGCAGGCGTGGAGAGTGAGCTGACTTTCCTGGGGCTGGTGGGCTTGCAGGACCCCCCCCGCCCCGAGGTCAAGGGCGCCATCACAGAGGTGGGCGTCATGCAGAACCACATTGAACGTTACACAGTGCATACATGAACACGTAATCACATTGAGTATACATCATCATGGTGATCGTAAGGGGGCAACATGATTTCCATGCGGGCGCTTGTGTGCACACCCAGTTTGTAATACCATGTGGGCGCTCGTGTGCTCTCCAGTGCTGCTGTGCTTGTGCGCACATCAGAGAGCATGGAGAGCAGGGGTGCAAGCAGCTTTGAGTGGATTTGCAGAAAGCAGGGCAGTGTGCTTTGCTTCAACAGCTCATGCTCTACAACCAGCACAGATGGACACAAGCTGTTAGAGTGCAGCGCTCAGCATGGTCACTTCATTCTCCATTCCATTGGCTGTGCTCATCAATCGTTCTACGCTCTACAACCAGCACAGAGTGGCAAGGGCTGTTGAGTTTCAATGCTGCCGTGCTGTCTGCGCTTTCTCCAGACGCTGCCAGGCAAGCTTCCGTGGTCAAACGCTTGCTCACCCAGCTAGTCTGCAGCTGGTTACTCTGCCAGTCCTCACGACTTGGTCATCATCCACACTCCTTGCTGCTGTTTTTTAGATCACGCTTTTCATTTTTTATTTTTTTGGTTTTATATTGCGTCCTCTGGTTCTAGTTTTTTAGTTTGTATCGGTCGTTTTTATTTTCCAGTGCCGCCAGGCCAGCTCCTCAATTATGGGCTCAGGACCATATGATGAGGCCCATAACTGAGGCGCTGGCTCGGCAGCACCAGAAAACAAAGACATGATGCACACAAACCAGACAACTGTACATGAAGTATAAAACATTGGTGCTTGTTTTGACCATGCGTCTCAATTTACTGTGCTGCCAAACTAGCCATGGTTCTCGTTTCCAGTGTCAGTCTCGCATTCTTGCATTGCAGTGCCGACATGCTGGCATCCGTTTCATGGACATCACCAGATTTGTCGCGGCGTCAGCAATCAAGCAAGCAACCCATTTTTAGTGTCAATCTTGCGTTTTTGCGTTGCAGTGCCGACGAACCAGCATCTGTGTCATGGTCATCGTCAGGTTGCAATGCCAGCCAGCCAGCCAGCAAGCAACCCATTCTCAGTGTCGATCTTGTGTTATTGCGTTGCAGTGCCGACAAGCCGGCATCCGTGTCATGGTCATCACTGGCGACAACAAGAAGACTGCAGAGGCCATCTGCCAGAAGATTGGGGTCATCACAGCCAGCGATGTCGAGTCCTCCTCCTTTACTGGTGAGGGGCTGTATGTCTGAAATGGACCAAGATATGCTGTGCAAGGTGCAACAGCCTAGCATGCTGTGATGGGCCATATTGTGCACATGGGGTATTGGGATTGGGGCGAAGGCTTGGTGGCAGTTGAAGGGGGGTTCCAGATCCAAGTCTCCTTTTGCACGTGAAAATGAAAGATTGCTGCAAGAAATGCTTGCTGGCTGAGTGTAAGTGGGACTCCAAATTTGTGTTTGTCCAGGAAGACACGTGCGCTTGGAGCCGTCCTGATGCAAGCAATACTGAATCATCAGCATCCTTTTAATTGCGTGCAGGAAGTGAGTTTGTGAGCCTGCCTCGTAGCAAGCAGATCAGCATCCTCAAGGAAAGCCGCGGCTGTGTGTTCAGCAGGGCGGAGCCCAGGCACAAGCAGGTGCGGCCGAGGTTGCCCTTCTGCCGTTTTTTGTGTGTTTGTGCGTGGGTGTCAATCCCTTTTTTGGGCAGGGTGGAGCCCAGGCACAAGCAGGTGCGGCCGAGGTTGCCCTCGTGCTGTTTTTTGTGCATTCGTGCGTGGGTGCCAAATCCTTTTTCTAGCAGGGCGGAGCCCAGGCACAGGCAGGTGCTGCTGAGGTGGCATGTTCAGGAATGGTAGAGTTCAGGTGCCAGCACAAGGGCGCAGTAGGGCAGAGCCAAGGCACCAGCATTTGGGCAGGAAGGCTGAGGTTGCAAGTGTGGTTGGACAGAGCCAAGGCAACAGTGAAGTGTAGCGAGGCCCAGGTCACAAGCATATGTACTTTTGGGCAGAGCCAAGGCACAAGCACAAGCGCAAGAAGGCTGAGGTTACAAGAGTAGTTGGGCAGAACCGAGGCACAAGCATCAGGGCAGAAGGGCAGAGCCAAGGCACCAGCATCAGCGCAGTAGGGCAGAGCCAGCGCACAAGCATCAGCGCAGTAGGGCAGTAGGGCAGAACCAAGGCACAAGCATCAGCGCAGTAGGGCAGAACCAAGGCACCAGGAATTGTGCAGAAAGGCTGAGGTTGCAAGTGTGGTAGGGCAGAGCCAAGGCAACAGTCCAAGTGTGGTGAGGTCCACGTTGCAAGCATACTTTTGGGCAGAGCCAAGGCACAAGCATCAGCACAGTAGGGCAGAGCCAAAGTACAAGCTGGTGCTGCTGAGTTTGTTCATAGTCGCCTAAATGCCTGCTTTGAGAGCGTGAACCTTTCACGGCATTGGCTTGCAGGCACCCTTGTGCTCTTGCCTCTGTTTCTTCCATTCCTCTTTGTTTCGTTGCTGTCACAACCGCAGGACATCGTGCGCCTGCTCAAGGAGCTGGGCGAGTCCATGGCCATGACCATTTGTTGTCTCTCAATTTTCTTGGTTTCATTGCTGTCCCAACTGCAGGACATCGTGCGCCTGCTCAAGGAGCTGGGCGAGCCCATGGCCATGACCATGTGTTGTCTCTCAATTTTCTTGGTTCCGTTGCTGTCCCAACTGCAGGACATCGTGCGCCTGCTCAAGGAGCTGGGCGAGTCCATGGCCATGACCATTTGTTGTCTCTCAATTTTCTTGGTTTCATTGCTGTCCCAACTGCAGGACATCGTGCGCCTGCTCAAGGAGCTAGGCTAGTCCATGGCCATGACCATTTGTTGTCTCTCAATTTTCTGGTTTCATTGCTGTCCCAACTGCAGGACATCGTGCGCCTGCTCAAGGAGCTGGGCGAGTCCATGGCCATGACCATTTGTTGTCTCTCAATTTTCTTGGTTTCATTGCTGTCCCAACTGCAGGACATCGTGCGCCTGCTCAAGGAGCTGGGCGAGTCCATGGCCATGACCATGTGTTGTCTCTCAATTTTCTTGGTTTCATTGCTGTCCCAACTGCAGGACATCGTGCGCCTGCTCAAGGAGCTGGGCGAGTCCATGGCCATGACCATTTGTTGTCTCTCAATTTTCTTGGTTTCATTGCTGTCCAAACTGCAGGACATCGTGCGCCTGCTCAAGGAGCTGGGCTAGTCCACGGCCATGACCATTTGTTGTCTCTCAATTTTCTTGGTTCCGTTGCTGTCCCAACTGCAGGACATCGTGCGCCTGCTCAAGGAGCTGGGCGAGATCACGGCCATGACTGGTGATGGTGTGAATGACGCACCTGCGCTGAAGCTTGCAGACATTGGCGTGGCCATGGGTATTTCAGGTGCGTTCTGTGCGGTGTGTGTGTGTCTGCCTTTACAAAGGTGGCAAAGGAAATGAGCAACACGGCGCTGGCAGACAGCAGAGTTCACATCACTTAATAGGGTTCAGCACAAATGTGCATGCCTGCATGTGTGCAGGAACTGAGATGGCCAGGGCAGCGAAGTGATGTGGTGCTGGCAGACAGCTACTTTTCAAAGCCTGTTTACAAACATCCATACCTTTGCATGTGCAGGGATTGAGGTGGCCAAGGAGGCGAGCACCGTGGTGCTGGCAGACAGCTGGGCCAGGGTGATCAGCAAGCTTCCATCCAAGCCTTCACACAACTGTGCACGCCTGTACACTCACACATGCAGGAACTGAGGTGGCCAAGGAGGCGAGCGACATGGTGCTGGCAGATGACAACTTCTCCACCATCGTCTCGGCAGTCAGCGAGGGCCGTGCCATCTACAGCAACATGAAGGCCTTCATCCGCTACATGATCAGCTCCAACATTGGCGAGGTGGCGTCCATCTTCCTGACTGCAGCCCTGGGCCTGCCCGAGGTGTGTCCTGGAACCAAACTTCCACTTTGTTCATCTGTTCATCCGGGGTCCAGCTGGGGTCCAAAGAGTTAATCTCAAGGGTCAACAGGTTTTTGCAACTGTTTGTCGGTATGTGGTTTGGAAACTTCTTGGTCGAACACAAGTGCAGCAGTGTGTGTCCTTGAACCAAACTTCCACTTTGTTCATCTGGGGTCAAGCTGGGGTCCAAAGAGTCGATCTATGGGTGTACTTCCGCGTCTGTATGTGGTTTGGAAGACTTTTTTTGCTTGAGCACAACTGCAGGTGTGTGTGTGTGTGTGCGCGCGCGTGTGCGCTCTTCAAGGCATACGACTGAGTCCATTTGGAAATGGTTTGGTCCGATGCTACTGTGCTCAGTTTTGCATGCAGCTACAAAAGAATGCAGACAAGGCACAGAGGACAATGAGACGTTGCAAGAAACACTGCTCAGTTTTGCATGCAGCTACAAAAGAATGCAGGCAAGGCACAGAGGACAATCAGGCACTGCAACAAAACGCATTCAATTGTGAAATTTCTGGGACACCCGACCACAGCGGCTATGTCAGGATTTTTCTTATGCATTTGCGCTTGCACAGCAACACGTTGTGCGCTTGCAAGGCCTGGTTCCTGTGCACCTCTGCTGTGGGTTAGCCTCTTCTGCTCAAGTGTATGTTGTTGGTGTAAGTTATACCGTGGCCAGTTTTGCCGAATGGTTTGACTCGTGGCAAATCTTTTGCAGCCTTCCCTCTTATGAAGCCAGGATTTCTCTGTGTGCTTGCTGGACCTGATCCCTGTATAGCTGCTGCGGGTGAACCTGTTGACTGATGGGCCTCCTGCCACGTTCCTGTTTTTATTTTTTATTATTTTTATTATTTTTTACTGCAACCATTCTCCGTGCTTGCTGGACCTGATTCCCGTGCAGCTGCTGTGGGAGAACCTGTTGACTGATGGGCCTCCTGCCACAGCCCCGTTGTTCATCCAACTGCAACCGCCCTCCGTGCTTGCAGGGCCTGATTCCCGTGCAGCTGCTGTGGGTGAACCTGGTGACTGATGGCCCCCCTGCAACGGCCCTGGGCTTCAACAAGCCTGATCTGGGCATCATGAACAAGCCCCCTCGCAAGTAAGTGTGCAACACCGCAAGCCAGGCTAGGGAACCATTTACACTCCCTCTTTTCTGCAAAGATCATTGAAAAATAAGCAGATGCTGGCTCCCTCATGCAAGTCACTGGGGCTGCAGGTGAGTAAAGAGGCTCATGCATACACTTCTGGGTAGTGTAGGTGTCCTCTTTTTTGGACATACAATCAATCGCTGTCATCATCACCACAGGACTCTCTCCGTTTAACATATACAATCTGCTGATGGTGATAAGGACTGATCTGGGCATCCTGATGGCTCTTCTTAAGCTTCCGATCGCCGCCTGAGCTTCGCATGTGCAAAGTGAGAATTTTGGCACTCAAAAACACATTGACTTGTTGGGGAAGAATGCAGCAGATGCAGCAAACGCAAAGCTCATTTTGTACACTTGATCAGTTTGGCGCAATGATGAGGGGAAGACTGTAGCAGACGTTGCAAACAGAAAGCTTGCTTCATTCACGTGCAAGTTGCAATGTGAGCAGGCAACAGTGGATAAGGGCACAGGTGAGGATGACGTTACGCAAGTGAGGATGATGGGCAGATGAAAGGCATAGGTGAGGATGATGGTATGCGATTGAGGATGATGGTGTGCACAAGTGAGGACGATGGTGTGCGTGTGTTCAATGGTGCTCTTGATTAGGGTTGGATGAGTTCATGTACTGATACCTGTTTCACTCATGAAATTTTTAGCGTTGGCTAACGCCAGAGCACGCGCGCGCGCACGCACACACACACACACACACACACACACACACACACACACACACACACACACAGAGCCAACCCTTTTCGTGATTGCTTGCGTGCTTCCGGCAGGCAGCTAATCGCATGCTGGCCGCCTGATTAAGCAGTTTAATGATGGATAGTTTTGCAGGTGTTCTGATTGTGTTGTTCATGGTTGTCAAGCTTCTTGTCAGGACGCATGGGGACAGAACACAGCCTGGAAAAAAAAACAGAGCAATCCTCAAGGGGGCATGCACTTTGGACGTTGCTGTTAACAGCCATGTGCCAAATGTATTAAAGGTCACACTGCTCATGTCCAATTGTTTTTGCATACTACGCTTTTTTTGGCAGGTTGTTTTTTTTTCTCTCCTCCGCTCATCTGCTTCACATCGAAGTACACGTGTCTTGCTGTATTTGTTCCCCAAATTCTGCTCGTGCTTTAATGGCTTGGCTCACCCCACCCTAGCGGGTATTCTTGCGGGTTTTTCTTGCTGCTGCAACATTGCCCACCAAGTGGCAGGCTTTCTTTGCGCCTTCCATCATACTCACATTGCACCAGTGCCCGCAGGTCTGATCAGTAGCTTATCTGAGGGTGATCTCGTAAAGCCCGCAGGCCTGATAAGTAGCTTATCTGTGGGTGATCTTGACATATTATGGTCATCTCATACTGCTTGCAGGTCTGATGTAATGCAGATCTCAACATGATTTGGTGGCCTCGAAATGCCCGCAGGTCTGATGAGATGCCCATCTCCTCAGTGGGTGAGTCTGACATGATATGGTGTCCTTGACCCGCCTGCAGGTCAGATGAGATGCTGATCTCGACATGGGTGTTCTTCCGGTACATGGTCGTGGGCATGTATGTGGGCTTTGCCACGGTGAGTTCATGGGACCCTTGTGGTACGCGTCCGGGTCACGATTGGTCCCCCTTACACCTGGGGCATGATGGGTGCCATTTCAAAGGTTTTACAGAATGATGTGCGACGTGTGACACAACAAGGGTTGCCTTTCATTTCACAGGGCGCCACTTCCAATCAGTGCCACTCCAATAGTGTATAGTGTTTACTTGTCCCTGATGTTGCTCGCAATGCTCGTGCTGTGTGTGTGTTTGTGTGTTTGTGCTCTGTTCTTTTTTGATGCCATCGTCAATCCCTGTGCTTGGTGCATTTAACCATAAACGCGTTAAGTACAGGGATGCTTTGTGGCAGAACCACGAGCACTAGCGCACATGTGCTTCATTGCCCTCACATGCAGGCTCTCGTGCTCGTATGTTCTCACGCCTGTGCGCCCACATGCGCGACAGAGAGGCACAACTCATCATGCATACAATATTTCCTGCAGACTGGGTGCTGGTGTGTGTTCCTGCAAGGCGTGCACCTTGCTGTGACCCCCACAGAGCACAAAGTAGCGATGCCCTACTCTTTGTCATGCCTTAATCGGACAGGGTGCTTTTGTGCGCTTGCTTCAGCTGCTCTTGGCTGTGAGTGCACCATCCAAGGTCAAAAGGCAGGCTTGCCCTCTTTGTGGTGTGTCTGCTGCTCGTTGCCTGCAGGTGGTCCTGTTGTGTGAGCTCACACAATTGTGCAAGGGCAGCTGAAAGCCATGAATGAAATGCCTGCCTGCCAATGTGTGTGTCTGCTGCTCGCTGCTTGCAAGCGTTGTTGTTGTGTGGGCTCACATATCGCGTGAGGGCAGCCAGAAGCCATGAGTAAAGCTCCTGCCTGCCACGGCACGTCTGATGTTCACTGCTTGCAGGTGGTCGTGTTGTGCGAGGGTCGCCCCAAGCTTTCAGCAACAATGCAATGCTAAGCTATGAGCAGAGCGCCTGCCTGCCGCTGCATGTTTGCGGTCACTGCTTGTAGGTGGTTGCGCTGTGTGAGGGCAGCCTAAAGCCGTGATAGAGACGCCTGGCTTCCACTGCGTGTCTGATGTTCGCTGCCTGCAGGTAGTCATGCTTTGTGAGGATCGCCCCAAGCTGATGGCAAAAATGCCAAGCCATGGATTAAGCATTTACCTCCCACTGCATGCCTGTTTGTGCCTGCAGGTAGTCGTGCTGTGTGAAGGTTGCCCTAAGCTGACAGCAAAAATGCCAGGCCATGGATTAAGCATTTACCTCCCGCTGCATGCCTGATCTTGGCTGCAGGTGGGCGTGCTGTGTGAGGGTCGCCCCAAGCTGTGAGCAAGAATGCCAAGCCATGGAAAAAAAGCCTGCCTGCCACTGCGTGCCTGCTTTGTGGAACAGGTGGGCGTGTTCTGCTCCTGGTTCATGTACGACAAGTTCATGGGCATCGACTTGTCCAAGGATGGCCACACCCCTGTCACCTTCAATCAGCTCACCCATTGGCAGAGCTGCAGCGAGTGGGAAGAGTTCAAGGCCTCCGGCTACAGCACCGCCAACGGTGGACGCATCACCTTCGACAACCCTTGTGACTACTTTACGGTGAGCAAGCGCGCTAGCACACACAGACGCACGCAACATATGCTGTCATTGTTACTGAGGGGCGCGACGCTGGTGATGCCCCCAAAGTTTGAAGGCTCCAAACCGATCAACCTGAAAGATACAAGATGAAAGATACAAGATGAAGTACTTCCCCATGGAGCCAGGCAGGCCATCACATTTATTTTAAACCCTCTCCGGTGCTCCTTTGTTTCTCCTGGTCCCTGCCCAATCTGCTCTTCCCTGCACTATAGCTTTCCTTCTTTTCCTGTGGCATGCGAGTGTTCTAGAGTATCCACTTCTTTTTTCAATCCCTGTAGAGTGGGCCTGCTCCAGCACAGTTTTCCCTGCACAATAGCTTTCCTTTTTTTCCTGTGATGTGTGTTCTCGAGTGTCCACTTTCTTTTTCGATCCCTGTAGAGTGGGCCTGCTCAAGCACAGTTGCTTTTGCCGACAGACACAGGCTACTTCGCAGTTCTGCCCTACATGTTTCAGCATAGTAATATGTTTCAGCATATTGAGCAACGGCTCGCTGAGAGTAGGCACAGTGGTGTCTCTTCCGCCATACGTACTCATACGTTCTGCACTGGAGACACCACTGCTGGCTCTCAGTGAGTCCTTGATGCTGAGACGTTTGCGGCACAATGGCAAGCTAGCTTGTGCCTGCTGCCCAAGCATACGGGTGTTTGGCGCGGGAGACGCCACTGCCTGCTTTCAGTGAGTCATCGATGCTGAAACATTAAGGGCAGGAAGGCATGAGAGCGTTTCCTCCTTTGCAGATGGTCATCCAGCATGTCAGCATGTCCAAGGGCATACCCAGGCTTGTTCATGAGCACCCTTGAAAGCCTCTGGGCTTGCTTCATCAGACACATTTAGGATGCTCAGTCTGCCTACCTGCCCATGTGCTCCCTCTTCCATTAAACCTGCCAAATGAGGATGATCACACACATCTGGGCTGGTGCACAAAACAACCATTGCCCACTCCCAGGGACGGGAAGATGGGTTGCACGGACACTTATACAAGCTCAGGGTCACCTGAAATACACCATGTGTGTGTGTTCCATTGTGTTGTACATGCGTGTGCAAGTGCGTACGTATCATAGCGTGCCCTTGGATAGGGCTGCAGTTGCATTCCGCCTCCCGCGTCCTCTCAACTCACTTTGTTCGCTGGCTGCACTGTGTCCCTGCATACCTGCAAGACCAAGCCCACCTCACGCTGTCGCTGTCGGTGCTGGTGGCCAGATGTTCATACGGACTGTTTCATTTCTATTTCTCACGACGCTGGCTGTGTCGCATCCTCACAGACCGGTAAGACCAAGGCCATGACGCTGTCGCTGTCGGTGCTGGTGGCCATCGAAATGTTCAACGCCCTCAACGCCCTCAGCGAGGACTACTCGCTCCTCCAGATGCCCCCCTGGAGCAACCCCTACCTGCTGGTGGCCATCGCCCTGTCCTTCTCGCTGCACTTTGTCATCCTGTGAGTGCCCTCGTGCACGCAGAATATGCGTGTGCACGCGTGTGTGTGTGTGTGTGTGTGTGTGTGTGTCGGTGTGTCGGTGTCTGAGTCAGTGTCAGTGTCAGTGTCAGGGATGGCCCATGAGTTCCTTGTACATGCCTTGCCCTGGCATCCTAGGGGCTACTCCCTTTGCACCCTGTTGCCGGAAGTTGATCAGGGCAGGCGTATCATGCCCTGGCATCCTAGGAACTGTTCCCTTCGCACCCTGTTGCCGGAAGTTCATCAGGGCAGGCGTGTCATCAGCTTGCTGCCAGCTGCAAAGTACTGCTGTATTGTGCCAGGGTCAGATTGCAGACAAAATGAGCCTCCTTTATTGAGGTGTCTTCCGACGTACAGCTGCAAAGCACTGCTGTGTTGTGCCAGGGACAGATTGCAAACAATATGAGCCTTCTTTATTGAGGTGTCTTCCGACGTACAGCTGCAAAGCACTGCTGTGTTGTGCCAGGGACAGATTGCAAACAATATGAGCCTTCTTGATTGAGGTGTCTTCCGACGTACAGCTGCAAAGCACTGCTGTGTTGTGCCAGGGACAGATTGCAGACAATATCAGCCTCTGTTGATCAGGTGTCTTCCGACGTACAGCAGGAGGCATGCATAAGACAATAGTTGATGACTCAAACCTGCTTCAGATGCTTTGCCCTCCCTCTGTCAGGCACGGCTACCAGAGTCTTCTGAAGAGCAAAGCTTTTCCTATCATGCCTGCCGGATGAAGCATGCTTCTGAAAGCCATTCCTATCATGCCTGCTGGATTAAGCATGCTTTTGGAAGACATTCCTTCCTTTCATGCCTGCTGGATCAAGCATACTTCTGAAAGCCCATCTGTGCTTTGGGCAGGCACCCCCTAGGCTGACAAATGCAATGCATCTGTGGGCAGATACCACCAAAACGCACCGGGGCTGATACAAACGCAATAAATCTGGGCGGATACCAATGCAGTCAGCAATATAAAGGCAAATCCTCAGCGCCATAAGCTGGTCCATGCAAATCTCCACTTCTGGCATGAAAGCGTGCGCATGTGCGCTGGGGGGCGTGCAGGTATGTGCCCTTCCTAGCAGACACATCTTTGACAGTTCATTTCATGTGTCGTTTACGTGTTATGTGCAGCTACGTGCCCTTCCTGGCGGACATCTTCAACATCACACCACTATCCATTGAAGAGTGGCAGCTGGTGCTTTTGTGGAGCTTGCCCGTTATACTGCTGGACGAGGTGCTCAAGCTCTTTGCCCGCCTGTTCTTTGGCGTCAGGGACGTGAAGCCAAAGATGGACTGAGCGGTCCGTTGTGCCAGTGTGAAAAATGGACAGCACGTTGATGTGTGTGCGCGTATGCTGTCTTGGTGCGTCAGGCACATGAAACAAGGGCCGCTTCGCTCAGTTTTCGCGTGCAAATGAAGGTCACATGGTGCTTCCCGTGTGCACCCTTGTTTGGGGCTTTGCCTATGACGCAGAGCCCAAGATCGATGGTGTGTGGATGGTGACGCTGGACAAGTCCACGTCTGTGTGTGCGGGGGGGGGGGGGGGGGGTCTGTGTATTAGTGTGGCTCTAATGAAGTGGACTGAAGCTGCCTTGGGGCTGGAAAGCATCAGGGTTGCATGTTTTGAGAGTTCATGTGAGGGTGGTTTTGATGAGGGTGTTGTCTCATGAAGTAAGTGCCTTTGGTTGGGCAATCATGCTGGGAAAGCAACTAACTGAGGTGTTTGCATCAATTTGTCTCCATCGGGGTGCTTGGATTTGGCTGGATGGATGGGACATCATTTGTGAGCTTGCTTGCTTATTTTCACATAAAAAGGTGCCTTACAGGGTGAGGTTGGGGCCTGCTCAGGAGGGGAAGGTCAGGAATTGGAGCTGGTGGCCTGCAGGGCGAGCTTCAACTTGCTTTCTCTGCAGCTTGTAGCTTGAATGTTCAGTGTGCAATTCCACATGGCGAGTTTCCTCTGACCGCACAGTTGGTGTGGAAGTCAGCAGCAAGTTCGTGATCTCTGAAGCACCAACAGATGTGTGCCTTTTTTTTAGTGCAATGGTGGAACTCGGACACTGCTATTATAAACTTTGGGGGGGGGCGGTGTTTCTGACCATATGATCTGGATAAGGGAAGGGAAGGGTTACATAGCTGTACCTGCCTGCGGGGGCAGCTTAGCTGAAGCAAAACGTGCCTGCAACCAAACCAGTCCAAACTAAAAAGCAAAATGAGCTAGAAGCTCAGTCACAGCATTTCAGGCAAGCAGACACGAACTTGGCTAATCCTAGGGCATCAGCCTGATTCATGAAGTCTCTAAGGCGTGATGCACTGCTTGGGGGTGCAGAGCTAAACAGATGCTGGAACTGAGTGCGCAGTTCTGTTAAATCCTGGGATGGGCAATCCAGGATAACATGCTCTTCGTCTTGTACAGTGTGCCAGTCGCATTTATTGCAAATTCTAAGCTCGTATGGGCACCTATTTCCATGATGCCGTTGGGTTTCTACTCGAAGGTTGTGACCGGAAAGGCGTAAGCATGATATACTGCGAAATAATTTATGAGGAATATCTTGTCGTAGGTAGAGAGGTAGCAATGGCTTTTTGTTTCTCTTCTTTTCATCCCACCAGCCTGGTATAGAGCCCAATGGAATGCCAAAGTGTGTGTGGTACGTCCTCATGATTCTACTGGAAGCATGGGCCTCTTGTGGAGTCAGACTGTCCAGACTCCTCCAATCATGGATAATATGCTCACGAAGAACACCCTCCAAGTCGTTCATGTTAACCTTGGCTCTGGTGCGTATAGCAGCAAACTGTTGAGCATGAGGCACGTCATTCAAGGCTGTCAGAACCTGGTGAGTCCAACTGCCCTTTTATCAGCAAGTCGTAGGTCTGCTTGCGCAACTTGGCTCAAAAGGGCATTGCTTGTACTGAGAAGAGAGTTCCAGAATCTCATGATACACCTGAACCAGTAAAAATAAAGGGGCATCTGTCCCGTCTCTCGAAGTAAGCAGTGCGTTTCTGTTGCTCTCTTAACACCCAAAAGAGACTTGAGGAAGCCTGTATGATAGACATGTGCTTTAGTATTCGCTGATGACTCGAAAGAAAGTTTGTCTGTAGCCCATATTTGGCATCCGTATAAACCTGCTGTGAGTGCAAAGACTTGAAAGAGCCAAAGCATGGCATGTTTCCTATTCAAGATACCAAGTTCAGCGCCAGCCTTTTGTACTCTGGCAATGCCTCCCATAAAGTTACGTGCCATTTAGCTTGTAGCAGCATTCATTTTGCCATCACGTCTCAGTAGAACTCCAAGGTACTTAAATTCTGTAACAACCTCAAGGGCTGTGCCATTGTACTCAAAAGTAGGCAGTTGCGTAGAATCTGCGCTGAAAAAAACCATGACCTTCGTCTTGTTTGTATTGAGTGTCAGCTCTTTGTGGCGCGCATACTCATGGAACCTATTAAGCTGGAATTGCAGGTTTTCTGCAGAGTTTGCAAGAACCATCGTGTCATCTGCATAATCACAATGGGACACCTTGGTTGTTTCTGTGGCTGTAACAGCCCCTCGTCCAGAATCTAAAAAACGGTCCATGTCATTGGTATAGAGGGTGTATAAAAGAGGGCTCAGTGGGCACCCTTGTTTCAATCCCTTGTTTGGGGCCACTTCACCTGACTTTTTGTCTCCATCAACAAGAACGTATACCCCCCCTTGGTACATGGCCATGATGGCTTGTAATAAGTATCCAGGTGATAAGTATCCAGGTGATCTGGATAAGTGGCTCTGCAGTGTCAGCTGCTCGACCTGCATGCAGGCTTGTACATGTGGCTTCCGAAAGTGTTTTGGCCACACAAAAAAAGTGTTGTAGGGTAAACCCTGCACCTGCAGTGAGGAGGAGAAAAGAAAGGAAATGTAAGGATGTACCCGGGAAAGCTGAAAACAGTGAGGTCTCACCATACCTGACCACAGCCTGTCTAAGGGTTAAGGTCAGGTATGTCAGGTACGATGATTGAGGCGAAAACAACAGGGGAAAAGCAGCATGCACTTAATCCGTTTTGTACCATTTAAGGAAAGGAAAAGGTTACTAAGCTGTACCTGCCTACTAGGGCATCCTACTAGGGAAAGTGACTGAGGCTGAAAGGAAGGAACATGCGCAGGGAGCACGCAAAATGGCAATTCTAGGCTTCAGCTGAACCCCTCTGCTAACATTCTATAAGGAAAAAATCCTCGTATATGATGCAGAAAGGGTGCCTGTATCAAAACTTTTCCCATCTGGAGAAAAAATGCAATGCATATAACTCGGGCGCAGACAAGTTGTGAGCCACTCGTGTTTTTTAAGGTTTTCATGATGCACTTGAGCAGAGCAGCGTTAATATTCCAGGCCCAGCTCAATTTACTTGAACTTCAAGTACCCTTTGAAAGGGAAAACTTAAGTTAGATGATGAAGGAAATTTCCTTTCGATGTTTAAAGATTCGATATGATACTTTCCTGATCAAGCTAGACGCACCTCCAGCCGCCCCAATGACTTACGATGGGGTTTGACCTTCAGCCAGGTAGTTTGGCTGCTCGGTCTGCTCAACTGTTCCAATTGCACAAAAACTATCCATGAGATCGGAAATAAAACGATAAGTCTCATTAGTTTGCTTCTGCAAGAAATGAATAGCATCCTCAGAGCTAGCTTGAGAATAGTAGAAAGTGCCTGATTCGTCCAGTATAATTCTTCGCCCCGATGCTATCTTGGTCACTCCTTGCCCTGCTAACCCAAATATACCACCTACTTCCCCCTCACATAGGGTACTCCGCAGTATGAGATGTAATGAGGAAGTAAGAAGCAGCACAACTCCAGCCAGGCAACTTCATGAATTGAACATCCAAAACCGTCATATCCACATAAAAGAAATCAAATACTGTGAAGATACGAGGCCTGGTGCCCAGCTAGAAGCCTCACAGCAACAACACAGCGAACTGTGCAAACAACTCCAAGGTGCAGAGATCACCCTCTACACAATCTTTCTGGGTGTGGGTGGGACTGTCTATACTACCCATACCTCGAATCAATAAAAAAAACTAGGGATTGACCTGCAAAGGGCTACCAAGCTTGCACGAAAGCTCCACGCCCACTTTGTGCAATATGCGCAAAAACTTACCTTCCCAGACGCGTCTTTGAAATCCAAAATACTCAACATAACTCTAGTGCCCTGGTGCCGCATGCTTCCAGAAACCCACCAGACCCACACTAGCTTCCCTCATACCCTCTGGTAAGGGAGACTCACGGCTCTTTGAGCCAATGTGTCCCCTTTTCTTTAATTGATGCAGGGAGTTTTCTCACTGCCTATGTGTTTTTTCTTTTTCTTTTCTTTCGTTTCAAAGAGGAGATGCATACAACAAAGATCAGATCGGTACTTGGAATTATACCAGACTGGAGTGAGCAAGCAATATATTGCTGGAAACTGGTGTTTGATGAAATAGCACGAGGTAGGTCATGCTCAAAGAATTCAAAATTGTTGGATTAAATAAATGCTCGGAACATTTGATGGACAGCTTATTGCTGCATGTATTTCGAAGGCAAACCAATTCAAACCAATTTAGTCCAAACCACACGCTCAAAGTCCCTGACTGGAGGACATGGGCATACACCGATGGTAGCTGTCATAGCCAGAATGGTAAACAAGAGATTGGAGCAGGCGTATACTACCCTCTCACTGACAGCAAAAAATGTGTTGAGCCAAACGGTGCTGGAATTACCAACACCATATGTCGAGCTGAATTAGCAGCAATTACTGCTGCCATCACGCACTCTTATTCACATATTGCATCAGACAGTCTCACCTCTCTTCATCAAATACGTAAACAACTTATTTACCCAGAGAAGCACAAACAACATATTCAAGGGGATGTCCTAAAAACCATATCTACCCTCGTTAGCAACTCACAAACCAATATTTGTTTCTACAAAGTAAAATCTCATGCTGGTATAGCTGGTAATGAATGTGCGGATGCTATTGCAAACTATCAGGCAAATCAAGCCAATAATAGCGTGGCTGATACTGGGATCCCTAGCGCAGATCCCGGTGGTAACCCCTTTTCCCACTTATTTTGGCTAGCCAAGGAGGAAGTAAGAGAACTGCTGGTACATCCACAGCTCTTGCACCCAATCCTAAAATCACCTACCTACCCAATCTTCACAATGCTCTCAAGTCTCACATGCATACAGCACACAGGCTTGGATATGCCAACTCCAAAACAGGCTACTACTCATATTATCAGAGTTTGTTACCTCATGTAGATAAGAAAATCAGCAATGCCTTTAGGAACATGTCCTGTATATCCACACCCATGAAGCGCACCATCTTACAATATCGCACTGGCACCCTCTATCACCAAAAACATGTGGTTCATTTTAAAAGGTCCACTAACCCACTTTGCCCTCTCATAGGCTGTAATCAATTAGACAGCGCACTCCACATGCTCTCAGGCTGCCAAAATCATATTATCTCCAGCATAAAAACTGAACGCCACAATGTGGCCGGAAGAATGATTATCAAAGCCATTAGCAAAAGCCCTTGGGGAGCAGGCTTGGCTAACACAGACATAGGAGGTGATGTTAGGTTGGAACAACACAACCTCCAAATACCTGAGCATGCATCAAACAGGTTTTTACCCCCTTACCTCTTTCCACGTAACTTTTCTAAGAGATCTAGACTCACATTAAGCCGTCCTGATGCTGTACTGATTATTTCTTTTAACATAAAACCTAAACATAAAACCTGAAACATAAACCTAACCGAGAACGCGCTACCGCTGGTCGTCGGGGTAGGGTTTGAATGCTGGGTCTTAGTAGAGCACATGGACCTAAAAAGTTAGTAGAGCACATGCACCTAAAAAGTTAGTAGGGCACATGGTCCTAAAATGATAGTAAGGCACATGGCTTTAAAAAGTTAGTTGGGCACATGAACCTCAAAAGAATTAGGGCACACGTACTAAACCCTAAACCCTACCCCCACCCTTTAAAACCAAGCCGAAAACACATTGTCGCTTGTCGATGGGAATAGGCGTTGGGATGCTAGGGCCTTAGGTCCCTAGTTTGTAGGCCAGGCCCCTTAGGCTCCTCAGGCCCCCCCCCAGGCCCCCCCCCTGCCCCCCTTCCCCCTTTTGCACCCCAGGCCCCCCAGGCTCCAAGCTTGGCGGCCAGGCCCCTTAGGCCCCCCATGCCAACCCCTGCCTCCCCTCCCCCTTTTGCACCCCAGGCCCCCCAGGCTCCAAGCTTGGTGGCCAGGCCCCTTAGGCCCCCCAGGCCCCCCCTGCCCCTCCCCATTTTGCACCCTAGGCCCCCCAGGCTCCAAGCTTGGTGGCCAGGCCCCTTAGGCCCCCCAGGCCCCCCACGCACCCCCCCCCTGCCCCTCCTCCTTTTGCACCCCAGGCTCCTCAGGCTCCAAGCTTGGTGGCCAGGCCCCTTAGGCCCCTCAGGCCCCCAAGGCCCCCCCCCCTGCCCCTCCCCATTTTGCACGCCAAGCCCCTCAGGCTCCAAGCTTGGTGGCCAGGCCCCTTAGGCCCCTCAGGCCCCCAAGGCCCCCCCCCCTGCCCCTCCCCATTTTGCACCCCAGGCCCCCCAGGCTCCAAGCTTGGTGGCCAGGCCCCTTAGGCCCCTCAGGCCCCCCAGGCCCCCCCCTGCCCCCCTTCCCCCTTTTGCAACCCAGGCCCCCTAGGCTCCAAGCTTGGTGGCCAGGCCCCTAAGGCCCCTCAGGCCCCCTAGGCACGACCCCTGGCATTCCTAGGCCCCCCAGGTCCCCTAGGCTCATGCCTGGGATGCCTGAGGTTCCTAGCTATGTTAAATGACCCTAGGCCCCCCCCTAGCCTGGCATGCCAAGATAGCTCAGGGACCCGAGGCAAAGCCTAGGGTGCTCTTACATAAGCCTGAACCCCCTCAGGCCAGCCTGAGGGGGCAGCGCCTCTTTGTGTTTGAACAGGGGCATTAAACCTTGCCCGTGCAGCTGGGCTTTCATACAAATTTGCATTGGACAAACAGCATCGTAATGTTGTTTGCCCCCAAGAGAAAGAACCTGATAATCGAAACCATGGTCGAAACCAAGCAATGATTGCTATGGTGATTGCACATCTGTCAAGACCGTGATTGGTGTGGCAGGCACTATCTACAACAACTGTACCATTACAGGAAAACTCTTATCAACTTGGGCCTAACCAGGCATTAAAGCTAAGTCATTACCTTCTAATCTGCGTTGCCATGCCATCCAAAGATAAATGGCTAAAGAAAAGAAAAAGAAAAACTACGTAGGCAGAGAAGACTCTCCCTACATCAATTAAGGAAAAGGAGACACATTGGCTCCAGAGAGCTGTGAGTCCCCTCCACCACAAAGTTTTAAAACAAAAAGAGTTAATGGGGGTCAGGAGGGTTACTGGAAGCACTTGGCTCCAGAACCTGGCTGTGAGAATTGTTTTTGTTCTCCATTGCACGCCTAGTGGTAACAAGTTTATGAGCATACTTAACAGAATGGGCATGCAGGCTGCGAGCAAGTTTCAAGGCACGTTGTTGGTCAAGTCCCAGTTGTTTAAGCTGGTTCAAGGTATGCTCTCTATAGCAGGTCCCACCAACACCCAGAAGGATGGTATGCAGAGTAACAGCTTTAGCAGGGATAAGTCTGCAGAGGTCTGCATGCTGCCGCTGTGCCGCCTCCAACTGTTGTCCAGGCCTTGTATCTTCACAGTACTTGATTTCAATCAAGTGTACATGGCGCTGATTGACATTTAATTGATGGGGTTGTCGCACGCGGTTAGAGCCACTGATCCTCTGTGTTGGGTGCCTGCTGCGTAACGCATAGTGTGAACTGGAGGAAGAAGGAGAAGAAGAAGTGGGTTTGGCTTGGTAAGGAGTAATCAGTATAGCATCAGGACGACTGGATGTGAGTCTATATCTCTTGGGAAAATTACGTGGAAAGAGGTAAGGGGGGATAATTCTATTAGATGCATGTGCAGGAATTTGGAGGTTGTGCTGCGCCAACCTATCATCATTTCCTATGTCCGTGTTAACTAAACCTGCTCCCCAAGGGCTTTTGCTAAGAGCTTTGGTTATCATCCTTCCTGCAATATTGTGGCGTTCAGTTTTCATGCTGGCAATAATTTGATTCTGGCAGCCTGAGAGCATGTGGAGAGCGCTGTCTAATTGGTGACAGCCAGGGAGGGGGCATGAAGGATCAGTGGACCTCTTGAAGAGTACTGCATGTTTTTGGTTATAGAGGGTGCCTGTGCGATATTGAAGGATGGTGCGCTTCACAGGAAAGGAAATACTAGACATGTTCTTGAAGGCATTGCTGATATTCTTGTCAACGTGAGGTAATAGGCTCTGGTAGTAGGAGTAGTAACCTGTTTTGGAGTTGGCGTACCCAAGTCTGTGTTTTGTGTGCATGTGAAACTTGAGAGCATTTTGAAGATTGGGGAGGTAGGTGAGCTTGGGAGCAGGTGGGGGGTCTGTAGATGTGCCCGTAGCATGTTCTCTTTTTTCCTCCTTGGCTAACCAAAATAAATGAGAAAACGGGTTCCCGCTGGGACCTGCGCTGGGAATCCCAGTATCAGCCATGCTATTATTGGTTTGTTTTGTCTGATAATTTGCAATAGCATCTGCACATTCATTACCGGCAATACCAGCATGTGATTTTACTTTGTATACACAAATATTGGTCTGTGAGTTGCTAATGAGGGTAGATATGGTTTTTAGTACATCCCCTTGAATGTGCTGTTTGTGTTTCTCAGGATAAATAATTTGCTTACGTATTTGATGAAGAGAGGTGAGACTGTCTGAAGCAATGTGTGAGTAAGAGTCTGTGATGGCAGCAGCAATCGCTGCCAGTTCAGCTCGGCAAATGGTGTTGGTAATTCCAGCACCGTGAGGCTCAACAAATTTTATGTTATTTGTGAGAGGGCAGTAAACACCTGCTATATTATCAACATCAGACACGCTCTTGATTTTCAAGGGGCTCCTGAGAGGGAGTTTGCTGGGTGCGTGGCAATGGAGAGCAGGAGAAGGGGAGCCTGGGCTTTCTCCTTGGCTAGATATGTCTAGTTTATCCTTGAGGGCCCTTTAATAAGACCCTCGCTAGCTAGTGAACTTTTCCTTGATGCGCATGGCCTCTTGGCTGGTGAAGTCTTTTCTTTTTCTTCCTATGAAGGCAATTATCCGCTCAGTGTACCCAGCTATAATAGGAATCCGAGTGGAAAAGAAAAGAAAAGAAAAACTACGCAGGCAGTGAAGACACTCCCCGCATCAATTAAGGAAAAGGAGATACCTAGGGCCGAGGCACAATGTATTCCCTTCACCAAGAGAAACAAGAAAGAAGTCGATGGGGATCAGGAGGGTTATTAGCAGTAGCCCGTGCCTGATCTCGGTGATGAGAGTTGAGAGAAGTCTTCTCAAGAGCGCGTCTGGTGCTAACAAGTTTATGAGGGTACTGAACAGAATGAGCATGAAGCTTCAGAGCAAGCCTGGTGGCTGTATGAGTGTCAAGACCAAGCTCTTTAAGAGGCTCCAGAGTGTGGGGGGTGTAGATGACCCCTCCCACACCTAACAGAATGGTATGGAGGGTGACTTGAGCTGAGGTCCTTGAAAGATGGCTACAAAGGTCACGGTGCTGTTGTTTGGAGGCCTCAAGCTGGTTCTTGGGCCGGGTGTCTTCACAGTATTTGACTTCCACAAGATGGACGTGCCTCTGTTCTGGAAGGAGCTGACTAGGGTGGCGGGCCTTGAAAGTAGGTGGAGTGGCTGTGGCTGGCGCTGAGTGCTCCCTGCTTCCCCTGCGCCCTCCCCTACTTTTGGACAGATACTGGAAATCGGTCTTTGGCACTCCTTTCATTAAGCCTGCCAATTAGGCCTGTCTGGTTTGATGATCAGTGTCGGTTAAAGAGGCGTCTGTTTATTCAAGCTGTGCAAAGTGGTCAAGCTGTGCATGCCTGCCAATTTCTTAAAAAACAATACAAAAAACAAACAAGGCGTGCACGGCGGGCTTATGAGAAGTACCAGAAAGCAGTTTTCTTGGACAGGCTGAAGAGACACAGGCCTGACATTCATGAACTGCTTAGGAAGCCAAGGAGCACCCATCAGACTCCCATTACAGCGGACGGCTGGAACTCTTACTTACAGCATCATTTCGGTGCCCGCATGAACAATTGCTCTTCTCCTTCAACTAGAGAAGCAGCACATATGCATGGCATGGGTAGCTGCCCTGAAAGCACACACTATCAGGACGCCGCCTTGCATACCAACGGATTTGTGGGCAGGCACCCCACTTGTCCAGCAAGAAACGCTCCTCACATCCCTGATCAACAAGCAAGCCCCATGGGTAGCTGCCCTGAAAGCACCTTAAGTAGAAGGCCTGGAATGTGGGACAGCATTAGCAGAGGGGTGGAGTCCGTTATTGGAGCCATGCGTGGGGTGGCACAGCGGGTTGCTGCACGTTGGACTGGCAACTCTGGAGCTCCAGCTCGGGATATGGCAGTGCCCCTGGGGCGCAACAATCCGCCTCCTGAGCAGCTTTTCCGTCAAGGTGCTGAGTCTCGATGGATACCTGAACCTGATGTGATGGAACTGCCTGATGCAGCTGCCCTGTACCCTATTGTTTGCGAGCACATGCGTAAGTTGAATGCTAGGACATCCCCTGGTTTTGATGCTGTTGCAGCACCCTTCATTAAGTACGCTGAAAAGAGGGTCCCAGCAGTTAATGGTAGAGGCACGGATAGGATGAATGTTTTGGCTCCTTATATTGCACGTCTGTTTGCTGCCATGATGGAGAGGGCTGAGATTCCTGCTTGTTGGAAAGTGGCTAAGATAACTCCTCTTTACAAGAAGGGCTCTGTGCTGGACCCAGGGAATTATCGCATGCTCGCAGTAAGTGGCACCCTGTACAGGCTGTATGCTAACGTTCTTAGGGAGGTGGTCACTGGGTGGTGTAAAGATAAAAACAAGATTCCAGATACTCAATTTGGTTTCTATCCTGGCCGTAACACTTTGCAGCCCATTTTCATTTTACGGCACTTGCAGCATGCTGCTCAGGTCAAGCGCCCAAATGCATCCCCAAGGCTGCATGCAGCTTTTATTGATTTCAAGCAGGCTTATGATACAATTCCTAGGGAAGCCCTTTGGACTCACCTGCAGCGCATTCGTATGCCTGCGTGCCTGTTGGCTGTCATTAAAAGCATGTATGCTAATGATGAGTATATCTTGGTGGATGGCTGCAAGCAAGCTCGTGTGCGCCCCCATTTTGGAGTTAAGCAAGGCTGCCCTCTTTCCCCTTTGTTGTTCTCCTTATACATCAATGACGTGGACTGCTTGGCAGAAAATGTACAAGGGGCTATTACAGGCACTAGGGACGTTCGAGTCACCCACATGCTGTATGCAGACGATTTGTGCCTCACTAGTAACCTTCCTGATCAGCTCCAACTGATGTTAGATAGGCTACATACGTATGCTCAGCGGAAAGGGTTGGTGATCAATACTGCCAAGTCTGAGATTGTGCATTTTAATTCAAAGGGTGATAATGTGCCAGCTTTCATGCTAGGTGGAGCTCGTTTGGCGTGTGCAGATTCTTTTAGGTATTTAGGCATGCTGTTCAAAAAACAACGCAACCCGCAAGCCACTGCAGAGTATATGTGTGCACCTTTCCTAGCTGGTTGCAGACGGATTAGGCAATTCGCATCTGAGCACCGCCTGACAGATAGGCCGCATACCATGCTCTGGCTGACTAAAGCATATGCTCTCCCTGCTAGCATGTATGCATGCCAGATTTGGGGCACTAGATTTATGAAAGAAGGAGCTGAAATGGATTGTCCTTTGCAAACTGTACATCTGTGCTTACTGAAGCGTATCCTTGGGGTAAAGCGCACCACTCCTAATTGGTCTGTACTGCGTGAGTGTGGGCATGAACCTTTACAGTTCTATTGGTTTCGTGCAGCAGTTAGGTTTTACAATGCTTTACTGCGCAGCAACAGCACTACTCTCAGTAAGGTACTGCAAGCAGATGTTGAAATGAGCATTCTCTCCCATAAATGTTGGACTTCAGAATTTTTGGCTGCCTGCACAGGCTTGGACAGGTGCAACGTGTTTACTCATTGTGTTCGGTCAGGGCAGCCTATAGCCATGAGGGAGTTTGTTGTTGATCTGAGAAAAAGGCTGCGAGGTGTGTGGAATGCTGATGCCTTGGCAGAACATGGTGACCACACAAACAAATTAGCCAAATATCATCACTGGATGGCACTTCCTTTGAGACCCTTGTCTGTTCATGGTGCGCCCTTTTCTGTCCCCAGGTATTTGCATCTTGATTTGGGCAAGCGCACGCTAAGAAACATAGCACGTTTTCGCTTACATGCTCATAATTTAAGAGTTGAGACATCACATTGGCAGGAGCACACATCAACTTGTGATAAATGTGAACAAGGCCTCCAAGACGAAAAGCATGCCGTGTTCCTTTGTTCTTGCGCTTCTGTGTGCTCTCTTCGAAGGGATTATGCACAGCTATTTTCTGACTTCCCCTCGTCTTATAGAATTTTTCTGGACGACTCAGGCACTTTCTACTATTCTCAAGCTAGCTCTGAGGATGCTATTCATTTCTTGCAGAAGCAAACAAATGACACTTATCGTTTTATTTCCGATCTCATGGATATTTTTTGTGCAGTTGGAACAGTTGAGCAGACCGAGCAGCCAAACTACCTGGCTGAAGGTCAAACCCCATTGTAACTCTCTTGTAACTCTTACAAAAAAAAAATACTGTGAAGACACCAGGCCCAAGAATCAGCTTGTGGGCTCCAAGCAGCAGCTCCACGGTCTCTGTCACCATTTTCATGGGCCTCAGCCTGAGCTGGCAGCTCAAACTACCCTTCATACCATTCTGTTAGGTGTGGGTGGGGTCATCTACACCCCTCACCTTACCTTTGCTACACCTCTCACACTCTGGAGCCCCTAAAAGAGCTTGATCTCGACACTCATGGAGCCACTAAGCTTGCTCTGAAGCTTCATGCAAATTCTGTCCAGAACGTTATAAACCTGTTAGCACTAGGCGCGCTCTTGAAGACCTCAATTTCAACTTTCATCACCAAGTTCAGGCATGGGCTATTTCTAGTAACCCTCCTGATCCTTAATGACATCTTTCTTTTGTTTCTCTTGGTAAAGGGGATACACGGTACCTCAACCCTAGGTATCCTCTTTTCCTTTAAATATGTGGGGAGTATTTCCAGTGCCAACGTAGCTTTTTTCTTCTATTCCCAATCCGAGGATGAGGTTCAAGTACTTTATCAAATTTCCATATGCCAATTCCATGCAGCATGCACACAAACTTACTTAATCCAGACGTGCCATTGGAAAAGAACACTTGTTATGATTCTGGTGCCCTGGGGCCGCATGCTGCCAGAGACCCACCAGACCCACACTAGCTTCCCTCTTACCCTCTGGTGAGGGATACACAAGGCTCCTCGAGCCAACGTCTCCTTTTCCTCAATTGATGTGGGGAGTGTTCTCACTGCATATATGCTTTCTTTATTTTTCTTCTAAAACATTTTGTTGCAGCAAACAAATGAAATACACCATTCTTATCCAAAGCACTGGATGCTTTGTTTGGCTGGCACAGATGGACAGGCTGAGCAATCAAACTACTTAGCCAAGAGTCAAAACCCATGTCAAACCTTGTGCTACGGGTTCAAAATATGGTTCCCAGCATCATTACATACATCCAAAGTGCTCCTAGCCCACGACCTGCTGTTGAGCTCTTTTCCTAGCTTGTTCAGACTTGCAGATACCGAGATACTTATCACTTTTGGCAAGATGGTTTCAGGCGACAGGCACAGAACTTGAGTACTTGCCCTGGCACACTCCTTTGGACCAACCACGCTTGCAAAAAGTCTTGCCATGTACCACCTTGCCTCTAAGGGCCATCAATGCCCCCCACTCCAACAGTACACCCTGCCTCCATGCAATCCCCATTGTACGCTCAGCCCTGGGCGCTCATAGCTTCCACTCCTTACTAATGTGCACCCCTCTGCAACAGCAAGAGCATGCGTGCACTAGAACATAACATGTTTTCCTCCCAAGCAGACAAGTCAGAACAGAGCTGTGCAGCCTTCTTGGTGACCACAAAAACCATCGCTGAGGCTTGAAAAACCGTTTCCTACCCAAAGGAGTAGGTGCATGTTAATTGATAGGCTGTGCGTCCTAGTTCCGCCTCTGGGCCATGCACCAACAGTGGCCCATGCCAATAACCATCACACAATCACCCACTGCCTAGTGTCTTGCCCAATGTACACCAAACACCTTCTTCGATGTACATGTCCTGAACGTTGCTTCATAGCATCAACATAAGCAAACAGTTTGCACAATGCGCATCACCCGATGTAGTTCCACACCGTCAAGTGCAGCACTAGGTTTGCAAAGCAATAGTCCGCAAACGCCCTCTCCGGTGAGACGCTAATTTCTTTGCTGTTGGCCGGATCGATTTGAAGCCTCAAGCAGCCTGTGGGCAGGAAGGAAAGCAAGTGGCCAGGCTGAGCCCAATGGCAAATGGCCAAGTGGCCAAGGAAGGGAAGTAAGTGGCCAAGCTGAGCCCAATGGTGTTGCACAAATGAGAGAACAATGGTAATTAAAGAATAATGGTACTTATAGAATAATGGAGTGCCTTGCGGCTCTGCTGACGGCGTGAGTTTCTTGGAGAAGCACTTCCAGCACAGAGGGGAAATCCGACACGACTGCACATGGAGATGTGCAGCAAATGTACAGAACTGCGAGGCTTTTACAACACAGCTGGGGAGGCTTGTTCGGAGGGATCAAAGAGCTGTGTGGACGTAGCATATGCAGCCAGATGGCTAGGAGAGACGGACGTTCATTTAACTCTGTGGGTTGTTCTCAGAGATCTCAGGCTGAATAATAGCCTGAAACAGGCAATGCTTAAATCAATGATATAATAGTATGTTTTCAGATCATTGATACAATTGCAGCATACACGTGACATGACATCAGCGACATGGAGTCTCTCTCTCTCTCTCTCTCTCTCTCTCTCTCTCTCTCTCTCTCTCTCTCTCTCTCTCTCTCTCTCTCTCTCTCTCTCTCTCTCTCTTTCTTCCCGTCTTCCAAGCTAGCAAGAACCATTGCAACCCATGCAAGAGCTTGAGAGGGAGGCAAAGCTCAACAAGTAGTATGAGACTTCCTTTCTTCAGTTTTCCAACAACAAATCACAGCAGAAGGCAGAGACTGCCGCCCACACGTGAGTGTGAAGCAGCCTTGAACACAGCAAACAGCAGAAGAAGCCTACATCACAGTGGGTAGCAGAGTAAACCTTGCAAATCACAGCGAATAGCAGAGAAAGCCTTGCAAACCACAGCAAATAGCAGAGCAAGCCTTGTAAACCACAGCAATCAGTAGAAGCCTAAATCACAAATAGCAGAAGAAGCCGTGCAAACCAAAGCAAAAGGCAGAGGTTGCTGCCATTCTACGAGCATGAACAAGCCTACACTTGACAAGAAGATATCAGAAGCAGAGATTGACTTAGAGAAGCGTAAACTTGACGAGACGAAAGAAATAGCAGAGATCGCAGCCCACCTGTGAGTGTGAAAAAACCTAAACTTGACAAGAAGCCTGCCAGGAATCCGTTGAAGGGGAAAGTGCCCACCAGGAGCATGTAGACCAACTGCAGTCAATCACCAGTGCAGCCACATGCATGAAAAACTCTTGAGACTGTTTACAAGAAAAGCATGCATGCATGGAATGCGTCAGTTGAGGGGACTTTTGCATACGATTGATGAAACAGAGTACAGCAAGAGGGGGGCTGCGAGATTGCCGTCTCGTGAGGAGCTTGTGCTTATGAGGTGAGAAATCATGCAACGATTGGACAGCAAGTGCGCAAATGCGCAGCGAACAGCAAACAAGTAAATGCAGCAATGATCGCAGCAAACAAGTTTGTCCCCAAACTCCTATAAGAGATATACATGGCACAAGTGTTTGTTTTTAATCAAGGGTTCATCATCAGGAATCAGGGAGGAGCAGACCGCCTGTGCCTAATGAGCAGGGATGATACATGTCACAGGACACAAGCATGGACCATCCTACACTTCAGATGTGAAGGAAGAGCCAGACATCTAGAAAAGGAACACATCTGAATAAGCCAATCCAGAGAGACTTGGGAGAAAGCACGCTTGTGATTGGCATTTCTAAAGCACAGGGATTTAATGTAAGCAAACGTGAAAAGTACTAATGTTCAAAACGTCGTGCATGTGTGTGTAAGTGCACATGCGCATCTGTGTGTGTGTGTGTGTGTGTGTGTGTGTGTGTGTGTGTGTGTGTGTGTGTGTGTGTGCACGCGTGCTCTTGTGGGCGCAAGCCTGTGTGCATGTGTGGGCTTGAGGAACCCCAGCGGAAGTGTAGATAAGTACAACGCATGTATAAAGCATGGTCATGCTTGCATGCATGCTTAGGTGACTGCATGCAGACCATACCTGCACTGCTGCAGTGGCTAGCGCGTAAACAAGGAAAGCATCCAAAACCTGCAGATCAATGTATTTGCGTGCGATGGAGGTGACGGATTGTCATCAACTCATACATGGTCACAAACATGGGCACATCCCACAAGCTTGCTTGTACACACCTTGACCCGGGTTGGGGTCTTCTGATACTCAGCTCTGAAGGCCCTGATGACCTCTGTTGATGACATTTTTAAAGAACTGATTGTTTTCCTACAAGGCAACCACAAGAAACAACAGAAACAAGCTCTTGCACCCAGCTGTTGTATCGATATTTAGTGCGCTCAAGTTTTGATTTAAAATACCTAGGAGTCTCTCAATAATTCGAAAATTAAAAAAAAATACTTACTTGTTGACGTTTGCTGTCACCTGGGCCGCGTCCTCATGGCACTCTGAAGACAAGACATCCAGGCAAGTTTTCTTGCATCAATCTTGGTTCGCACACCATGCATGTCTGAATTGGGTTTGTGCACCCATTTCACACACCTGTACATCAACATGCGCACACGCATGCATACGCACACACACACACACACACACACACACACACACCACGCACATATGCATGCACATACACGCATGCACACACACACACACGCGTGCACACACACACACATACACACACTCACCACGCACGCACGCACGCATGCGCATGCGCACGTGCACACACACACACACACACACACACACACACACACACACACACACACACGCACACACGCACACACACACGCACACACACACACAGGTATCCACATGCACAAAAGCACGTGCAGAAATGCACACACCAACTCACCTGTGTGCTCTTTGCAATTCATACATGCTTAGCTTATGCAGGCACAGCCTTGCTCTAGCATGTATGCATGCAGTGCTGTTTGATCCGCACAATTTTTTTGATGCACAGATACTAGCAGACTTTCTATGGATGCTATAAAAAAACCAATCAATTGCTTGCTCACCCATTGATGTTCCTTGAATGTGAGCAAGCCTTACGCTTAGGGGCATATCACATTTCTACATTTTAGCACACTGTGCGAATAACAGCATTTTTTAACGTATGAGCTTGCTTTAACCCATGGCAAAGGGCAATGTAAGCATGCCAAAAGTCTGTACATAAACGAACAGGATTCCGCAGCAAAGCAGTGAATGAGTTGGAGTATCATTCCCAACAGCTACATTGACTTTATTCTGTGTTGACCTGCGTCAGACCCCTTTGGCTCTTTAAGACTCACCCTTGGCCCTGGGGCGCATTCTGTGTTGGCCTGGATGCGGAGGTTTTCAGCAGAGAGGTTTCAGAGTCCTGGTCAGAGACTCCCTTGGCTCTTCAGGAACCAAGAGATTGTTAGCCCTGTGGTGCGACCCTGAAAATCAGGACTACATCGCTGCAGCTGCTGCACAAACACTAACACCTGCACACATATCTGTGCTGCAGTTGCGAGCATGGCACAGAGGAAGAAGCCCGCTGTGAATGAGGAGGCGCCCCACAGCCCCAAAGCATTCTGTGTTGACCTGCACCTGACCCCCCCCTGGCTCATTAGTGTAAGGGACCATTGAACCTCTGTACTACAGGTGCAAGCATGGCACAGAAGAAGTCCATTGACGAGATCTGGCGGGAGCTCAATGCTAAGCCTGCCCCCCGCAAGTCCTCTGTGCCAGCAGGCATCCCCAGCATCCCAGGGACCACATCTGCGGGTGCTGCACACAAGCTCAGCGGTGCGGGCTCCAGCAAGCCTGCCCCCAACTTGAACCAGGTGTGGCGCATGCTGTTGCCATCACAGGCTCCATGGAATAGGAGGGTGTGGCCAACACTTTGCAGACATGCTTGCCTCCAGGTTCTAAAGCACACTGCAGGCACGTGTGTGGTCGGTCAGGCACTGAAGCAGACTGCAGACATGCTTGCGGTCAGGCCCCAAATACGCAGCAGCAGTCATGCTTGCCGTCGGGAACATAGGCACACTGCTTGTGGTCAAATCCAGAAACGCACGTTAGGCATGCTTGCAGTCAGGCCCATAAGCACACGGCAGACATGCTTGCAGTCAGGCCCATAAGCACATCAAAGGCGCTCTTGCCTCCCCAAGAGAGGTGCCAGTTGGAGCGCCTGGCTATCCAGGCAAATCTGCATGCCTTTTTTTTAACAGATACTCTGCATTCCTGCCAGGAACCAGGCTCAGCAGTGGCCAAGGGATTTTAAATTTTAAGCATTACATCACGCTGTGCCTAAATTGTCAGCCCCAGATCCCCACTTGCTCTCGCGGATCTTTATACTTTTGGCTCTTTTTGAGCCAATGTGCCTCCTTTTCCTTAATAGGTGTGGAGCAGGATGTAGGAGAGTTTCCCCTGCCTGTTTTTGTTCTTTTTTTCCTTTTTCAGCCTATATAAGCAGGGCCCATGAATCTGTCAACTGCGTGCCTCTCAGAGATGGATGCCCCTGCAGCTTGCCTTAATTTTAAAGAAGGTCAGAGCGCGCGCGCACACACACACACACACACACACACACACACACACACACAGGTGGTGAGCGAGGAGATGGCGAGCGACCCCATGTCCGAGAGCGTGCGCAAGACAGCAGTCAGCTATGACCCTGCAAAGGCTGGGCTCAGTGCTGAGGATGTGGCCGCCTACATGGCAGCCATTCAGCGTCTGGTCAACTGCTTGGCAGACCCAGATCGTGGCACGCGCAGGTGTGTGTGTGTGCGCGTGCGTGTGTGTGTGTTTCATTGTGGTGCGCGGGGCTGCATGCATTGCAGGCACCAAGCACTGCAGCACTGTGCATGATTTTGTCTGTCATTCCATGAGCCTGAGTGCATACCCTCACATCATACCCGAACACGCGTACTCAGACATGCACATGCAGGCAAGCTGCCTCTAACACGCAAACCAAGCACATGCAGTCTCCACCAACTTCTTGTGCGCTCTCTCCACAAATACACACACACCCAAACTTACACACACACACATACATACACACACATGCAGGCAAGCTGCCTCCAACCTGCAAACCAAGCTGGTGCATGGGGACGCCTCTGTGCCCAGGGCCAGCCCTCAGATGCTGCAGGTCTTGGTGTGCGGGCCCCTGCTGGGTCCGCTTGTGGGCATGCTGGGGGACACCGTGGAGAAGTGCAGGTGCATGTCGACGCAATGCACACACACACACACGTACACACACATGGCATGCAGGGGGACACCGTGGAGAAGTGCAGGTGCATGTTGACACAATGCACACACACACACACGTACACACACATGGCATGCGGGGGGACACCGTGGAGAAGTGCAGGTGCATGTTGACACAATGCACACACACACACACACGTACACACACATGGCATGCGGGGGGACACCGTGGAGAAGTGCAGGTGCATGTTGACACAATGCATACACACAACACAACACACACGTGCACACACATGGCATGCGGGGGGACACCGTGGAGAAGTGCAGGTGCATGTTGACACAATGCATACACACAACACAACACACACGTGCACACACATGCACACGGCATGCTGGGGAGCACCGTGGAAATGTGCAGGTGTGTCATGGGGTGTCGGGGCGCACATGGAGGCACGGACACAGGCTGTTGGAAGTGGCAGTTTTTTTCAAGGCTGTTGAAAGTGAGGCCTTTGAAAGGAGGTGTGTGGCCACTGGTGGGCCGACGCTAGAGAATGAGTGCTTGCACAAGATAGTACAATACTGGGGCTCAGAGTGCGGAGAAAGGTGTGGATGAGGTCAGCGGTGCAACATATTGGGGCGCACATTGTGCAAAGGCGCAGATGAGGGTGGCGGAAGAGACCCTGGGGCATGCACTGTATACTGCCACCCTTATCAGCTCCTTTTCGCACTGCGAAGGGCATTGTGTTGCCTCAACAGTGTCAACGTTGCCTCAAACATGTCCTCCAGCCTGCATTGCCCCAGTGCGCTTGTCGTCCAGTCATAGCATCATGACATGATGTCATCCGCACGTCTTCAAGCATTGCATTGCCTCGGCTTTGTCCTCCGCTCCCTCCACCATGCCTCAGCGGCAAAATGCCGTTTTTGCCTTAACCATGATACACACATATCCCCCTGCCATCCTTGTCTCAATCATACCGTTCAGCTTGCATTGCCATCCTTGTCTCAATCATACCATTCAGCTTGCATTGCCATCCTTGTCTCAATCATACCGTTCAGCTTGCATTGCCATCCTTGTCTCAATCATACCGTTCAGCTTGCATTGCCATCCTTGTCTCAATCATACCATTCAGCTTGCATTGCCATCCTTGTCTCAATCATACCGTTCAGCTTGCATTGCCATCCTTGTCTCAATCATACCATTCAGCTTGCATTGCCATCCTTGTCTCAATCATACCGTTCAGCTTGCATTGCCATCCTTGTCTCAATCATACCGTTCAGCTTGCATTGCCATCCTTGTCTCAATCATACCGTTCAGCTTGCATTGCCATCCTTGTCTCAATCATACCGTTCAGCTTGCATTGCCATCCTTGTCTCAATCATACCGTTCAGCTTGCATTGCCATGCTTGTCTCAATCATACCGTTCAGCTTGCATTGCCATGCTTGTCTCAATCATACCATTCAGCTTGCATTGCCATCCTTGTCTCAATCATACCATTCAGCTTGCATGCCATCCTTGTTTCTTTCATACCGTTCAGCTTGCATTGCCATCCTTGTCTCAATCATACCATTCAGCTTGCATTGCCATCCTTGTCTCAATCATACCATTCAGCTTGCATTGCCATCCTTGTCTCAATCATACCGTTCAGCTTGCATTGCCATCCTTGTCTCAATCATACCATTCAGCTTGCATTGCCATCCTTGTCTCAATCATACCGTTCAGCTTGCATTGCCATCCTTGTCTCAATCATACCATTCAGCTTGCATTGCCATCCTTGTCTCAATCATACCGTTCAGCTTGCATTGCCATCCTTGTCTCAATCATACCATTCAGCTTGCATTGCCATCCTTGTCTCAATCATACCATTCAGCTTGCATTGCCATCCTTGTCTCAATCATACCGTTCAGCTTGCATTGCCATTCTTGTCTCAATCATGCCATTCAGCTTGCATTGCCATCCTTGTCTCAATCATACCATTCAGCTTACATTGCCTTGACCATGCACGCTCCTTTTTCAGTTCAGGATTGTGGCGGTGGAGCTCCTGACTCATGCTGTGTCCTGCATGACCACATTGCTTGTGAACTGCATTTGTTTTTTGTTTTTTTTGCTTTGTCTATGATATCCATGTGTATATGCATGTGCAGACACATACATAATTATACACATTGGTATCCAGTGAAAAGGCACGCTCCTTTTTGGTGCAGGATTGTGGCGGTGGAGCTCCTGATTCATGCTATGTCCTGCATGACCGACATCGCCCGTGGGCTGCATTGCCTATGATATCCATGTGTATATGCATGTGCAGACACACATATTTATACACACACATGCATCCAGTGGAGACACATACATCCAGTGAAAAGGCATGCTCTTTTTTGGTGCAGGATTGTTGCGGTGGAGCTCCTAACTCATGCTGTGTCCCGCATGACCGACATCGCCCCCTTGCTGCCTGTTCTCATGCCTGAGCTGCTACGCCGCATGGGCAATCTGCCTGTGGTAGAGCAAGCTGTAAGTCCGCAGCTCTGTGTGTGTGATGTCTCAAATTGCTGCTGTGCCGCATGGGCAACCTGCCTGTGGTAGAGCAAGCTGTAAGTCCGCAGCTGTGTGTGTGTGACGTCTCAAATTGCCGCTGTGCCGCATGGGCAACCTGGCTGTGGTAAAGCCATCTGTGAGTCTAAAGCTGTTTCCTTTGTATGTATGTGTAAATCTTGAGCATGCACAAGATGGTCGTGCATGAGTATCAGGTTGCACGTATGAGTTGAAAGCAATTTGTTTTTTTAATTGCGTGGGGGTAATGGACAGATTGGGCTTGGTGTACATGTGCTGTGCTCCTCAGCGAGCTATTTGTATTTGTGAATATGTGGGAGTGGATCTTGTTATTTGTGTTTATGTGGGTGTGGATGATTTCGTTTGTGCTTATGTGGATGTGGGTGTGGACTTCATTCTCTGTGTATATGTGGGTCCAGTTGGATGATGATGAAGCTGAGGTTGGAGGCACAGGATGAAATGTGCTATTTCGCGCATGTATTTACCTATTGCTTGAGATCATCATCCTGCTGGGTTCAATTTCAAGCAGGCGAGAACTTTGACCTGCCAAGGCAATCATCATCCTGCTGGGTCCATCTAAGCAGGCAAGAACATTGATGAGCCAAGGCTTTCAATGAAGCTTTAATCTCACTTTCTCTGCTCTTACGATTAACAAACCAACCAAGCAATCAACCAGCCACAAGCAACCAGTCAAATCAGACTTGGCATCCCTCCTCCAACACAGTCTTATTTTTTGCTTGTGCAGAAGAAAATCTGATCGGGCCTGACCCACCTGGTGGTGGCTGTGTCTGGTTGAGCTTTTTCCGCAGAGTGGTGGCTCTGTGTCGTGCAGGAGGAGATACAATTGGGCCTGACCCACCTGGTAGAGGCTGTGTGTGATTGGGCCCGACTTGCCCTGTGGTTGTTGTATATGTGTGTGTCGCGCAGGAGGAGATACGATTGGGCCTGACCCACCTGGTGGCAGCTGTTCTGCAGCACAAAGAGTGCCCCACCCTATCTGCGTACGCCTCGGACTTCTGCACCTTCCTGTGCCGGTGGGTTGAGGTCTGGGTGGAGGTGTATATTTGATGAGCACAGGGCCTCCTTGTGCACTTTTTTGTATGGATAGTATGGGGGCCTGCAGACTTCTACACCTTCCTGTGTTGTGGGTTGGGGGGTGTGTATTTGGTAAGCACAGTTCCTCCTCGCGCACTGCCTTGTTTTGGTGGTGGGGAAGTCTGCGAGCTTCTGCACCTCTCTGTGTAGGTGGAGAAAAAGGTGTGTTTGTTTAGTGCTGGTAGAGCAGCATCATGGACACAGTTGGACCTTAAGGAGTGTGAGCTTGTATGGCCCATAACATCCTTCCTGTCGTGCTTGATATACCCTCCTAGCCTTGTTTGAAATGCCCTCTAGCTTTGCCAACACTGGGCACCCTCCCTGATATTAATAGCCTTCCTCACTCCTATGAGTTGGAGACAGGAAGCCACAGTATGTTTACATTTGAGGGATTGATTATGATAGCCGGGATATTTGCATACGAGTGTGGAATCATGAATTGGAGACAGAGAGCTAAAGTTGGCGCAGATGAGGGATTGACTCTGAGTTGGAGACAGAGAGCCGGAGTGGGCGCATATGAGGGGATTGTAGATGAGTTGGAAGCAGGGATCCAGCATGTTTGCACATTTGAGAGATGGCAGCCTCAAAGAGCATTCAAAGTGTGGAGTGCAACCGGCACTGGAATCTGTGGCCGTATGTGCTTGCGGCCAACTGGACTCTGTGACCATATGTGCTTGCAGCCTGGCCAGAACTTGTTATCCTGTACACACAAACACACAGTCTCTCTCTCTCTCTCTCTCTCACTCTCCCTCCACCCTGCTTCATGCTTTGTGGCTTAACCAAGCTCAGCTATCAAACAAACAAATCCATCAGACGATGCAGCAAATGGTGTTTTTTTGAGATGTTGCAACCTCTTGCTTCGCTGAGTTCCCACCTGCTGGCGCACTCAAACCTGTTTTCACACATACACACACGTGCGTGCGCACACACACACACGCACACACACACACACATGCAGAGCGCTCGAGGATGGGTACCATGAGATTAAGAAATCCGCGTGCGGGTGTGTAAGCACCCTTGCGCAGCATGTGCCCCCTGCCTTGCTAGCCCAGCACTCCTCCAAGCTCCTAGCCGTGCTCGTGGCCAACTTTGGGCATGCGCACTCGCGCGTGCGGCTGGCAGTCGTGGAAGGATTAGACCATCTAGTGGAGAGGGATGCAGTCCCAGCTGGCAGCATAGAGCAGGTGGGGTTCAGATTGTGTGTGTGTGTATATGTGTATGGATGTATGTGTGTGTATACATGTGTTTGTTTGTGGGTTTAGGGTTAAGAGGTAAGAGTGTGTGTGTGTGTGTGTGTGTGTGTGTGTGTGTGTGTGTGTGTGTGTGTGTGTGTGTGTGTGTGTGTGTGTGTGCCTGTCTTCCATTAATGCACGCAGCCTTTTTTTTGTCTATGCAGTCTCTTCTTTTATTTTTTATGTGTCGCATGGATTTGTGTGTGCACTCATGCATGCATGCCTACAATTCTGTATGTGTGTGTTTGAACGCACAAGTGTGCACGACCGTGCGCGCTTGCGTGTGATCGTTTGCGTCAACTCCCCCCCTTCCCCCAAACACACACACGCACAGACGCGTGCGCGCACACACGCACACATACACATACTTGTTGACCTTCTGCAGGTGGTGGCCCCCGCAGTGCGGCCCATAGCATATGATCGTGCGCCTGCAGTGCGTGAGGCGGTATTCCTTGCCCTTGGGAGATGGATGGGTGCCTCTCCTGCTGGGCTTGGACACTGTGGCGCGGCAAATGGTGCACCAGGTAAGATTAGTGCTGGTAAGGAAAGCGAAACAGAGGAAAGGGTTGCAAAGCTGTACCTGCCTATGAGGGCAGCTTGGTGCTGGTGTCCTTTGTTTGTGAGGAGGTCTACACTGAAAAGGAAAGGATCAGGCTACATAGCTGTACCTGCTAAGGGCAGCTCAGCGCTGCTGTTCCCAGTTCCTTGTCCTCGGGAGAGGGATGGGTGGATCTGCTTCTGGGCATAAGCATGGTGGCGTCACGAAAACGTTACCTAGGTTTTTTAATCTCTGCTTGCTTGGCTGGTGTAGCTGAGCACTTTGAGGCTAAGCACATTTTGGCTGCAGAGCACACCAATTAGTGACCTGATTGTATGCCTGGGGTCCATTTATGCTTCCTTCTTTATGTTCAAGTCTCTTTGCCCCTCCCATGCCAGACGCTCCTGGTAAGAGCAGGATTTCTAAGCTGTTGTGCTCAGCATACCCCTGGGTGCGCGCCTGCTTTTGTTCAAGTTCAATGCAAGCTGCAGGGGTGTTCGAATCTTGTGGCATGCTCCCGTTATGCAAAGGGCCAAACGAGAAAAGGTCAGGTTAAACGGGTTGAGCATTTGTCAAAAGAGGCTTTGAGGAGGGTTGAATAGGCCCAAAGAGCCTCTTTTAGACCCCTTTTGATGAATGGTTTGACCCTCTTTGTCCAACCCTTCAGGTGATGACTAAAGTGCAGGTCCTGAGCTATCAGGCTTGCGGCATTTGGGTTGTAACTTTCTGTTGATCCAAATTTGATCTGTCGGGGTATGGCTGCCTCTTTGAGAGCAGCATCCGCATCTGAGGTGGGATTGCCCTATTGGTGCCCCTCTGTCTTTAAAAACACCTTTTCCTCTGCTGGTAAAGACTTTTTGAAGGCCCTCTTGAGAAGATTACCTGCATCTGAGGAGGGTCTGCCTCTCTGTCTGTGCCCCTCACTCTTTTTCAGGGTTGGGTGAAGAGGGTAGCTTTTTTTGGCAACAGATGCCCAAAGGAGGCTCTTTGTGCCTCTTTGGCTGCCTTCTCTTTAAAGCACCTTGAAAATTGCTCAAACCTCTTCATTTAAGCTTAATTGTTCCCCCTCTGCTATTTTCTGGAGCGCAACCTGTCAGGGCTGCAGCTGTTTTTACTGTGGATGCCTCTTTGCAGCTTCAAGAGCTTCTCCTTAAAGCTTAGCCTCATCGGAGCCTCAAAGGCTGGCGCCTCTGAGAAGATGGCTGCCCTGACAGGGCCCCGCGCTTCAAAGCTTTCTGGTTCCGCATGGAAAACACCTTTTTGGATTTAGGCTAGAGGCTGGCGCCTCTGTGATGATGGCTGTCCTGACAGGTCCCCACACTATTAAGCTCTCTGGCTCCGCTTGAGCATTACCTCTTTGAACTCTCCTCTCGCCTCTGTGAGATGTCTGCCCTGACAGGGCCCCTGGGAGATCGACAGCCTATAGCCTGCCTCTGGCCTGTCCTGAGTTGCGACAGCAATCTCACTGTTCCCAGGATGGTTTAAACTACCCTGCATGGCTCTATTCTCCTGTCTTTAGCTTTGGCCCTTGAGGACATGTTTCCTAGCCTTGCAAGTGATACAGACAGTATAACTGAAATCATATCCAATTAGGAATATCAACATCCAAGGTGACAAGTGGGCCTTCTGGGCAGCAGAATTGATATTGACAGCTGAGACAACAGAATTTGAAGTCACACCGGCCTCAGCTTCAGATCTTTGTGCTCTTTCCTACAATGCCAGGAAGAGGAGCCCCCCAAAAAAGCACCCCCAAACCCCCCAAAACACACATTGGCAGCAGAAATAAGCATGTGATACTTTTCTTTTCACCCCACCACTCTCTGCCAGGAAGAGGAGCCCCCCAAAAACACAATTGTTGGCAGCAGAAACAAGCATTCAATTCTTTTTTTTCCCACTCTACCACCCTCTGCCAGGGAGAGGAACCCCCCAGCAGACGCCCCTCTGCCATCTTCCACCATCCAGCAGCCAACTTGCAGGTCAGCTTATTTTTGGTGATGCACCAGGCCTGAATTTCCAGCACACTTAACTCCGGTTGTGCCTGCAGGTGCCAGCTTGTCCGCCCCACAAGAGCAGCACCAGGTCCGCGCTGATGGCTGTGGGCCTCATGCTGCCCACCTGTTGCCGCTGCTGCTGGTGGGGGTCACTGACCCTCAACCCCCTGTGGCTAACCTCGCACTTGGGCTTGTGGAAGAGGTGCGCAGTATTGATGTGTGTGTGTGTGTGTGTGTGCATGTGAGTGCATGTGCAAGCATGTGTGTACAGCGCAGAACCAGCCTCAACCATTAGACAACATCACAATTGCTGCCTCAGGGTTTGGTCCACATGTGTTCCTATTAGTGGTGTGTGTAGCAAGGCAGGGCAAAAGCAGAGAGAGAGAGAGAGAGAGAGAGAGAGAGAGAGAGAGAGAGAGAGAGAGAGAGAGAGAGAGAGAGTGAGCATGTGTGCATATGTGTGTGTAAGCAGCTGTAAGCATGGGAGACACAGACGGGCGGCTTAAGGTCCAAGTGTCTGCCAAGCGTCCATAGAGCACAGCTGGCATCAATATGATACTGCTCACACCATTTCCCCTGGTCAGCGTTTGTCAGCGCAACTACGTAAAGCGTTGCTGTGTCGCTTTGCATGCCCCTTTGCGGGCATTTGCAGAAAGAGGCCCTGTGCAGGCATTTGCTCTGTAAAGTGTAGCAGTGTTCCTTTGCAGGACTTTGACAAGGCTGCAGAGGCAAGGCTCATAAGCATGGATGGCTTTTGCAGAGCAAGGCTGCAGAGGCAAGGCTCATAAGCATGGATGGCTTTTGCAGAGCAAGGCTGCAGAGGCAAGGCTCATAAGCATGGATGGCTTTTGCAGAGCAAGGCTGCAGAGGCAAGGCTCATAAGCATGGATGGCTTTTGCAGAGCAAGGCTGCAGAGGCAAGGCTCATAAGCATGGATGGCTTTTGCAGAGCAAGGCTGCAGAGGCAAGGCTCATAAGCATGGATGGCTTTTGCAGAGCAAGGCTGCAGAGGCAAGGCTCATAAGCATGGATGGCTTTTGCAGAACAAGGCTGCAGAGGCAAGGCTCATAAGCATGGATGGCTTTTGCAGAACAAGGCTGCAGAGGCAAAGCCCAGAGGCAAAGCTCAGAGGCAAAGCTCACAAGGATAGCAGGCATTTGCAGAACAAGGCTGCAGAGGCAAAGCTCAGAGGCAAAGCTCACAAGGATAGCAGGCGTTTGTGGAACAGGGCTGCAGAGGCAAAGCTGAGAAGCATGGCTTCCAAGAATGTGGCATCTTGAGCATGAGAGCTTGGGACGATGTTGTTGCCGGCTGCCCAGAGTGACTAGCCCAGGGCCTCTGGGGCTCTTACCCCACTTTCCAGCTCTCTTGTGCTTGAGTGCACAAACTGAGTCAATACAAAGCAGCTTTGTGTAAACAGAGTACGCAGGAATCGGCGCTGCACTTCCTACCGTGTACTGAGTCCTAATTGTGTCTAGAAGTTATTGTGTGTGTGTGTGTGTGTGTGTGTGAAGCCTGATCCTTCCGTGTTGGGATCCATGGAATGATCAGGTGAATCAGGTGGATTCCATGTTGTGGGGACTGCCTTATGGTTGATATGCAAGGCACGTGTGCAAAAAAGATTGCCTTGATGCTACTTTAGAAGCAGAGGGCACGCAAGCGCACGCGTGCACACACGCGCGCACACACACACACATACACACACACACACACCATACACACACACCCCACACACACATACACTCTCACACACAGGTGGGCCGGGTGTGGGAGGCGTCCAAGGCTGACTGCCAACCGCAAGCAGGTGGGTTTGTGGAGGGCGTTGCCTTGATTTGCCTTTCTGGCTCCTCATTTGTTGGTGATGCACTCCTGGTGCAGAGGTCCGTAGGTTAACGCCACGGATGTGGCGATGGATGAGAGCAGCTCATCTTCCTTTGTTTGTGTCCCTGGCCCTTGATGTATGCTCACTCAGGGGTGGTGCACTCCAACTGTGCAAGTGCAGATGAGCGTGGTTCAAGGCCGGCGGATGTGGCAATGGAGGAAAGCACGTCAGGCGCCTTGGAGGGGAGGGAGGTGGAAATGGCAGAGGCAGAAAAGCCCACAGAGGCATCGTCATCCACACACCAGGGCACAAGCGACGGGCCATGCAGCAGCACAGGGGGTGGTGGGGGTGGTAGTGATGGGGGTAGTGGGGGGGTCGTTGTGCGGCTGGGGGGTAGGGCGGTGCAACTCGGGGATGGGGGAGGGGCATCAAGCAAGCCTGATGCAGGTAGAACTACTGGTGGTGCTGCTGCTGGTGTCAGTGGTGTAGAAGCGGCAGCCACAACGGCAGCAGTGAGCGGGAGTGCTGCAAGGGATGCAAGCTCTGCGGTGGTTACAGGGCCGCCGGCAAAGGGTGCGCGGGACCTTGTTTGTACGCTGCTGCCTGAGGTGGGTTTGAGGATCGTGAAGGGGTCGGTCTGTCTGAAGACACAAGAAGGAGAGTGTGAAAAGGATGTGCTCCCTCTTTTTGTCATTGGCTGCCACTAAAAGTACAAAGGTCCTCGTAAGCTGACGTTACTTACTTACCGTGAGCAGGAAAGTATTTCTTGCCGATTGTTCTTGTCGGTTGCTCCTGCCTGCACTGGTTGCTCCTGCCAAAGAAAAAGGACAGCTTGCATAAACCAGAGACCTAGGAGCTGCCCATTTCCATTCAAATACCGACCTATGTTGAGCTTCCCCAACTCCTGGAGCTGCTGCAACTTCTGCTGCCGCCGCTGCCGCCGCTGCTGCTACTGTTGCTGCTGCTGCTGCTACTGCTACAACTTCATATGAGTGATCCCGTAAAGTGGACAAAGCGCAGGAGCCCTCTTGTTTTCCAACCCAACCCAGCCCAGCCCAGCTCACAGACTGGACAAAAGCGCAAGTTCCCTAACGTCGTTTGTTTTCCAACCCAACCCAGCCCAGCCCAGCTCACAGACTGGACAAAAGCGCAAGTTCCTTAACGTCGTTTGTTTTGACCCAACCCAGCCCAGCCCAGCTCACAGACTGGACAAAAGCGCAAGTTCCTTAACGACGTTTGTTTTGACCCAATACAGCCCAGCCCAGCTCACAGACTGGACAAAAGCGCAAGTTCCTTAACGTCGTTTGTTTTGACCCAACACAGCCCAGCCCAGCCCATCTTAGCGCAGAGACCTCTGCAATTGCCTGATCTGCTGTGCCGCAGTTGCTGCCCCTGATTTAGGGTGAACATACAGTGGACAGTTGCGCAGCGGCTGTGTGCTGCACGCGTGGACTGTAACCGTTGGGCCCACATGTTGCCAACTTTTACCAACCAACTTTTACCAACGCTTGGGCCCAGCTTTTGCCAGGATTTGCACTGCCATGTGCGGCTGTGGTGCTGCGCCACAGCTGCTTCCGCCTTGGATCGAGAGCCTCTTAGAGTGGGCAGTCACGCAGCAGCTGCGTGCTGCACGCTAGGACTGTATCTGTTGGGCCCAACTTTTACCAGAATCTGCACTGACCTGCCATGTGCTGCTGTGGCTGTTGCTGACGCAGCTGCTTCCGCCCCTGATCAAGGATCTCACAGAGTGGACAGTCGCGCAGCGGCTGTGTGCTGCGCGCTCCATGCTGACCACGCTGGTGTTGGCGGGAGAGGGTGCCACAGGCCACCTGAACACGCTCATCCCTGCTTTGTGTTCGGCGATCGGGGACGAGAGCACTGAGGTTGGTGTGTGCCACATGATGATGTGCATTGTCATGCATGGATTTGCAGACAATGAAGGGTGCCACAGGCCACCTGAACACGCTCATCCCTGCTTTGTGTTCGGCGGACAAGAGCGAGAGCACAGAGATTGGTGTCAAGCGTCGCGGCATGTGCACTATCATGCATGGATGGGCATAAGATGTGTTAAAGTGCATGGATGTGCAGAAGATAAAGGGTACCTGGTTTGTTTGAACACACTCGTCCCCGCACTGTGCGGGGCCATCACGAGGAAAGGCACATAGACTGTGGTTGTCCTCATAAGGTATTTTCCATTATGGATATTTTTGGGGGATGGAGATGCGTGAGTGCGTGTGTGTCTGTGTGTATGTCGTGCGCAAGAGTGCAAGCATACGTGCACGAGGTCATGGTGACCTTTTTGGCTTACAATGATCAACCAGTGTGATCCTTCGATACGAAAAAGAAAAAGGAAAGAGAAAGCCAGGGTGATCCTTCAATTTAATCCTGTCCTGTTTCAGGGACTTTGATGTTGGTTTCCTAATGTGCGCACCAGCTGCAGGTTGAATTTCTCATGATGCGCGCACACACACACATATATACACACACACACACACACACATATATACACACACACGTGCACGCACACTAGCACATGCACACACAAATGCGCACGCAAGCACGCATGCATGCATGAAGCTTCAGGCACACTATTCGTTGCCCTCATCCTGTTTTTACTGCAATTCAACTCAACTCATCGTTTTGCCCTTCTCTATGCTCACAGGTTGCAAGTTACGTCATTCAAGGGGTCCACGTCACAGGGGCCTCTGTGCCTGCAAAGCACTGGCTGCCTCTGGCGCTAGACCACTTAGCAAAGTGAGTTGTGTGTTTCCTCGTGTGAGCGTGGAGGTTCTCGCAAAGGCTTCTTTGCTTGTAAACATTGCACTGGCTTCCTTTGGCTCTAGACCACCTAGTAAAATGGATTGGTTTGGGTGTGGGTGCATGCCTTTCTTTGTGCGAGCAAGGCGCTTCTCACACGGTGTGCTATTCCAAGGGGCCTCCGTGCCTGCCAAGCACTGGCTGCCTATTTCCCATAGGTCTTTTTGTTATGAGGGGAACTTGGCTTAAAAATACTAGCTACCTTTGCTCTGTGTCAACAGGACATCTCTACCTTTTAGCTGCCTTTTGCTGTAGACCTTTCTGCAGTGTGAGTTGGTCTGGGTGCATATCGGAGCCCTTGTCTTCGTGAGCAGTTGTGCATCCCAATGCTGCCTGCTGCCCAGCAAGTTAAGCATAGAAGAGTTTTCCTCAGGCCCTGCCTGCCTCGTGCAGAAAATGTTTTGCCCAGGTCTTGCTATGTCTTCTTCACTGGCAGGCTGCAGCATGTACCTTTCTCTGCCATGTCCTCTTCGTTGTGAGGCTACAGCAAGTGCCTTTCTCTGCCGTGTCCTCGTTATTGTGAGGCTGCAGCGTGCACCTTTCTCTGCCGTGTCCTCGTTATTGTGAGGCTGCAGCGCGCACCTTTCTCTGCCGTGTCTTGTGAAGTGTGAGGCTGCAGCGTGCACCTTTCTCTGCTTCTCCCTTCCATGGCACCCCAGAGCTGTTTGCCACCCTCTGTGTGTGTGTTTGTGTGTGTGTGTGTGTGTGTGTGTGTGTGCGCGTGCGTGCGCTCGCGCGTGCGTGTGCGTTTGAGATTGGCTGTCCAAAACATCCATCCTGCATCACTGGCATTTCATGGACATCCTGCAAGGGTCAAAGCCAAGGCACATTCAGATCTTAGCAGCCCCTTGAGCCTCTTCCCTTGTTGCGGCTCAAAGCTGTCTTTTGCCCAGCGCACAAATGCGCCGGTGTCGCTTTTAAGGTGGCACGCCTCCAGCCAAGATCCAATGACTCCTTTTCACCCTTTCCTTCTTGCAGCTCGAAGCTGTCTGTGGCCCAGCGCACAAACGCGCTGGTGGTGCTGTCAGGACTCTTGCACGCCTCCGGCCAAGCCTCAGCCCAACCACCTCCGGATGCTGGCCTCCTCATGCATCTTGCAAACGTGCTGGTGCGTGTGTGCGTGCGTTTACTAGACATGTGTAGTGTGTAGTACATGTGGGGCTATGTGTGTGAGTGGGTGGGTGTGGATGTGTGTGCGCGCGCAGATGTTTGCCCCTTCATCATTTGCAGTCTGATTGTGTTGTGGCATCATTTGCAGCTCTGCTCCCCGTGAGCTTCCTGAAAGTGCTGAAAGTGCCAGCACCTAATTGTTGGGAAGGGCATCCCCGATGGTGGCACCATTCTCTTGTGCTCTCACAACATCGTCAACGCGTGCAAGCCTTGTATTCTTATCACACGGTACTTTCATAGATGTGCAGTCAAGACCTCCTCCCTTTTGTCCCAGCTGTCATGTGAGGATGAAGGCCCGCAAGGTACACAGCGACCTTGGATACTCCTGCACGGGACTCAATTGTAGCCATGCAGTCCTGTGCTAAACAGAGCTCCTTGCTTCAGTAGGGGACCAGTGGTCATGGCATAAGGGGGGGACCAGTGATCATGGCCCTGTGCTGAACAGAGCTCCTTGCTGGAGTTAGGGGACCAGTGGTCATGGCATTCGGCATAAGGGGACCAGTAGTCATGGCCTCGTGCTGAGTGGCGGGTTGCCAATTCCGTATAAATACGCCGTATTAGCTTGTTGGCGGGGGAAATGCAAATTTTACGGCGTATACATGTGGAATTGGCCAGCTTTACTCATGCGTTGCCATGTTGGACACCAGCGCTAAGTTGCAGCTGCTGTTGGGTTGCCAGCTTCATCAGCTGCGTGCAGCAGCTGAGTGCGCCCGTGTGGATCAGTCTCCTTGCTTTCCTGATGCTTGTTCATGTGTTGCAGGTGAGCGATGAGCTGCGCGCAGCTGCAGATCATGCCCCTGCTCGGCAGCAGCTGCTTGCGGTGGCCGTCAACATCCTGCAGTGGGGAGGCTCTCGGTAGGTGCATGCGCAGCACGTCGCTGATTCAGCAGGTGCACGCACTGCATGAGGTTATATGCCCCTGCTGAGCAGCAGCTTCTTGCAGTGACTGTCAACACCCTTGAGTGGGCTGTTTGCTCTTGGTAGGTACACACTCAGAATGGTACTGGTCCCTGCTCAGCAGCAGCTGCTCGCAGTGACTGTCAATTCTCTGCAGTGGGGGGCTCTCTCGGTAGATGCATGCACACAATGCTGACTTTTAGGTGGTGACAGTCAACACTCTTCAGTGGGGTTGCCCTGAATAGGTGTGCACGCAAAGCAGCAGCCAAACAGCGCACTGCCTTCTACACTACACTGCAAAATGCTGCATTGGAATTTGCTTGAGGGAGCGAATTGTGGTCAAGTTGTCTGGCAATGTGTTGAGGGTCCCCTAAATGTTGGGATGGTGTTTTGAGGGGCCACAAGGAAAGCGCCGTTCACAAGAGCAAGCTACGTTTTTGAAATGTCATGTTGTGGGGGTCCCTTGTTGAGGGAAGGAGTTCCTCTGCATGCCGCAGCTCAAAGTCAAGCCTTTCCATTGCCTTATTTTAGTCCACAATAGTCCATGCGTGTCCTCTCTGTCTGCCGCTTCCACCTCAATGTGAGGGCTATCATGCACAGCCATGCACACCTGCTGGGCACCTGGGCATTAGTCATTGCAGCATGCAGCCTCTGTCTTTCTTGCCTTGCTGTTCGCCTTTGCCTTTCTGATCTAGCAGTCTCTGCATTTCCGATCTCGCATGTGTGCTGAGCCTCACTTTTTGGGATCGTTCCCTTCATCACCGCCACTCTCTGTTGCCGGCTGTGCAGGTGCCAGCAAGTCAGCATACACCTGCATTACTCTTGAGTCCGTACCTGACTTTCCGACTCTTTCCCTGTTCCAATGTGCTCCCCTTAGCTGCCACTGGCCACGCGCAGGTGCCAGCAAGTCAGCATGCAGCTCTATGTCCTGCTGCTCCAGCTGTTTGGCTGCGAGGAGGACCCCGCAAAGCGAGCAGGCATCACAGATGTCATGAGCCGCATGGCTGCTGCCTGTGGGGCGTCTTCCTGGCATCAGATCACGGACGCCCATGCAGAGCCATTGTTTACCAGGCTATGTGGGTCAGCAGCAACGTGAGTGGTCTTTGCACCAATGTGGCCCCCTTTCCTTAATTGATGTGGGGGGTGTTTCCACTGCCTACGTAGATTTTGTTTTGTTTTGCGTGCGTGCTTGCAAGCAGAAGGGACGGTGTGTACAGTGTGGCGTCGCGGGTGTGGTGTTGAGTGCGGCAGTGTGGATACGAACGTGCACGCATGAAGAGGAGGCAGAGGGTACCCAGTATGGGATTGTATATCTCAGCCACATCTCAAGTTTAAAGGTATGGAGTGTAGCTGTGTGTAATAGAGTCACCTTGAATTTGCGAAAGCAAATCAAGGGAGTGGGCACGGTTGATAGTGTGCTTCAGCTACTAGCACACCCTCTGCATCCACCCACGTTCTGTGGGTAGAGTGCAGATGAGGGTTGCTAGAGTGTTTGTGTGGGCCGGCTGAAGCCCCATTGTATGTGTGTGTGTGTGTGTGTGTGTGTGTGTGTGTGTGTGTGTGTGTGTGTACACGCACGCGCGTGAGTTTGGGGGTCAGCTGAAGCGCCAGAATGTGTGTGTGTTTGTGTTGTGTGTGTGTGTTAACTTAGGGGCAAGTGAATGGGGGGTAGGTTGGGAGGAAGGAAAGGCACAGAGTGCACAGATGCATGTGTATGGGGTCCTGGTGCAAATGGGGTTGGCGCAAAAAAACTGTGTGCGTCAGCTGCAGATAGGGGTGTGGGTGCACATGTGTGGGTGTGAAAAAAGAGCGTGGGGTTCAGGAGAGGGAGGGGGCTGTTCATCCTGCTGACTACTCTGCAGGCTGGATAAATCCACATGTGCTGCAACGTCTCATCCGTCTGTCTGTTTTGGCCAGTAGGTGCTGCGCCTGCAGCTGTGTGTCTGCAGGTAGCCCTGAGACTTCACCTCTTACTAAGCGATGCTTGCACACCATTGCCTTCTCTGCTTGTCTGACCGTGTGCGCAAGCATCTTGTGCCTACTGTGGTGCCTACTGTGTGTCTCTTCTGTTGGTGCTACATGGTAAGCACACATTGCTCCGTTTTGCTCCGCACAGCCAGCCCATTTTTCCTGCCCGATCTGGCGCATGCAGCTACTCACGTTGTGTGCACTGATGTTTGCACCACCTTTTCGTTTTCTGGATTAACTGACCTGACTGCTACTGCGCCAAGCAAGCACTTTGTGTGCTCACAGCTGTGTGCGCTTTTCTCCTCTCTTTCTTTTGTGTGCCTTTTTCCTTTTTTTTCCTATGTGTGCCAGCAGGTGGTCCTCAGGGTCAACAGAATCTCATGCCACTTGGTGCTCAAACCTTGCTGTCTACTCTGTCTGTGTGTGCGCCAGCAACCGTTATGCCAAACCTCTTTCATGCTTCTCCAGGGGGGTTCCCAAGCTTGGCAGGTTACTTACTCGGCGGTGTGCGCACTCCTGCGGGGTTCCCAAGCTTACTCACTCGGCGGTGTGCGCACTCCTGCGGGGTTCCCAAGCTTACTCACTCAGCGGTGTGCGCACTCCTGCGGGGTTCCCAAGCTTACTCACTCGGCGGTGTGCGCACTCCTGCGGGGTTCCCAAGCTTACTCACTCGGCGGTGTGCGCACTCCTGCGGGGTTCCCAAGCTTACTCACTCGGCGGTGTGCGCACTCCTGCGGGGTTCCCAAGCTTACTCACTCGGCGGTGTGCGCACTCCTGCTCACAGCTGGCCCATCCTCCCTGCTATTGAAAGAACACAGGCTGTGTGCTGCTACATCCTGAGAACATGTTCCTTTCCTCACAAGATATACGCTCCTGTGCGCTGCCGCAGGTGGTCCCCCGGGTCAATGGATTACCACGCAGTGCGTGCACTCCTGCTCACAGCCAGCCCATCTTCTCTGTCCCGTTTAGCGCACCCGCTGTGCTGTGTGCTGAAGCCGATCGTGTCCGACCATGAGGGGGATGCGTCTCTGAGGCTGTCGCTGCTGCAGCTGGTGGACACGCTGCTGGAAAGCCCTGAGCAGTGAGTGTGAGCTCAGTGGTGTGTGTGTGTGTGTGTGTGTGTGAGCAGAGTGCGAGAGGGGAAGGGAGCGCAGCTGCGCGCTCTTGCAGACCATGCAATCCTATTGCTTGATGGAAAAGCCCTGAGCTGGGACTTTCCAGCCCTTCGTCATGGCACTGGGAATCAGGGGGGGAAAGCTCATGGAAGATGCTCTAATGTGTATACTCCTCTTCTGTGTTTGCCCTCCAAAACGCTTCCCACAACGCTACACTAAAAATGCCACAATGCTACACTAAAAATGCCACACTAAAAATGCCACAGGGCCCCCAGCTTGGTGGGCGACCATGCAGGCACATTGCTCACAACGCCACACCGGTGACACCACACACAGGGGCCCCAGCTTAGCAGGCGACCATGCAGGCACATTGCTTACCCACGTACTGCTGCCTCCTTTGACCTGGCGCGCCGGCAAGACGGCAGCTGCAATCAGGTATGGGTTCAACCCACCCCTCACACACACACGCACGCATGCAAACGGCATAGGTCTTAAAAAAGTACAGGCTTTATAATGGCTTTTACTTTGAGGATGCTTATGGGGGCTGCGAGCACGCCGAGAGCATGCAGACAGTGCTCAAACTTTTCTTCAGGATTTTTGAGAAATGCCGCTCCTGGTGCACTGTGTGAAAGGAAGTGTGTTCCATATCTGTTAACTTGTGCTTTGCTCCAAGTAACTTGCCTCCAATTTGAAGCTGTGTTGCTGTGACTGCGATGGCGACACTTTTACAGGTGCTCCTTGTCCAGCCTGGGGGTTTTGTTTTTCATGAACCTTACTCCATTTCTTGGCAGGTTGCGCACATAAACTTGCTGTTATGACCATAGTTACCACACTGCTACAGTGACAGCTGGTGCAGCTGAGGGCATACATGATTCCTGGCACACCATTCCTTGTTTTCATGGCATTCTGTGCACACACAGGTTTTCCCCTGTGATTGCGCTGGCGACGTCGCTGCAGTGTATCTATAGTCGTGGCACACCATTCCTTTTTTCTTGGCATTCTCTGCACGCACATTTCCCCCCTGTGATTGCGCTGGAGATGTTGCTGCAGTTTTTTTTGCAGTTGTGGCACATCGTTGCTTGTGTCTGGCGCACCACTTGTCAAACTTTTGCGCTCTATGCACACAGGTTTGCCGCTGTCACCGCGCTGGCCACATTGCTTCGGCGACAGCTCATGCAGCCTAAGGCGCTGCTGCAGCTCATAGGGGACGGCACGCTGCTTCCACTCCTCACGCAGGAGCTGGATGAAGACTGGTGTGTGTGGGGGTGTGGGTGGGTGCAATGTGTGTACCGTACAGAATTCTTATCAGTCCGCACCCCTAAGAAGAAAAACAGTTTATGAATTTGCTTTGACCCCGCAGCCTGCTAGGTTTTTTTGGGGGGTCTCCCGCATGTTCCCGCGGGGGTAATCAGCCCCTGCTTGCCCTAAGACTCGAAAGCTTTGAAATGACATCAGCTCAAGAAAACAATTGCTTAGCAATCAATGGAAAGTTGCCTCAAAATTGCGTGAAGTCCATCTGCAAGCACTGCTCCTACGTAGGTGTATACACCCATCCACCTGCTCAAAATTTGTTTGCACTCCTTAAAAAGGCTGTGAACACAGATTCCAGGTGCACGCTCCTTCTAAAAGTCAACACTGCCCATCGGACATATCCCTATTCACTCTCACAAACAAGTTGCTGTCCAAATGGCATGAAGTCTCCCTGAACATTGTTGGTAAATCGGAAGACCTCAAGAAGCGCTGTTCCTAACATTCTACAAATGAAAACGCATGAAGTCCAGCTGCACTTACTGTTCCTGCACCTCAAAATCTGTTAAAGCAAAATGTACGAAGTCCAACATGGACTGCTCCTAAATCTCAAGACTTACACGAGAAAGAAGTATGCACCCTTGCCTTGGGGCGCCTCCACATTCAGTATGATACAGTTGAATTGATTGGCCTGTGCTGCTGCTGCTGCTGCTGCTGCTGCTGCCACTCCTCATTGTGAGGAATTTTCAAGAAAGTTTTCCATTTCCATCTGTTGACGCTCCATAGACGCCTTCTATATTTACACCCAAAAATCATTGAAAGTAGATATTATTATTTTTATTTCTAGCTATCACGCACTTTCCCGCAGGCTCCAAAATGATTATTTTTTCAAATGTCTGTAGTGTGATGTGATATAAGTTTTGTACGGCATATTTGTTAGCTTTAAAAATAGGAACCGCAAATACCGCTGAGTTTGGCTTGGCAAGGTTGCCATTGCGGATTGTAAGGGTTCTGTCCCTATTCTGACTTTATGTAATCTCACTTTCTTGTTGATTGACATTGCACCTGCATTACACATACACACGTACGCATGCACTCGCACATAATGTCCACTAATTCCAGGTATGTGGACGTGCGTAATATGGCATGCTTTGTGATAGAGCAGCTGCTAATGCTGGTGGGGCCAAAGCTGAACCATGAAGCCCGGCGTGCCATTTACCCAGAGCTGATAAAAAGGCTTGACGACTCGAGCAACCAGGTGAGCAGCCCTCAAACTTTCCATCCATACAGCACAGTTGGTTGGGTGCTGCATGGAAACACACAAACAACTAGGCCCTCGTGCTCGTGCAGCTGATCGCACCCACCATCAGCAATTCATGACAAGCTGCTGTTACATCCCTGAAGCCAAGCAGCCTTACTTGATGTGGGGAGTAATCACCTTCCACGTAGCTTTCTTTTTTTTTCTTTTAAAGCAGCCAATAGGCACAAGGTTGCAGCGTGCTTAACTGTCATTCAAGTCTAGCGGCCTTGAGCTTCTTAGTCTTTTCAGGAATTTAGAGTGGTACAAAGACGTTTTGTAGCCTCACATGCGCCACAGCAACTGCAACGCTTGATTCCGTCCGCGCCTTGTAAATTCGTAGCTTCACAGGATAACCATCGAACTCCTGAATTCACTGTATTAATGAGTGTGGACGTTGGCATGTTCCACACTCCCGCACGTACACTTGCTTGCATGAGCAAAGGCTACTGGCGGTGAATATATTGGAGCACTAGAATATGGGGGTGAGACTATGAGCTCCTCTCTCACACATGGCTTGCATTTACTCTGTTTTCAAAGGGATGTAGTCTGTTTTGCTGCCAAGAGTCTAAATTGCAGGGTTTCTGCAGGTGTACACACATGCTTTGTGTGTCGTTCCAACCAGTGAAGGTGCGCACATCACTACAAGTACGCTCCCTCCCTCTCTGTCTGTCTCTCTTTCTCTCTCTCTCTCTCTCTCTCTCTCTCTCTCTCTCTCTCTCTCTCTCTCTCTCTCTCTTCCTTACACGCACGTATGCTCTACCTGCCAACTCATAGGTGCGCGTTGCCGCATGCAAGGCACTGGCAGTGTTCTGTACAACCATGAATGCCGACTATTGCGAAACTAATTCAGGCTACCTTGCAGCAGGAGTCGTAATCCACATGGACGACTCGGAAATGAGCGTGCAAGTGAGTGCAGCCTGTAACATCTCTCTGAGAGCCTGAAATGCTAAATGTCTGCCTGCTGCAGGTGACTTGCACAGCACGTCACACCTTGATTTGCCAGCCGTGTGTTGAGCGTTAGCGTGTCATGCCTTGATTTGCCAGCCATGTGTTGTACGTTCATTCCCTTTGTGGCAGGAGGCGGCATGCTTTGTGTCAGACATCTAGCAACAGGTTTCAAATGTAATTGAACTACGCTACTCCTTACCACACATACACACACAGGAGGCGGCATGCTCTGTGTTAGAGGCGTTGGCAGCTAGAAAACCACACCCTGTCCGGCTTGAGATCATGAAAGTTCGGGATCGCTTTAGGAGTAAGCACTACTGTGACCGAGTACTAGCCGCATGCGAGAAGCCTCAGACATGACTTACATTCCAAAGCAAAGCTTGCAAGAATGGTGGTGTGGATTTCGGTCTTTTTGTTGCGTTGGGGTGGCATGCTTGCTTTCAACTTCTTTTGCTGACCCCTTTTAATTATGTTGATGTTTATTGTCAACAGTTTGCCATACCTCTGCTGAGATAAGACAACAGGCACTGAAGCAGTCCCATAGGCTAAGTACTCCCTTAGGTTGGTGCTCCATGAAATTGCTTCTTTCTATCTGCTGCAGGCACTGCTAGGAATCCATTCTGCAACCGTGGATGAAACATATACATGGTGTGACTAAAACATATTGACCAGAGCAACAGGCCTCTGTGGTTGGCAGTGCACAGGGCACATCTTGCGTGAATAGACATCATTTAATTGCATGACTGTATCTCAGGTCAGCTAAGTAGGTTTCAGTTAGTGCCCCACTGCAACCAGCCAATTTTGAATATCCCCCTGAGCACATCTGCATACTCCAGGGGGTGCCCAGGGTATGGGGCCAGAAAACAGGCAAAATGCCTGCCAAAATGGGGCCCTCAGGAAGCTGCCTCCCGGCTTGCCTGACCAGCAGCCATGGATGGGCACTTCATCAGGAGCAAATTCTGAGGGATCTGGGGGTCAGGGACAGTTATCCCGAAATTCCCTCCCCATACCTCAATTCTGGCAGGGAAAATGGAGTGTCAGGATCACAGAGCAGCCAGTGTGCCATCTGGAGCCGCAACAAACATCCAGCCACCTGACAGACTCTAGAGTGCCTCCACAAACCCTCACACGTAAGTGAACATGGCCCAGGTTCATCTTAAGGTGCAAATACGTGTGTCTATCCTGGGCGCAAGTGCTCAGGCAGGCTGACTAGGCCGGAGTGTTTGGGTCAAATTTCCAGCTTTCACTGCTCGCCAGGAGCCACTACCTGGACACCTGAACCCCTAAACAGTTTTGGCTAAACCTGGGAGGCATACCTAGAAATTGCTCTGAATGAGTCCTCTGGCTGTGGCCAAACAAAATGTATGACTGGCTTCCATGTTTGCACCCCTTTTGCTTGCCAGATGCACTCATGGATGGCCACGCTCAAGTGCTTCGGGTCTAAATCCCTCCACCCCCTAGGCTGTTTTCACTCCAATGGATGAGGTTTGACCCAAAATGTATTTGAAAGCAAAGGAATGGAACACATCCGCCGGCGGGTCAGAGCAGGCGTCTTGGCACCCATCTTTCTGAAAATGGCCTAAAATGCCTTCAAAAGTGCCCCTGACTCACCTTTGGGACCTCATCGGAGGACGACGTTGACCATAAGGTGTACCTGTCTAATGCAGCAGTCCTCATAAAGAGCACCTTCAAAGAAAGAAAAGATGATGGTACTGTGTAAGCAGCTGAACCACATCCAATATCAATGTAGGAAAAAAAGGATAGGGCTGAGGCACCATGTAACCGCTTCAGTAAGGTTGCTGGATAGGGAACCTTTCCTTAGTGCACGCAGCTAGCTTATGCAGTCCTTTCTTTTTTACCCCTTCAATGAGTTACAATGGGATTTGACCTTCAGCCAGGTAGTTTGGCTGCTCGGTCTGCTTAACTGATCCAACAGCACAAAAAATATCCATGAGATCAGAAATAAAGCGATAAGTCTTGTTGGTTTGCTTCTGCAAGAAATGAATAGCATCCTCAGAGCTAGCTTGAGAATAGTAGAAAGTGCCTGAATCGTCCAAAAAAATTATATAGGCCCCTTTTACCCCTTCAGCAAGATTGAAGCGAGAAGGGGTCAAGTAGAGTCTTTGCCAAAGTGAGCAGCACAAGGGGACTCCAAAAGGTATTGCGGAAGCTGCTCCCGAACACCTTTTTTCCCAACAGAGCTTGCCTACCTGGTGGACGTCATAGCCACATTCAAGACAGGAAACACAGGATTTTTTGTGACCAACTGCTAATGGGACAACAAAATTGAAGATTGAAGCCCATGTCGTTTTACAGAGGAGAAAATATGAGGTGATCAAGATTTTTTGTTTCTCCTCTTGCAAGTGGCCATATGGCGGGCTCAAATTTTTCTTTCTTTTTTTATTCTTCTCTTGCCCAGCCTCTTTGCCAACAGCTTGAGTCCAGCTTGGAGCTGTGTTTGATCTACTTTTGCAACACAACATTTACTCTTGCAATATAACATGGAGCTCTAGGGGGTTACTTCACATCACTGTGGCTTGGCACACATCTGAACGTGATGAATGCTAATAAGGAGGACTTTAAAATGGAAAACATGCCGCGTTCTTTTGTTCTTATGAGCCAACTAGCGCATAGCATGTGTTCTCTTCACTTTTGCAAATCTATTTCTTGACTTCCCCTCTACAAACAGACTATTTCTGGACGAGTCAGGTGCTTTTTACTATACTGAAGCTATTTGCTTTTTAGTTTGGAGTGGTTTGGTTGCAGGCTCGTTTTGCTTCAGCTAAGCTACCCCCGCAGGCAGGTACAGCTATGTAACCCTTCCCTTCCCTTCCCTTCCCTATCGTAGCTAGACCCGAGGATGTTTTCCACTTCTTACAGAAGCAAACTAAGGGGACTTGTCGTTTTTATCTCCGACCTCATGGGTATCTTGTGTGTGTGTGTCTGGAACAGTTGAGCAGGCAAAAAGCCAGACTGCCTGGCTGAAGGTCAAGTCCAACTGTAACCTTGTAACGTTGTGGATTCAGTTTTGTAGCTTGGTTTAGGCTGGGCCTGTGAACCTCCTCGGTGAGGCCCTAGCTAGCTTGCTAGTAAGGGGACCTCTCCTTATTGCGCGCAGCTGGACCTGGCTTGCGTAGTCTTTTCTTTCTTTTTCTTTTCAGTTTTGTCTGAGGATGAGTTATTTAGAGCCTGTTCTTCTGTATCTCAAGTTGTGCTCCAATCAGCATTTGAATGCATACTCATGTACCACTCTGGGAAGAATTCGAAGAAGAGTTGACAAACTTAGGAAAAATGCCCTGTAAAATCCTCGTCTACCTCCTCAGCTGCCGCTAAATGTGTGGTATACACGTCCATCTGCGCAAACGACAACCTCATCTGCTGCGAAGTGAACAACCATTTCCCTGCTGCATCACTCCCCAGCATGCGTTCATTGGAGGAGGCAGTGTTGCCACTTTGAGAACGAGCCTCTCCACCAAGATGGCTTTGCTCAGATCCAGAAGTCAAGCATGAGGATGCATGCTCACTTGCTATGCTGCCTTGTTCCTGAGAGGAGCATGTCTTGTCATAGCTCAACCTGCAATCATGTGTCAAACAGACCCAAACCCTGAATTGGAACTGCAGGGCAGCTTGGATCGGGCAAGTCGAGTACATGCTCTTTTGCCGACTCCCATGTAAACTGCTTGCTGCCAAGTCTTGCAGCCGCAGCTTGACGACAGTCCAAGGCTTCTGCAGGGCTGCTGCCTGTCCGCCTGGCTCCAACAACAGTTGCTTAGAAAAGAAGGAGGCACGTGCATGCTGGTGAGAAATATACAACGGAGTTGCGGACAGACAGAACTGAAAACACTGCAACATAGTAGGAGGCGGCTCACCTCCCGTAGCTTGTGGCATCTGTTCCAAAGGGCAGAACTGTGCTCAGGAATCCCACCTCTGCCAGAATATGCTCTGCCTCCTGCACAAAGCACACCACAGCAAAGGAAGAGATGCTGAGATTTAATCCGTCATCCAGCGCTCCTGAAGAGCAGCTACTGCAGAAAGAGGCCCCAAGCTTCCATTCCCTGTGATTGCTCAGCAACAGCTTTGGATCTTAGGGTATTGTCGTACACAAATTAGCATATGTGGAAATGGGGGACTTGAATTGGAATGCTTGCTTCGGAGTTTACCGACAGCCTTAGAACCAGGAGACACTGGAATCGGGAAACCTGTACACGTTGACCAGCATGGCCCTGCTTCCTGCGTCTAGCCAAAGAAAGCAAGTGATCCAAGGGAGATATGTTTGAGGAATTCAGGCCAGGGCATATCCTTCCTCACATTTGCTGTAAGGCCAGGACACGTCTTCATTCACAAGCTGATATGCCCTTCCGCGCACTTGCTGTAAGGCCAGGACATGTCCTTCCTCAAATTTGTTGTTTTGGCTCTCCTACAAAAGCTTGTAGGTCTGAGAATAAAAACGGGCACAAAGCAACCTGATGCTGCAAGGCCAGGCCACCAGAAAGTAATCTGGTCCGAAGAAATTATGTTTCACACTAATTATGGAGTACCAGGTGTGACAGCATGCATTGCAAATTATATGGAGATGAGCAGTTATTGTGAGCAGAACAGCAGCAAATTTCCGGTAAAATGAACCATTTTTTCCAAAATTGAGAAAGCAGCGTTTGTTGTGCCTTGTGTAAAAGCAGTTTGTGCACCCACCCAGGAACACACGTGTGCATCCCCGTTAACAACCAAGCTCCATGTTTACTGCATGCTTACTCCTCCCCCACCTGCAGGCAGGGGGAGGCAGCAGCACCCACCCTGCCATCCATACCTAAGTTTATAATGAGAACCCCCTCCTAAGCTCCTACTGCATGGCCATTACTAATCATCAGCCTCTCAGCCGGCAGGCTGGGGCAGGCAGCATCAACCAGCCCCCATAATCGTCTTAATCATCTCCATCCCAGGCTCTGATTGTTGCAGGTCATGGCAGGCAGCCATACCCATCTACCAATGTGGCTATGGTGGGAAGCCAATCTACCTGTATGGCTATGGCAGGCTATGGCAGGCAGCCATACCCATCTACCTATGTGGCTATGGTGGGAAGCCAATCTACCTGTATGGCTATGGCAGGCTATGGCAGGCAGCCATACCCATCTATCAATGTGGCTATGGTGGGAAGCCAATCCACCTGTATGGCTATGGCAGGCTATGGCAGGCAGCCATACCCATCTACCAATGTGGCTATGGTGGGAAGCCAATCCACCTGTATGGCTATGGCAGGCTATGGCAGGCAGCCATACCCATCTACCAATGTGGCTATGGTGGGAAGCCAATCCACCTGTATGGCTATGGCAGGCTATGGCAGGCAGCCATACCCATCGACCTATATACACCCATTTGCTCCCTTCATCCCTCGATGCTGGCAGTCAGTTTCGTTTCGATTTGTGACTGAACACCTTCTGCTTTTGCAACCTTCATATATACCCACCCATTTGCTTCCACCCACCCCACTCCCAATCACTGGGCTGCATGGCCGGCAGCTTCTTCGCCGTCAGGCGGTGGTAGGCAGCAACACCACTAATATGTGGCGTGTCTCTTCCCCCCCCACACACGCACACAAATACACACATACACACTCTCATGCTTACCTTCTGCTGCATGGCAGGTAGCTCCCCCACGAGCAGGCTATGGTAGGCAGCTGCACTGGCCACCTCACTGAACAGCGCATGGACACTGGATGTGCTGAGATTGTAGCCATCCAAGCCCTGCAGGGCATTTGGTTGTTTGCTTGCTTGGTTTATATTTATTTGTATTGGTAGGTTAAAAGTGAGATGCGGAGTGGGACGCAAGAGTGAGCACAGCAAGTCCGAGAAATAAAGGAAGGGCTTAAGCAAATGGTCGGACGCACAGGTCAGCAGAATGAGGACATGCTTGTTGCAAACACACAAAAAAGCTGTAGGACGAGCACAAGCTGCCAGCAGCTGTGGGACAGGACGACATGCAGAGCACTGTTCCTCCAGTTTGGAAAGGAAGAAAGGAGGTTACGCCAGCCAAAAAGCTGCATGCATAAGAGAAGTCCCCCTTAATAGCAAGCTAGCAAAGGTTTCCTCCAGCCCTGAATCATGTTCATCTCCCACAGGCGTGGCAGCCAGTGCAATGACAATTGAACTCCCTCTCCTAATGAATCATCTGAGCAGTTGACAATAAACTGTGATCACTGCCACCAAGGCTTTGAGGCCTGCCTTTAAATGCTAGTTGCCATAAGAGTATTAGAGCGCCACAATTTGCTCAATTTGGTGCGTGCAAGCAACATTGCATTGCGCATCTCGACACAGTGAGGAGGCTTACTGTCGATCCAATTCTGCAGGATTCCAGCCATTCCTTTGAGGGGGAAAAACGCCCATAAAGAGTTGTGGTCCCAGGCTGTGGGACACTGTGAGGTGAAATGCCTTTCAGTGTTACAGTAACGATCAGGAGTCACCTGATGTTCCAAACATTTTCCCCTTATGGAGTAAACATGCATCTTTTTGCTGAGTCTCACAAATGTGCCCCGCTGCAGCTATGCTTTAGTCATGTTGTGGCTGTGCCATGGCAATAAAGAGCAGCAATCCAGTCATCCTGAAAATGCTTTCCGGGCAGACCTGTAGCCTGCTGATGACATCTTTGTGCATGTGCATGCACTGCAGAGCGATGGAAAGCATGGGCTGTCGAGTCTGGGTATTTCTTGGTGTTTGCAGCGACTCAGGCTGGAGTCTAAATACTGTCTCGCTTATCTCCAGCGGCTGCGTCATTACAGAGCACACAACATTCATTCACACCTTCTTAAGCAACACCTTTTTTTTATAAACTTTTGATGCAGCAGATGTCTTTAGCCATTGCTTGCTTTTACATCTACTTTTGCCATACCAAATCATCTTCATACATACATACATACATACATACATAATTTATCACATACAAAAATACATAACCGCACGAAAATAACATCTTCTGCCCTGCACAGTGACTGCGTGATGGTACATCAATTTTTCTGTTTTGTGGGTGCGTGGTTATGCGCGTTTTGGGGTCAGCGAGTGGTCATGAGCCTCCCCCCCACACATACACACAGGGCAAGCCAGCACAAGCATGGCCAGCTTGTACAGTCACACAGGCAGCAAGAGCTGCATGGGCAGCAGCACTAGTAGCAGCAGCAGCAGCAACAGTGATCAGGAAGCTTCTAATGGCAGCAGGGGAGCATGGAGAGGTGAGCATGGAGAGGGAAGCATGGAGAGAATGGCATTGATGAGGATAGAGGATGGAAGTAAGGGGGGTGGGCAAGGGGGAATAAGCATGGGGTTGATTTGACTGTTGAAGAGTGGCCCAAACTGAATTGCCAGAAGAGCTGAAATGGAATGAAGGTGCACTCAAACAGACCCTGTTGTTTTGTGGACCTTGCTGGCAGTTTCAGCAATGCCCAATGTGATTTTCTGGGCAAATGGGGGAAAATCCCTGCTTGGTTGATGCGTAGGCGTGTAAAATAATGATTTCAAGGGTGCGTGGCTGATGCGTGATTCTGAAAAAATGGTTTTTTGGGGGGTGCACGATTTCATTTCTGCATGCTTTTTGTACCATTGACGTGAATGGCAAATCCTCTTTTGCCAGCTTGGGTCAGGCAGCTAGAAAACACTTTTCCACACAAGGGTTGTCCAGTGGAGAAATCAACGACCCGTTGCTCCACCCTGCCCTCATTTCTTTCCTGTCCATTGTTCTTTTCTGCCCTGAGTTCTTCCGGGCTCACCTGGATGGCCCAGACACTCAAGTTGCTGCCTTGGAAACCAGCACTCTCTAGTTGAGGCAAAAACACAGGGTCACCATCCACCTGCGGGGAAGTAATGACCAGTGACCAATTTAAACACCTAGGTAAACAAATGGCTTCGGGGGAAGTTGACTGGCCTGGAAGCCGGCGCTCTCCAGCCTCTTTAGGAAAGGAACACTAGATGACATAACCACTGCCTGCCTGATGGGATGCAATGAAATAACATTTTAGGGCATGCTGCGCACCAAAGGCAATTGTTGACATATGCCTGAAAAAACAATTAAATAACTTGACCAAGACGCGGAAGTGCTAGCACTGAAGAAGCAAGACGCAGGTTTAAACCTGGAAACATTGTTGTTGCTGTCATTGTTGTTGTTGTTGTTGTTGTTGTTGTTGTTGTTGCCCCTTTTCTTCCGTTCAAAGCAGCAACGAGGAAGGCACGATGCATGGAAATGCAATGAAACGAGGAGCAATTCAATTAGATCCAGAGCAAATGCAAGGAGGTGTATAGCAATGCAAAGAATTACACAACCAATGCAAAGAAGTGTGCAGTAAAACAGAGTGCATAGCAAATGCAAGGAAGTGCACACCAATGCAATAGTGCATAGCAAACACAATGAAGTACGTAGCAAAGATACAAAATATGTAGCAAATGTGATGAAGTGCACAGCAATGTAAAGAAGTTGCACTTGTAAAATTGTTAGCTTAAAAAGTTAGGACCGTCTACCTAAGCTTTGCTGAGACCTGCAGGTGCCCAGCACAAGAGGCAGCCGTAAGCAAAAGCAAACGCCATGCAAATGTCAAGAAGTACAAATGCCATGAAGTGCAAATGTCAAAAAGTGCAAATGCCATAAAGTGCAAGCAAGAGCAAACGCCATGAAGTGCAAATGTCATGAAGTGCAAGCAAGAGCAGCCGTCACGAAGTGCAAATGTCATGGAATGCGAGCAAGAGTAGCCGCCATGAAGTACAGCTGTCATGGAGTGCAAGCAAGGGCAGCTGTCATGAAGTGCAGTTGTCATAAAGTGCAAGCAAGAGCAGCCGCCATGAAGTGCAGCTGTCATAGAGTGCAAGCAACAGCAAATGTCATGACGTAAATATGGCGTGGAGTGCAAGCAAGGGCAAACGTCACGGAGTGCAAACATCACGAAGTGCATAGGTCAAGAGGTTTTTAGGTTGCAAGTGTGCCGACACCATACCTGTGCTTTGCTGAGATCCGCAGACACTCTGCGCAGGAGGCAGCCAGAAGGAACCCGCGCGCCTTGCTCCTTCAGCACCTTGTCTGCCGCTTTGTGTGCCTCTGCAGGCGCCACCTGCACGTGCCCAGGCAGCATTGAGGTCTAGATCACTACACCTCTGCAGGCGTCAATTGCAAAATCCCTAGCGGTCATGAAATGTTGTGCGCCTCCTCTTCATTTTGGAGTGGGACTGAATCATGTGTGCCCCTACAGGCGCCACCTGCATGTGCCTAGGCAGCACTGAAAATTGGACCACTACATTCTACAGTGGTACTAAAATTTGGTGCGCCTCTGCAGGCGCCATCTGCACATGCCCAAGCAGCATTGAGGTTTAAATCACTGCACCTCTGCAGGCGTCAATTGCACAAGCCCAGCAATGAGGTTTAGATCACTGCGTTTCTGCAGGCGCCACCTGCACATGCCCAGGTAGCATTGGAAGTTGGAGCACTACACCTCCGCAGGCGTTTATTGGATATGCCCAGGTGGTACTGAAATTTTGCGTACCTCTGCAAGGGCCACCTGCACTCTCCCAGATGGTACTAAGTTTTGTGTGCCACTGCCGGCGTCAATTGCTGCATGCCCGAATGGTATTGGATTTTGTACCAATGCACCTCTTTAGGTGCTATCTGCATATGCCAATGTCCATCTACTTACGATTTTTTTTTATCAATGGAGTGCCCTCAGGTGTGTAGCAGTGGCATAGCAGACACCGTTAGAAATGGAATAGGGTCAATTGGTGGTCTGGATGGGTTGGGATGGGCGGGAACATCGGTGAGGCTAAGTGGACCTTCAAGTTCTTACATCTAATTTCACTCAGGGAGCACTCCCCGAATATATAATATATTCTACATCTTTTACATGAAAACATCTTTCCTATCATAATTTCCCTATCTCATTTAGGCTAAAATAAAAATTGGGGTCAATTGCCAAGGTTTGCTCGGACTTCTAGCCACACTTTGACCAGGCATATATCACCGCAGAACCCTTGTGCCAGGATGAAAAGTAGTGCTGACGAAAGCTTTCCAACTTTTCATCTTGGCACAAGGGTTCTGTGCAAAGTTGCGGCAATCCAAATTTGCACACCTGTGTTTGGACCCTGTGCTTCAGCTTCCTAAGTCAACTTATAATTTTGCGCGCCAATGCACGTGTTGTTTGCCTTAACAGATGCAACTTACATGTGTACATGAAGGCATGCACGCTGCTTCCAACCATGCACACCCTTCCAAGACCATGGACACCATCCTGCAATTCTTTGATGAAGCTAACTGTATGCGCTGAAATGGCACAAAGGTGGTCGCAAAATGTGCCATCATCCCTGATTCACCGGGCAATCCAAACACTTGAAAATTGAGCAGAAACATTCTGACTGTGCAAACAATTGCAAGCATAACCCCATGCAATGATCAAAGGCATTACAACTTTCCTGTATCAGAAGCGCTTGAACCCAGTCGGTTATCACGTCATGTGTATTACTTTTTTTACTGAGATCATGAACGTCTTTTGTGTGGCTGGCAGAGACCAGCAGGCTGAGCAGTCAAACCAAAACCTGGCTGAAGACCAAAGCCCCATGTAAACAAACAAACAAACAAACAAACAATTATCACGTCATGTGTGCCCCATGCTGGGCATGGGTAAGTAACGTCTCAATCCTGCCAATTTAGCCCAATGGCGATTATAATAGCCTCCCCCTCTGCATCGCCATGCCTGCTGGAAGTGTTACCATGCATGGGTGTGTCTAATGCATGTGGCTTGGGATTCTGACTTGTTGGCACTATGCAGGAGAACTCTAAAGATCAAATTTGCATGCATGGAGCTCTGAGGTTGCTCATTCCCCAAAAGGCTCTCCAGTCTTTCTAGCTGCCGGGCCATAACAACAAGCCACACTAGGGAGTCATACATTTGTCCAGTCTTGTCCAGCCAGAGGCTGAAACCTTTTGACCATCAGCCTGGTTTTCCCTATGTACTCCCATCAACCTGAATCTCTGCCTTTTGTTTGGCAGCTCACACTGTTGATCCCTATGGTGATTCAATTACCCAACAGGCTTTACCCTCTTTCCCTCAACTGAGATATGGTGTGGATTTTCTGCCTGTACGGTTTGAGTTTCCTGCACCCACCTACACCTGCAAACTAATTCCTGCACACATGAATTTTCGACAAGGTAGGGTGTGGCGCGTATGTCTGTGCAGTCTTGTTGATAGTCAGGAAACGTGGCACATCTCACCAGGAAGAACATGGTTCCCTGGGGCCATAGTGTCCTGAAGGGGCGGGTATCCAGAGCATCACCCAGCAGCACGACCTGTGAGCAGAGTGCAACAACCACATCACCAGCTGGGTGTTGTCAGCAATTAACAGGCACACAACCGACCCTCTGATGTGTGATAAAAACGCATGACACAGGCGCGCACTTAAAGCAATGATAGGAGCGCCACTCAAACACAGAGCATCTGGGAATGTGTGCAGCAGGTGATGATCAAGCAGGTGACGATCAAGCGGGTGACAAAGAAGCAGATGACACCAAAGCAGGTGCCAATGAAGCAGATGGCAACAAAGCCCATGGCTATGAAGCAGGTGATGGTTAAGCAGATGAAACGAGGCAGGTGCCAATGAGGCAGATGGCAATGAAGCCCATGGCGATGAAGCAGATGACAATGAAGCGGGTGGTGGTGAGGCAGATGAAACGAAGCAGGTGCCAATGAAGCAAATGGAGATGCAGCAGACGACAAGAAGCAGATGAAACAGAGCAGATGACAACGAAGCACTTGATAATGAAGCTGGTGAAGAAGAAGCAGGTGATGATCAAGCAGATGACGATGGAGCAGGTGACCATGAAGCAGGTGACAATGAAGCTGATGGCAATGAAGCTGAATGCATGCAGGGATGACAAAGAAGCTGATGAAACAGAGCAGATGACAACGAAGCAGATGAAACAGAGCAGATAACAATGAAGCAGATGACAACGAAGCAGATGAAACAGAGCAGATAACAATAAAGCACTTGATAATGAAGCAGGTGATGATCAAGCAGATGACAATGAAGCAGGTGGCAATGAAGCTGAATGCATGCAGGGATGACAAAGAAGCTGATGAAACAGAGCAGATGACAACGAAGCAGATGAAACAGAGCAGATAACAATAAAGCACTTGATAATGAAGCAGGTGATGATCAAGCAGATGACAATGAAGCAGGTGGCAATGAAGCTGAATGCATGCAGGGATGACAAAGAAGCTGATGACAATGCAGTAGGTGGCAATGAACCAAACAAAAACGAGGCAGATGACTATGAAGCAGGTGACCATGAAGAAAATGACAATGAAGCAGATGAAGTAGCTGGCGATGCATGCAGCGCATTAGACAGAAGCCAATGACAATGCATCAGTGAACAATGAAGCAGACAACAATGCGTGAAGCAGGTGACAGCGGAGCAGACAACAATTTGTGAGGCAGATGAGAATGAGAGTTAGTTGATGGCAACTTGGGCCTGAGCGTTCGGTCGATCTTGGACCATATGCATAGCATTACAATTGTTTTATATCGGAAGAGAGGTAGCATGCACATATGAGGGCGATGCACTTCTGCTTGCTTGCATGCAGCACAGCCTCATTGCATAACGATCGTCTTCACCTCAAGAGAGAGAGAGAGAGAGAGAGAGAGAGAGAGAGAGAGAGAGAGAGAGAGAGAGAGAGAGAGAGAGAGAGAGAGAGAGAGACAGAGAGATAGAGAGAGAGAGAGAGAGGCAGCACACATGCATGCAGGCAGTACGCTTTGCTTGCTTGCACACTTCTTGCATCTTCCGCCTGAGATTCAGCAAATTTCGACCCACATCTGGACCAGCAACAACAACATTTCTTGGCCCTCTTTGTCTGGCGCTCTCGGGTCATCCCGGGACTTCAGAGCCCCTTACTAAGCTTCTGCTTCCTGAACTGCCAATTGCATACAGCCTCGAGCCCTTCAACCCTACACAAACCTCATCTGTGCCCACACCCCCTAAAACCTACGGAAGCAGATTTGAAGTCCTCTGTTGTTTATGTGCGCTAACCTGCCGCAGCTACACGCAATGTGCACAGAGACGCAAGATCAAAGGGACACCATTTATAGAGGCACCAGAGGCCATGGCTGGCCAAGCACTGCAAAGCATATCCTCCAAAAGGCATCCGCCAGGCGTTCTCCCAGAGCACAATGCCAAGCAATGCCGAGCACAACCAAGCAATGCCATCACGCATTCTCCCAAAGCACTGCCACCCACTACCCAGCATCACTAAGCACGCACTACAAACTATACTATATATACAAACTATACTCTCTCTCTCTCTCTCTATATATATATATATACATATATATATAAGTCTTCCTGCCGAGCCTTTCCCCGAAGCCTTCTGGACAAGTTTTCCAAGCCCAAGCCTTTCCGCCAAGCACCAGCTAGCACTCCCACTTGCTGCTTGTCCCCTCTGTTTATGGTAACATGCTGCCGTGCCCGCCACGGCGACACACATAAGCGCACAGGAAAGAGTTGCCAAAACAATTCCTGTAGGCACACCTGCTGGAGCCTCCTGTTTTGATGGTGTCTACGCTGGTACACCCTGCAGCCACACTCTCCTATATAATGACGCCATGCCTACCCCTTTTTGCCGGCAGCACACCTGCTGGTAGTCGCCTTTGTTGATGGTGTTCATGCTCGTGCTCGCCATTGCCACGTCCAATGTGTCATCTATATACTTGGTGGAGATGATGTCCTGTGCGCTCTGCTGCTGCTGGCAGGGAGAAGCCAAAGGGGAGGGGAACGGATGGGCAGTGTCTGAGCTGCAACCACCAGACAGGAGGCACACAGTGCGAGTCAGTTGCAACAAATGCGCATGAGACACGCACACTTTGTGAGTCAGTTGCAACCATCAGGCATGAAGAATGCACGCATACTGTGCAGCCATAAGACAAAAGGGGGTGGGGAACGGAGTGGCAGTGTCTGAGCTGAAACCACCAGACAGGAGGCACACAGTGCGAGTCAGTTGCAACAAACGCACATGAGACACGCACACTTTGTGAGTCAGTTGCAACCATCAGGCATGAAGAATGCACGCATACTGTGCAGCCATAAGACAAAAGGGGGTGGGGAACGGAGTGGCAGTGTCTGAGCTGCAACCACCAGACAGGAGGCACACTTTGCAGGTCAGTTGCAACAAACGCACATGAGACACGCACACTTTGTGAGTCAGTTGCAACCATCAGGCATGAAGAATGCACGCATACTGTGCAGCCATAAGACAAAAGGGGGTGGGGAATGGAGTGGCAGTGTCTGAGCTGCAACCACCAGACAGGAGGCACGCGCGCTTGGCTAGCAGTCAGACGTTTTGACTGAAGGCATTTTTAGGGCTAGCCAATTCCATATACATACGCCATACACATTGCAATTTCCCTGCCAAACAGCTAATATATACACGGCGTATTTGTACGGAGTTGGCCAACCCTTTGCATTTCGCTTGTAGAACCTGTGACCTGAGGCAGGCGCGCTGTGTGAATCATCTGTAACCACCAGACACGAAGCAGAAACAACGAGCGCAACTGCTAGGCATGAGGGGCTGTGTGCAACCACCGAGGCACGAGGCAGGCACACTGTGCGAGTCAGCTGCGCAGCAGCCGCATGCCACATGCGCACTCGTGTCTCCAATGTTGCATGTGTACTCGTTTTTCCGCATGCTCAATGTGCACAGGTTTTATCACATGCTGCATGTGCACTGGTTGAATCACATGCTGCATGTGCACTGGCTTGATCGCATGCCGCACGTGCACTTGGTTATTCAACACAATCTGCCGCCACCAGGTTTTCACGCTGTGGCAGCAAGCTGCAACCACTAGAGCTCAGGCAGGCAAGCAGCGTGTCAGCTGGGTGCAAGGTGCTATTGCATCTTTGAACAACAGCTGCAGCTTGCAGGCATGCATTCTTTGTGTTTGCTGTATGTTTGTTTTTGTCTGTGCAGGGGGTTCCCAAAACAACAGGTTGAGCACCATATATACAACACTTGCCTGCTCATTTTAGCAGCTTCAAGAAGCTGATGTGTGCATGTGTGGCGTGTGTGTGTGTGTGTGTGTGTGCGCGTGTGTGTGTGTGCACGCGCGCGCAAGTTTGGAATGCAGGCCTTCCTTAGTTACTTATTATGCACAAGGCTCATTAAGCACCAAAGGCTTGGAACCCCTTGGCTCTGCTGGGAACACCAAAGCTGCAGAAAACAACCCAGCAACTCCTCAAGCCTGCTCGGGCTCAAACACTGGCGTTGTTACTTTGAATCAAACAACATGCTACAGTGTACGCTGAAAATTGGCAGACCTGCTCTGGTGCTGCTGCGCGCACAAGGCAGCTGCATAGGGGTCCAATAGAAGGGCATCCGGCCGAGCTGATTCATGGAGGCGGGCTTGAGCAAGGTCGTAGCTCCTGCCAAAGGGCAAGAGGCAGCTGCAGGATGTGCTTTGGAAGGCGCTGCTTCTGGCCTGTAAAGGTGGACAGAAGCACACGATTGCAGGCAAAGGTGCATGCCAATTAGCTGTGTCATTATGCATCACTTCTCATATTCACAAACGTGTACTGATCAGAGCAGCATACTCACCTTCCTTGTTAAAGGAGTGTGGACACGCTGGAAAATTAGGGCAAAACGAGCGTCTCTGGGCCTGCAAGTCCTCCGACACAAAGGCAAGGAATGTAAATTCTGCATGGTGTGCATGTTGATAGAGTAGTTCATAAGTCTTTCAAGCCAGCTGGGCCCAGTATAAATTTGAAATGTGCAAGGCTTCAAAACTCTAAATTTGTTGCGGTGTGCAACTGCCTTGTTCTTTGACTGCACCTGAAAAGGACTAATAATTTATTATCCAAGTCTTCCTCTTTCTTCTCCTTGCTGAGCAAGTTGCAGCCAGTAGTAGACGCGAACACCTGCAGCGCACAGCACTTCCCCCCCACCAAACCTCTCCTCCAAGAACACAGAGGACGGCACCATGGCGACCAAAGTGCAGAAGATTATGACTCAGTAAGCTTTATATCATCATCACCAGAGGCATAGACATCATGCTGCTGTTCACGCACAACTTGAGGGTGCATGGCCCCCCTTATTGAAATGCAACACCCTGCCCCCCACACAACCTTTGTCCTTATGTTGCTTTGCTACTACTTTGCAGGCCCATTAACCTGATTTTCAGGTACCTGCAGAGTAAGCAGGTCATCCAAATTTGGCTGTTCGAGCAGACGGACCTGAAGATCGAGGGCCGCATCATCGGTTTCGATGAGTACATGAACCTGGTGCTAGATGATGCGCACGAGGTTTCAACCAAGCGCAAGACCCGCAAGCCGTTGGGGAGAATATTGCTCAAGGGGGACAACATCAGTCTCATGCAAACGACAGGTGGGTGCATTGAGCACACACACACACACACACACACACACACACACGCACACACACACGCAAACACAGACACACACACACACACACACATACACGCAAACACACACACACGCACACACACACACACGCACGCACGCACGCACGCACGCACACACGCACGCACACACACACACACACATACACACACATACACACACATACACGCAAACACATACATGTACACACACATACACTCAGAAGCACGTTCCGCATTCCATGCTCCCTAGGGAATGCAGGATTGATGCATGCACAGTCTTGCAGCTGCGCAATGCTTGCTCCTGCCCACTGGCAGACGCCAGCAGGTGCACGTATGCATGCATAAGCATGCATGTACACGCTTGCATATATGCGCATGTACGCTTATTCGCAAACATGCACGCGCACACACACACACACGCAAACACGCAAACACACTTTCTGAAAAGTGCAATGAAATTTGCACTGGTGCATCTGTCATGCAATCTGTGAACATATGTAAGGCAGTTGCCATGGAAAAAGAGGCCTGAGCACTTGCATGGCACGCGAATGTACGCGAAAGCACTCGCATGTAGGATTCGCTCTTCCTGAAGAGCACGTATCATGCAAACATATGAGCACTCATACATACACACGTACAGGCAATAGTACACAAATGCATGTGCCTACTCGTGTGGGACAACCCTGCTGTCCAGCCTATGCTTGCATACATTGAGACGTGTGGCCATGTCGCACCTGCTTCAGTGCCGATGCTACTTTTAGATGCATAGATTGGACGAGGAAGGAACAAGAAGGAAAGGGTTACATAGCTGTACCTGCCTACAAGGGCAGCTAAGCTGAAGGAAAAAGGTGCCTTTCTTGCAGAAAACAGCGATCATCGCGATGGGGACCAAACGCTGTGCTTGAACCGGACAGTTTTTTGCTGTAACAATGTGCTGCAATAACAAACTGTGCTCTGGGGCCTGTAGCTCGCCCTATAATTCTACCCCCCAACATATGAGGCAAGGTGCATTCAGCGAGTCACTTTTATTTGCAGCAGACACACAAAATCGCACGAGGCAAGTTCTGTGTGGCAAGTCCTTTGAATTTGCAGCGGACAAACAAAATCATATGAGGCAGGTTGCATGCGGCGAGCCATTTGAGTTAATGTTCAGTTTTTTAATTGCAGCAGACATACAATGATCCAAAAGCATCCGAAGGCATGAACAGCATGTTATGTCAAAGACCATGCAAAAGGGGAAATGTTTTGGACCCTAGTCCCGTAGGGACGACGGGGACCACTCTAACCCCCAACCAGTTTTCTCTTTGGAATACTTAGGCCTCAGCACAAAGGCACGTTTGCAAAAAAGCGACAGATCCTTCCCTCTTTAAATCCTCCCTCCTCCTCGTAGTATGTTATTATATGTTTGGGAAGGTGCATCTTGTCGTACCTTCCATGTGTGTTTTCGGGCAAGTACGGAATCCTCTGGCCGAGAGACTCCGAACCACCGGTGTGCATCTTATTGTAATGAAATGCATGACGGTGAGCACATGTCATCATTGTGAGCTCATGCACATGAGAAGCATTTTTTCTATTGTAATGAAATGCATGATGTCATCATCGTGAGCCCATGCACATGAGAAGCATTTGTTTTTGGGCGACTCATTTGTTGGCGTGTGCTGCAAATACGATGCGGCAAGGAGGCGGCCTATATTTGTATGTGTGTGAGCTTGTGCATGCATCTGTGTATATACAAACATTTGCGTGGGCTTGTGCGTGCTTGCCTACTTGTGCGTGTTTGTGCTGTCCAAGATGTGTACTTACTCATGCCTTGTTCACCTCGCGTGTTCATCTTTCGTGTTTCACATTCCATGCCCATCATTTTTGCCCATCTGTCATACCCTTGTGCCATGCAAAGTGTAAATCCTTCCTGCATTGAAATGAGCAACTACGCAGGCAGTGTAAACACTCCCCACATCAAATAAGGAAAAGAGATATCTCAGGCCAAGGCACCGTGTATCCACTGTGCATTGAGAAGATATGAACAACTGCGCAGGCAGTGTAAACACTCCCCACATCAATTGAGGAAGAGAGGGTACCTAGGGACGAGGCACCGTGTATCCTCTCTGCATTGAACCCAGCGCAAGCTGATTGATCAGCAGGAACTCCTGTGACTTCGGAATGCAAACTTCAACGCTTGCTTTTTCTTCGTGCTCTGCAGGGAAATAAATGGCCCAGGCTCGCTTGGCAGGCTCCTGGACGGCAGCAGGGAGAGGGTACAAGGTTTTGCATGGTTTTCTGTGCACGCATGTCGTCTGTATGCGCGACCTGCTTTTGAGGAAGCTCAGGAGCCTGCTGCTCTCCTATGTGCGCCTCTAACTTAGAGTCTAAGCGGCCTGAAATGCAAAGGAATGCATGATGTGCCACAAGAGCTTCACAGCCATCCCTGCTAGGAGGGCCTCAGATGTGTGCGATCGCTCACAGGGGCGTGGCTTGGGCAAGAAAAGCAGATGCATCTTACCCTGCAGTGCATTGGGTTCTGCTTTTACCGCTTGTCCTGAAGAGGACAGATTGTAGGAGGGACGACATAATCTGAGACCAAGTGACTGCATGTTGGGTCTTGTGGTCATGCTTCTCTGCTGGGTGTGGAAGGCAGCAGAGGTCTTGCTCATGCGCACTGGCCCTTTCATGCTTTTATTGATACAGACTGTTGTTGGTGCTGTGATTGTTGTCAACTGCAAAATTAGGACTGATATGCTGAGTCCATTTCAAGAGGTGCTGTTGTGTGCTGTCGGGGAATCCTTAAAACTGCTCTTTATGTAGATCAAAGCCTGTATTAACTCAATATGACTTTGTTTTCTTGGCTTTCTCGTAAGACTTTGCCACTTCCAGAGCTACCAAGCTTCAGGATGTGGGCAAAGGAAGTGCCTACGAGGCAGGCATGCTCCAGGGGATGCCTGCTAAAGCAGTGACTGCCTCTTAAAGAAACAAGAAGATAGGAAGGAAAGGAAGGGAAAGGGTTACATAGCTGTACCTGCTTGCAGGGGACAGCTTAGCTAAAGCAGACGTGTGCCTGCAACCAAACCAGTCCAACCTAAAAGCAAACCTACAAGCTCAGAAGGAATGTTACCGAGGGAGCCTATGCTGGACACCATTCAGCGTGCAGTAAGGAAAGACCCAACAGTCAATGCTTACAAGAATGATGAATCAATTCAACAGCAGAAAAGGAGAAACCAAACAAATGTGGATCCGGCGGGTTGTCGGCCAGTCTTCCAGGTGCGCCTCGCCCGCTAAGCAGCACACCCAGTGCCCCCCCCCCCTTGCTTGAATTGCAACGCTGGGCGGCATGTTTGGTGATGGTTTTCTCTGCTGAAGCCTTACATAGTTTTACATTGGTAACCTACAGCCCGAATCTCTAGCTGATCGGGTGCTGGTGAAACATTCTCACCAGCTTTCACAAGTTTAACAACTTGTTGAACAAGTAACCAAGACAAGTTTCTACAATTGTTGGTGCCTGGCACCCGCTTGAGGACATTAGGGAAACGAGCAATGAGTTACAATGAGTTACAATGGGGTTTGACCTTCAGCCAGGTAGTTTGGCTGCTCGGAAACGAGCAAGAAAAAGTCCAGCCAAGCATGGAAGCCCTAGATGCATGAACACAGAAGTAGAGAGGAGAAAATGAAATGCTCAAGAATCACCCTTGTTCGTGCTTCAACTTGAAATCACTCTCCGAGAGCTGAATTGTTCATTCAGACTGATTAAGAAAACCACGCAGGCAGGGAGGATGCTCCCAACATCAATTAAGGAATAGAGAATGCCTAGAACCAAGGTACCATGTATCCCCTCCACCAAGAGAAAAAGAAAAATCAGTGGGGATCAGGAGTGTTACTAGCGGTAGCCCGTACCTGATCTCGGTGATGAGAATTGAAAGAAGTATTTTCAAGTGCGTGTCTGGTGCAATCAAGTCTGTAACCTACTGGGCAGAATGAGCATGAAGCTTCAGAGCAAGCTTGATGGCTGCATGAGTGTCAAGACCAAGCTCTTTAAGGGGCTACAAAGTGTGAGGGGTGTAAATGACCCTGCCCACACCTAACAATTTGGAATGGAGAGTGACTTGGATAGGGGCCCTTAAAAGATCACAGCATAGGTCGCGGTGCTGCTGCTTGGAGGCCTGAAGCTGGTTCTTGGCCCTGGTGTCTACCCTGGTGTCTCAACAGTATATGACCCCCACAAGATTGATGTGCCTCTGTTTTGGAAGGAGCCGGCTAGGGTGACTGCCAGTGACCTTGGAAGCATGTGGAGAGGCTGTGGGCTGGCTCTGAGTGCTCCCTGTTTCCCCCAGTCTTTCCCCAGCGGCATCATTCGTGTTGATCATGGAAAGAGGTGGAAATACGAGCTTAACAATTGCAACTGATGAGATTGACACATTGTTCAAGACAAAGACTACATTATCCTGGATTACCCATCAAGACTCTTGAGAACTTCCGTTCTCAGGATTTGGCAAACCTGCGCAATCAGTTCCAGCACCTGTTTATTTCTGCACCTCCAAGTAGTGCATCACGTCTTACATTGCATAACATTACATTAGGGAACCTAACCTTCAGCCAGATAGTTTGGCTGCTCGGTGTTATGAAAAACAATCCCAGAGGGGGCTACCTGTGCATGTGCCCAAACATGCTCCTTTTTTGCATTTGAAGTGCGCACACCAACAGCAACTTCATCTGATTGGGACAATTTTAGCTTTGAAGTATAGCTGGCGTTACAATTACTAGAGCATATGCTCAGATTTATGTAAACCATCCTGTGTGCTTAAATAGACTGGGCTAAAGCCCACATGGGGCATGTAAACCCTAATTGCTTTTTATTGGAAATTAGATGAATTGCCACATAATGCCAACCACTGAGTCTTTTCATCCCCTTTTTTTGCAATGATATTCTTTTCTTATAAGGACCTCAATTCACCATAATGCTTCCAATCTGGTGCAATGGGTGGTCAGGTGTGGAGTTTGGGTGTCAAAAATTAGGGTTCACGCCGCGGCTGATTAGGCATTAGCCCCCCAACTGGTTAAAAACAAACTCTAGTGCTACAGACCAGGTTTCGATTTAACCAGTTGGTGGGCACGTATGCGGGCCCCGCGGGAGCATGCAAAAACACCTGTTTTTGGGGCCTCAGATAGCCCCTCTGGAAAAATCCATGACTTTTTTGATAGAACCATATGTCTCATTATCTTTGTTTGGGAAAAACAAAAGACATCCTCAGAACGAGCTTGAGAGAAATAGAAAGGGCCTGCGTCGTCTAACACTACTCTGTGTGCAAACCATGCAGCAAAAGGTGTGCAAATTTTCTTCTAAGATAACACAAGAAGTTGCAAGAGCAGCAGAAGATAACATGTGTTTCACCTTGTAACTCAACTGAGCCACACAAATCACAGAGAGGTGAATGCCCTTGCGAAAAGAAGTTTCAACTCTCAGCTTGTCAGCACGCAAACTGAAGCCCGCAATGTTCCGCTGCATGTGCCTTTCTAAATCGAGATGAAGAACCCTAGGAACACAAAGGGGCTTGCCAAAAGCAGAATTATGCCTGAATGGAAGTGCCATCCAGTTGTGGTACTTGGCACCACAACCTACAGACTTCAAGTTCATGAACCAGACCGATGTACCCTAAGATGAGCTAAGTTCGTGTCAGAGTACCACTCTGACAGTGCATGAAATGCTGTGACTGACTCTTATGTTTAGTTCTTGATCTCCAGCTCGGGCTGGTTTGGTTACAGGCACAATTTTCGTTTCAGCTAAGCTGCCTACGTAGGCAGGTGCAGCTAGGCAACCATTACAACCATTCGTCTCTTTACTGTAATTCATGATGCCATTCGAGTTCTTTTCTGTCTTATTTTGTACCACCACTGCCTGATCAGCTAGGATTGGGGCTTTAGGCCTTTGTGTAATCCCTTGAAAGCTCTTGAATTCAGGGTGAAGGTCAGGCATAAATTAAAAACAAAGAAGTGTTGCATGCTCTGAGTCTACAGGATGATCTGGCAGACATTAAGGTGCAGACATTGGATGCAGATAACGTTGCAGATGCTAGGTGCAGATGATTTCGCTGAGATGAAAGTTGGCATGTGCCTCCTGGATTGGCTACCAATATTTCCGATGCGCAGGCACCCCAAAGCGTAATCAAGCGTGCGTTGTGTTTGTTTGCTGCCACTGATGCACATGCGCCAAAATGTGTTCAAAAGTGCACATTGTGAGTCACAAGCGCATCCTCAGTAAGAAAGACCTACGCTTGCCGCTTGGCCGCGTACATTAAATAAAGAGCTTCAAATTGACTCCCACCGATAGAGAGCATCTTTTCCTCCACCCCGGCCACAAGGATTCGATCCGAGGGCCTCCTCCTTGCTGTCGCCCTCTTCGCGCTTGACCAGGGCTCCGTAACATGACGGAGGCCGAGCTCGATACTGACGGTATCTTCAGTATTCTTCAGTGCTGAATCAGCAAAACAGTACAGCTGAAGCAAAAAGAAAGGAAACTGCGTAGGCAGAGGAAACTCTTCCTACATCAATTAAGGAGAAGGAAACACATCAAAGGTCAAAATTGGCTTAATCTCATCTAATCAGTCGCAAGTTCAGCCTCGGCTCTCTTCTTCTACCGGTCAGGGTCATGAGCTGCATACACGCCGCGGTCCAACCTTTGAATTTGCCCACTCCCTACAAGCAGCCTGAGCTGAGCTACAATTGTGGCCCAGGTCACATTCACACCAGCTGCCAGTAACACCTGGTGCAAGGCTTTAGGGGACCACTCCTGCCTGCCAACCGGTGCCACTGCCTCTGTTATTGTTCCGTCTGTCCCTGCCGTGCCTACATTTGTTCGTGCACTTAATGCACCTAAATATGCATGCCCCTTGTCATGTTGTACTGCAACTCCATCCCTATTTGCTCTGTCATCCCGTGATTTGAGTGTGCCTGTTTGCATAGCATGCCCCTTGTTGGGAAGCCCTTGGCCCAGCAAAAGGGAAAGCAGCATTTTACGAATAGCTGCACCTGACGCCCTGCTCCTAGATGAGGACGCCAAGGATGCTGGCACCCCGTTAGGGCACCCCGCAGCACTGCCGCCAGTAGCATAGGATATTCCGTCCAGTGTGTAGCCACACCTGCAGGGAAGAAAGTGATGCCCTCAAAACCAGTTTATCTTGTCATCCCGAAATGGTATCCCAGTATACATTTTGCACCACCTCCCTTCACCTTTGGACAAGCTCTTGCCGGTTGTGATGTCGCGACGCATACACAAGCCTCACCTTTGGGCCTACTCAAGCCTTACCTCTGGGCAAGCATGCGCTGGTTGTGCTGTTGCAGCGCGTACACAAGCCTCACCTTTTGGCCTACACAAGCCCTACCTTTGGGCAAGCTTGTGCTGGTCGTGCTGTTGTAGTGCATACACAAGTCTCACCTTTGGGCAAGCTTGTGCCGGTCATGCTGTCGCAGGGCATACACAAGGTCATATCGGCGAGCATTGACCAGGGCTTGAACCTGGAAAGCAGCGCATAGGGAGGAGTCGTGCATGGACAAATTGAGCCGGATCTTTTGCTGAGGATGGCTGAACAACATTCTGTGAAAATCATCCTAAACAATCCGTGAAAATCATGTTTCTACTCTTCCTAGCACCATGCAAGAAACCTGTCTGATATGTACACACAAAACAAGCTGGCATCAAACTCATTGCTGCCCAAGCTTCAATGAGTATGCAAAGCAGATCCATTGCATTCAATGAACAAAGCTAGCACTCTTGGGACATTGTCCTCAAAAGGTCATGCTCGCCCAAAACAACACAAGCAAGTTCACCAATTGAGCAAGGCGCATCAACAGCTTTGGGCAAGGAAAAGGGCGTACTCACAATAAAACAAAGCAGCGTATGTGCATTTACACACACAACATATGCCTACTGGTGTAGGGAGTAGATTCTAAAAAAATGGATGCTCCACTCCAAAATAATGCAACCATGCACACATGTTCCAGGACTGAGTTTTTGTTATCATCCCGCAGTAACAATGCCATCAAGGGGTGCGGGATGAATGTGGATACCCAATATAACAGCGTTTTCTGAGCATGCATGAATGTGTGTGATAGTGAAACTAATTAATGGGGGAAATGTGTTGATCGAGCAGGTGTTGCAGGAGCTGCGTGCACAATAGACTTAACATGCTTTTAAACTGCAGATTTTTCTTGGAGCTTCCAGGATATGGCATTTTGAGCAAGTCTAGAAGATGAGGGGAGTGTTTGCGTTGGACTCCATGCATTTTTGAGGAAGCAGCATATTCTTTAATGCGTGAGGGAATGAGTATACTGAGCAGGTCTTCATTGCAGTAGTGTGTGCAGCTGAATTTCTTGCCCCTGCAAGGAACATGCGGGACACCCAATAAGTACTGAGGGGTGTAGGGGGGGTTCATAAGACGGTCCATAAAACAAACTCATTTTCAAGGGCGTAATGTTCAAGTTTTCTGCGTGCAGAGCTGTCTCCACCCTGCGTACATGGGCTTGTTGAGAAAGCAACATGAGAACCATGCCTGCGTCAACAACATGAGCATTATGCGTGTTCAACAAAAGCACTATGCCTGTGTGCCAAGCTTCTGCACACTGTTGGAAATGGTAGCCGGAAGGGGGCCAGCTTTGCATGCATCTCACTGCAAAAATGGGAGCTGCAAAGGGACACAGCTTTGCACAGGTCTCACCGTTGGAAACGGCAGCTGCAAGGGGTCCAGCTTTGCGCGCATCTGGGAGAGAAGCAGGGAAGGAGGTGCAGTTGAGTCCACAACAAATTGCTCCAAGTGCTGTGCCGGTAGCCCTAGCTCCTGCTGGTCCTCTGGCTGGGCATGAGGATCACCTGCGCCCTCACGGGCCCGTGTCTGCTGCTGCTCCTGCGCTTGCATCTGCCGCATCTGTTGCTGCATCTGCTGCAACCGCGCCTGCTGCTGCTGCTGCTGCTGCTGCTGCTCTTGCTGGTGAGTTGGCGACTGCTGTGTCTGCAGCTGCTGCACCTGCAGGTGCGTCTGCTGTTGCTGTGTCTGCAGCTGCTGGAGGCTGAACAAAAGGAGAGAGCAGGCAGCTGTGTCAAGATCCTTGAGCTTGCCTCGTGACGATGTCCGGAAGGACCGCATGCGGAGGCGCTTGGCCACTGCTGGGAACCCGCCGGACAGGCGCACTGCCTGCAGAGGGATGCTCGCAGCAACTGGTCAGTGGTGCTGCTCAAAGGCACATGAGAGGCAACAAATGGTTGGTACATGCGTGCAAAGGGGTGATCGCAGCAAATGGTCAGTGGCCACTGCACATTTTGCATGGCCTGACATCATCACTGGACAGGCACATGGCTTGCAGAGGGATGCTTGCAGCACATATGATCAGTGGTGCTGCTCAGAAGCAAATGAGAGGCAACAAAATGGTTGGTACATGCGTGCAAAGGGATGCTTGCAGCACATATGATCAGTGGTGCTGCTCAAAAGCATTTGGGGCAAAAGCAACAGATGACCAAAACCTGTAATTATGAGCTGCGGGGACCAAATCAGATGAGGCAGCAAGCGAGGCTGGTTGCTGCTAGTTGCATGTGAATTTTCGTCATTAGCAAACGCTTACAAGCTGCATGCGCCACCTGATTGCCCCCAAAAGTTACTGTGTTAAAGGGCTGATTGTCATCTGACTTTTGATCAAATACCTCATGCCTGCCTATATAAAATAGTACAAGCTGCAAGGGGCCCTTCGAGAACGTGAGGCGCCTCAACTCCACACACATCCACTGAGGACCTAATGCCACGCCAGATGGCGCAACAAACGTCATACAGCAAACCCCTTCCGTCCATCGGACAAAAAGAGTTCCTCGGTGACCAGGCAAGGGGATGAAGGTTCAAACATGTCTGCTGCGCCAGTTCCTTCAAGCTCAGAAAAGTTGCATGGACCCATATGTCTCCCTCAAAAGCCCACTTGCTCTATTTTCCTAATGGGCTCCTTGCAAAACCCACTTCCTGCAATGGGCTCCTGTCTGAGCTCCTGTTTGAGCTCCTGTCTGAGCTTGACACCCGCCCCCCTTGACTCCTGCCTGAGCTTGACACCCGCCCCCCTTGACTCCTGCCTGAGCTTGACACCCGCCCCCCTTGACTCCTGCCTGAGCTTGACAACTGCCCCCCTGAGCTCCTGTCTGAGCTTGACACCCGCCCCCCTTGACTCCTGCCTGAGCTTGACACCCGCCCCCCTTGACTCCTGCCTGAGCTTGACACCCGCCCCCCTGAGCTCCTGCCTGAGCTTGACACCCGCCCCCCTGAGCTCCTGCCTGAGCTTGACACCCGCCCCCCTTGGCTCCTGCCTGAGCTTGACACCCGCCCCCCTTGACTCCTGCCTGAGCTTGACACCCGCCCCCCTGAGCTCCTGCCTGAGCTTGACACCCGCCCCCCTGAGCTCCTGCCTGAGCTTGACACCCGCCCCCCTGAGCTCCTGCCTGAGCTTGACACCCGCCCCCCTTGACTCCTGTCTGAGCTTGACACCCGCAGATGTGCAATGGGTCCTCCTCTCCAATCCTCATCCTCATAAGCATGCTGCTCGTTGTTTAGCTGATGCTTGCTGCCAGCATGCCACGTGGAAATCATGCATGTACATCCCACACACACAGCACATCCTAACCCACGTACATCACACACACAGCACATCCAAACACACGTACATCCCACACACACAGCACATCCAAACGCACGTACATCCCGCACACGCAGCACATCCAAACGCACGTGCATCACGCACACGCAGCACATCCAATCACACATACATTCCCCACAAACACAGCACATCCAAACTAGCGGCTGCCAGTCCATCAGGGCCTTATCAATCTTCCATGCCATCATGATCTTACGCACATGCAGCACATCAGAGCGTCCGGCTGCCAGCAGCTGCTGCTCAGTTGGGAGCCGGTCCGCCTCCAAGCCCAGCTCTTTGGCCTGCAGCGTGTGTCATCAGTGGGTGTGTCAGTTCCAAGTACACATTTGCTTCAGCACACACCTATCTCAGAGTCTTTGCCTGCCGCGAGCTGCTGCTCGGGCGGGAGCTGGTGCGCCTCTAGGCCCAGCTCCTTGCCTTGCAGTGTGTATGGGCTTGGAAAAGGACAAGCATGCATCATCACACAGTGAATTTGTGCAATGCAGATGCACAGCTTCATTTCTCAGCGCATTGCTCAGTTGAGAGCCAGTCCGCCTCCAGTCTCAGCTCCTTGCCTTGCAGTGCGTGTAGGCAAGCATGTATCACCACACAATGTGTGCAATGCAGACGCACAAATTCATCTCTCAGCGCATTGCTCAGTTGAGAGCCAGTCCGCCTCCAGGCCCAGCTCCTTGCATCCAGTGTGTGTAGGCAAGCATGTATCACCACACAGTGAACTTGTGCAATGCAGATGCACAGCTCCATTTCTCAGCGCATGCTCAGTTGGGAGCCGGTCCGCCTCCAGGCCCAGCTCTTTGGCCTGCTGCGTGTGTCATCAAGGTGTATGTTTGGCATGCAAGTAAACATGTTTGTTCCATAACACATAGATATAGGCACGTACGCCAGAGCACACACAAACAAAAGGAACGCATGTATGCAAGGATGCAATCAAGCAACGCAAACAAGGGTGCTTCATCTCATGCACACAAGGATGCAATCAATCAATCAATCAAGCAAGCAATCAATCAATGCAGACAAGGACAATCATCTCATGCACACAAGGGTACAATCGACCAACTAATCAATCAATGCACACAAGAATGCAATCAATGAATCAATCAATGCACGCAGGGACGCTCAACTAATGCACACAAGAAGGCAATCAATCAATCAATCAATCAATGCACGCAAGGGCCGTCATCTCATGCACAGAAGAATGCAATCATACAATCAATCAACGCACACACAGACAATCATCTCATGCACACAAGGATGCAATCAAACAATCAACCAATGCACACAAGGACACACCGGCACAATGGCTTGCGCCAGTGCACGCAACCACCTTGCCCAGAAAACATGAGCGAGAAAGCGGAAGATTGATGTGTAAAGACAGACCTCCTGGCCCGATTTGGCTGAGGGGAGTGTGCACTCTGTGCTGTACATGCGGAGAATGTGCACTCTGTGTCATACAAGCAGGGAGTGAGCGCTTTGTGCCATGCAAGCGGGAAATGTGTACTGTGTGCTGAACAAGCAGAGAATGCAAACTCTGCGCCACACAAGCAGAGAGGCAAGGGAGCTCAGCTGATTTAGGAAATTCTGCACTCAAAGGTAGTAGTAGGGGCCCCTCAGACTCAGGTCACGCACAGATGTATGAAACACTCACCCCACCAAGCCACTGAGCTCATACAGACACTCACCAACCCCATACCAACCTCCACACCAGCACTCATCAAGCCACTAAGCTCATACAAACACTCACCAAGCCACTGAGCTCAGCCTTGAGAAGCTCAGGTTGGCTCAGCCATGCAGATGTATCTGCCTCCTTGACGGGGCGCCGCCGCAGAGCCTGTCATGAGAGAGCAAAAGGAAACGCCTGATTGGTCCAAGCAGGTACTCATACATGTTTGGCTTCTGGCTCGATCGTGCAGCTGTCCTTGCCTCCTCCACAGGGTGCCCCTGCAGGGCCTGTGAGAAGAGAGCAAAATGAAATGCCCTTCCACAGGTCTTACAGTGTTGTAACATGTCTGGATTCTGGCTGATTCTGGCTCAGCCACGCAGCTGTCCCTGCCTCCTGCACACAACACCACCCTGAAGCGTGCGTGAAGAACAGAAATATGCAAATTGTACACTCCCGCAACTTTTTTTTGTCCTGTCCTTCTCACCTGTCCCAGCCTTGCAGCCATGTCTGCCGTTACCTGATGACATTTTGATGGTTGTGCGCTTTGGCAAGTAGGTACCTTGAGACACTTGTACACCGCTAACAAGCAAACCCACTCCAGTCAGCTGTGGAGTAGGATCTAATTAAAATAGATGCTTGCTATGCATGAATGATTTTGCAGCAAGAGGTGCCTTATCTCGAAGCAATACTCAAGTCACAATTTGCAACACAGCGCAAACTCTCGAGTAACCTTGCACAGAGACTGAAGGCATTGATGCAGAGCATCCATCTGAGCCTGACAAGCACTCCTGCTGGTGCACACTGAGGAGCTTGTCACCAGCAAAGCAATCAAACCTTTTTAAGCACTTGAGTCTTTTTATGCTTGGATTGCATGGGCAAACAAGGATGCATATGCCCTTTGGTGAGGCCCTAGCTAGCTTGGATGTTAGGGATTTTTTCCCCCTTTATGCACGCAATTGGACCTGGCTTGTGCAGTCTTTTCTTTTCTTCTGCCTTGTTGCATGTGCCCACATGAGCCATCCCTTAGGCTTAAAAAGCATGGGCAAAAGCGGATGCATGCGCCCACACAAGCCATCCCTTAGGCTTAAAAAGCATGGGCAAAAGCGGATGCATGCGCCTACATGAGCCATCCCTTCCCAGTGACCTCCATTCAAAGTGATCCCTTGACAACTCAAAATGCCCCCCCTAAAAGTTATCTCCATTCAAATAAGCACAGACATGCAAGCACTCTGGCCTGCAAGGCTTAATGAGCAGAAGTACAGAATGCAGGACTGCATGCATACACACAAAGGCAAACAGATGTGTACACACATACCCACCCTGGGCAACCTCCTTGATGCCTTGATGGTGGGTGGCCGCACACACGCACGTACGCAGATGCACAAAGGCACAGGCGTTGCCTAAGCTGGGTGACGACACACACACACACACACACACAGAGCCATGTGCACCAAAAGGCGTTACTTGAGCACCCTTCTTGTAACCTCCATGGTGAGGGACGACACATACAAACACACACAACACAGAGCCACATGCACACAGACATAGGCGTTACCTGGGCAACTTTCCTGTAGCTTCCATGGTGGGTGACAACACACACACACACACGCAGACCCACATGCACACAGACAGAAGCATTACCTGGGCAACCTTCTTGTAGCCTCCATGGTGGGTGACGATGGCATAATGGAGGTCACCCCTGGCAGCAGCCCTGAATTGGCCCACAGTAGGAAGCACGCGCTGCCTGCACAGTAGCGCATGGAACAAACAAGTGTGATGACTCACACGAGTGCATGCACAAGAACAATGATGCACAAGTGTGTAATTCGCGTCGATGAGGCACCCTGTTGTGATGTGCGTGTGACGGAAGTGTGCAAAAGCACGCCTGCCTGCACAGTAGTATGTGCCCACATGACACATGCAAGCGTGTGCATCAGTATAATGCAAGCGTGTGTGCATAAGTATGATGCAAGAGTGTGAAGCATCTGTGCAGAAACACGCGCTGTCCTATGGGCTCACAGGCGAGCATACATGATGCGCGAGTATGAACAGCTGATACGTAGTTGTACTACGCGTGCTTGAAAAGGTGGACTGTTTGCTAAAGTCAGCTGCGCGCAAGGGCAGCGGGCACATAGCTGTGTGGAAGCACGCACGGCCTGCACGTTTGCACAAACAGTTACATGATACACAAGCAGGATTGGGTACAGAGGGTTACTCAAACGAGCCACAAATACTCACATGATACACAAGCAGGATTGGGTAAAGAGGGTTACTCAAACGAGCCACAAACACTCACATGATACACAAGCAGGATTGGGTAAAGAGGGTTACTCAAACGAGCCACAAACACTCACATGATACACAAGCAGGATTGGGTAAAGAGGGTTACTCAAAAGAGCCACAAACACTCACATGATACACAAGCAGGATTGGGTAAAGAGGGTTACTCAAAAGAGCCACAAACACTCACATGATACACAAGCAGGATTGGGTAAAGAGGGTTACTCAAAAGAGCCACAAACACTCACATGATACAAGCAGGATTGGGTAAAGAGGGTTGAGCGTTACTCAAAAAAGCCTTTTCAGGGGCCTCTTTGGCCCTCTTTGAAGTCGCTTTTGATGTACACTCCACCACCCTCTTTACCTCATAGGATGAGTAACGAGAACTTATATTGTCATGCACTTTTGAATCTGTACCTCCTTCTTTCCTTACCTTTGGCCCTGGCTTTCATGTGCCGAAGGAGGTGTCATAGAAATTCTACCTGTCACCTGCATCCAACCAAAACAGGCACAGCATGTCTGTTGCATGGTAATATGCATGCGTGGTTGAACATCTAAGTGTACTTGTCTGTGACATATAATGGCACATTTTCACTCCATTCACAAAGAGCTGAGACAAAACGGGACTTCAGAAAGCCTTGAAGGCACCTGCTTTTTACTCGACCTTATCCCCCGGCTGAATTCGCTGATGAACTTCAATGCCACTCAAAGCTCAGTGCAAGACAGAGCATTTCATGCCATTTCCCTCGGGCCTGCCAGGTTTATGCGAGATCAGCTGATAGACACAGGTTCCACAAGTTCTGTGCTCACACGCATTGTGGCATGAAGCCCCCTAACACACAAATGGTAATGATAGTTGTCAATAATTTCATGGGGGGCCCACACCTGGTTGTAGTAGTAAGGGTTGTGTCCATCATCCATGGTTACCCATTGATGCGCAATGAACTGCGAAATCTCAGCATCTAGGGCGTCAAGGTCCTGGAGGAAGCCTGTGATGCGTGCGAATGGGGTGCTGGACAATTGAGAAAAGCATTGATGCGAGCAAATGGGGTGCTAGACGATTGAGAAAAAACAATTTCGCGACTTTGCAATAGGGTGGACTGAGGCAGCTTGAAAATGAGGGCAGAGGTATATTGAACTCTTGTGAATTCAAGATGAGTACATTCCTCAAGCTAGAGCTTAAGGCTTGCAAAATCGCCTGTCAAAAATCAGGGCAGAGGTATATTGAACTCCTGTGAATTCAAGATGAGTACATTCCTCAAGCTAGAGCTTAAGGCTTGCAAAATCGTCCGTCAAAAATCAATCGAGAATGGCACCTGGGGAGCTGGCGCTTGTGTGGACATTGCTCCCCCAGGATCACAAACTTCTTGTCTACAATCCTGTGAAATTTAGCATATTGCCTTCAATAAACTCACCACGACAATCCACATCCAGAATAAAACCACCCTATAGGCATGATCTGGGGCCAGGTGCTGCCAAAAATCCCCACTAGTCTTCTTGGATTTACCCCATCTGTATGTGCCAATGCGTCTCCTTATCCTCAATCAATGCAGAAAGCGCGCTCACTACTTTTGTATATTACCTCCCCTTCCCTAACCTCAATAGCTCTGGCCCATCTATGCTGCCTCCCAAGACAATCTTTGCATCTTTGCTTACATGAGGCAGTTTCTGCTTTCCTGCTTCAAGATTATGAAATTACCTTGGGTTAAAAGCAGGCCTTTTTCAAGCAACCCCACCTCTCCCTGCCCGCTTGCACAACCTTCCAGCCCATCTACAAACCCTTCAACCCATCCATCCTTTCTTTTCTTCAAATCCCTACCCCGCAACATGCACCCCTCTTCACAAAGTCTTTCCCAAATGTGTGCTGGAGCACGCACCTCTGGGACGCCTCAGGTTTGGGGTGTGGTAGCCTAGGTCAGCAGCCACTTGTCGGAACCCCCCTGCCTTCATGATCAGGCGCACCTGCAGAGGCCAATGCAAAGATGCAAGAATCGCTTTATAAGTCTACATGTAAAGGTCGTCTTTGAAGGAATTCGAGAGAGCCTTCATGATAAGGTGCACCTGCAGAGGCCCAGGTTGAAATGCACGAATCGCTTCAGGGATTTGCATGTACGCAACGTCTTTTAAGGAATCCAAGAGAGCCTTCATATTCAGGTGCACCTGCAGAGTTGAGATGCAAGAACCACTTAAGGGGTTTGCGTGCAAGTAATGTCTTTTAAAAGAGCAAAGAGAGCCTTCACGATCAGGTGCACCTACAGAGGCCAAGGCTGAGGTGCAAGAATCACTGTTGGGCTTTGCACGTTAGGCGAATCCTTTGAGAAATCCAGGAGAGCACAAAAGCATCGCTGCCCACACTCACCGACGGTACATACAAGCAATCTGAGCTCATTGACTTACCTGCCCCAGGTCCAACCGCCTCTGGAACGACAAACGTCAAGCAAGCTAGCACATAGCCCTCCACTTAAACCTGCACACTTCAACAACAGGAAGCTGCTTGCCCCATTCACGCCATCCAGCATCCATGCACAGGCACAAGTACAAAACCTCTTCCACGGGAACAAAAACACCCGATCCTTGTAACATCAGTACACACTCACCAAGTCCTGTTGGCCAAGGGCTTCCAGCTGAGTTCGGGTCGGCATCACGATCTCCTGTTGTTGCGAGGACATCACAACCTCCTCCTTAGGCTCTTCAGAATTGGTGAGCCTGGTGGAAAACCTGGGGCCCTGAGGGTCCCAATCAGCATGCCTATCCACACCCTCAGTTCTGACACTGCCTCTGGCCTTGCCAGCTCCAACACCACCACTGCTGCTGCTGCTTCCACTGGCCTTGCTGCCACTGCTGACTTTGCCTTTTTGCGTGGACAGGGGCAGCAGTGGCTGGACGTAGGGATCCAGGGCTTTGCGCAGGAAGTCGAGGTACAGAGACCTGCGCCCCAGTTCCAAAAAACCTGCAGATCCAGGGAAAGATACCTTTGAGGGCTCCTGGGCTAAGAAAATTGAACAGAGGCCTGGAGAGCAAGTTTGAAAAATGGAAGAAATGGCTGTGCCAGCCAAAAAGTCTTGTGCATTAAGGAAAGGCTCCCTAACTAGCTTGGAAAATGGAAAGGAGAGGGAAAGCGGTTCAAAGCCATGTAGGCAACGGAATATGCCCTACACCAAGTGAGGAAAGGGAGGCACATCAGCTGAAAACGCTGTGGTGACCCTTCACCAACAAGGACATCTACAGTGCGGTGGGTGGCTAGTAGCGCCTCCTTTTGTAAGCAATTGCAATTACTCCTAGCTCGAATTCTGGGTACTTGGTTGACAGTTGCCACAGGACAAAGTTGGCTGTCACTTATTAAGGTACGGATTGTGCACGCACCAGGAGGGGGCTGCGCATAGATGACGCTTTCACTGGGGTCTAGTTTTACAACAATCTGAGGCACCAACGGCAGCAGATGCCTCTCCATGCCCTGCGCAAGTGTTTGGGGGCGTCGCAAAGGAACGAGACGGTGGCAAAGATTGAACGACAGCAAAGTGATGGCATCAAGGGCAGCAGGCGCTTCTCCATGCTCTGCATGAGTGTTTGGAGCAGGGTTGACGAGTTGGCCTGTTTGACAAAATAAGTTCTTTGCCAACCGTTCGAATGAGTTCTAGAACAGTTCTAAGTTGGCGAACTCGTCAACCCTGGTTTGGAGGCGCCGCAAGGGAACGAGACGGTGGCAGACATTGAACGACAGCAAAGTGATGGCATCAAGGGCATCAGGTGCCTCTCCATGCCCTGCATATGGGGTTGGAGGCGCTACAAGGGTATGAATTGGTGGCAAAGATCAAATGGCGACAAAATGATGACAGCAAGGTCAGTAGGTGCCTCTCCATGCCCCCTGCGCAAGTGTTTGGGGGCGTCGCAGGGGAACGAGACGGTGGCAAAGATTGAACGACAGCAAACTGATGGCAGCAAGGGCAGCAGGCGCTTCTCCATGCCCTGCATATGGGGTTGGAGGCGCCCCAAAGGAATGAGATGGTGGCAAAGATGAAACAGCGACACAGTGAAGGCAACGAGGGCAGCAGAGCCTAGTTGGTGGGGACTGCCGCAAAGGAATTGATTTTTGAGTTTACATAAAAACTAACAACAATTCAAGTTGTTGAGGGCAGTAGGCGCATGTGTCCAAGCCTTGCCTTGTTGGCCAGAGTCACCACAAGGGAGCAGAATGGAAGAGGATATTACATAATTATAGGAATCCGAGGCACCAAGGGCAGCAGGTGCATCTCTCCAAAGCTTGCCTTGTTGGCCAGGGAAAGTGGAAGAGAGCAAATGGAGGCAAGATCAAGGGCGACAAACCCAAGGCAGCAAAGGCAGCGGGTACTTTACTATGCTCTGTCCCACAAAGGAGCAAAATGGAGGCA
>OU611759.1:2883308-2955808 GCA_914767535.2 Dunaliella primolecta | reverse complement strand
AAAGCGGATGAACTATGATGACTGGAAGAGACCTGACAAGAACCCCAGCCGGGAGCACATCACCTCCGTCGACAACCCCCTGCGTCACCTGGTCATTGAGTCGCAGCCGGAAGTAGAGCCAGTAGGTCCTGCGCTTTTAAGAGGTTACAATCTGTATCCCCAGCGCAAAGCTAGCTTTGTGTCGCCTGATCATTGTACAGCAGCCAGAAGGAGGACCAGCTTTTAAAAATTACAATTATTACTGCGCGTTGAAAGGTGGCAGTCTGTAAGCTGTAACAGCAAAACCATGCGTCATTTGATCACCATGCCGTAGCCAGAGGGAGAACTCGTTGGTCCTACGCTTTGAGAAGACTGCAACCTGTAATAGCAGTGCAGATTTCTCGCCGGCAGACGGGGTTGGCGGCAGTGCGGTGTGTTGCTGTGCAGTGCGTTGCTTGATAAGATCCTCACTAGCTTGCAAGTTAGGGAACCTGTCCTCAATGCACGCGGCTTTCTGGCTGGGGTGGCCTTTTCATTCTAGTGTGTTGCGATGCGAGGGAGGCGAATGTCCGGCACTTTCCAGCTCATTAACTCTAGCTTCTCCACAGCTAGTCTGGGGGTTGTGTGTTTCCCTTGCCTGTGTTGCTGGCTGTTTGTACTGAAGGTGGAGGGAACTCCCAAAAGGCAAAGCCTTGATCTGAACAGCAGATGCCAGGACATGTCAAGGCAAAATTTTGTCCTTTTAAGACCATGATCGCGCATCCCACCTCATTGTGTTGGCTACGAGCATTGATGCCTCATTCAAATTAATGTACATGTGCTTGATTGAGTTATCATCTCGAGTCTCTGTTCTTGTTGCCCACACTGGTGAATCAAGTTGTCACCTCTAGGGCCTCTTGTCTTGCTCCAACAATCGCATTGCTTTCTGATCCTCCTGCGTGCCACCCGTAAGCGATCAAGGCTTTCCCAACAAACACACACCACAAAACCCTCTTGTCTTGCAACCAACATTTGCATGGCTTTCTGATCTTCCTGCATGCCACCCCTTGTGCCCTTGCAGCCAGCGCAAGCAATCAAGACTTACCCAAGGAACACACACATGGGTACGAGTATTGGGTGGGACTAGCTGAGAGTGGTGAATCTGAATCAGAAAATTGCCATGGTCAATGCTCCTGGTAAACAAAACTTTGGATTCCAAAGTGTGTAAGTTTCCCTTGATACAGGTCCCATCAGACTAGTGGTGGATCCGAACCAAAGCCATGGTCAATGCTTCAAGTTAACAAAAGTTTGGATTCCAAAGTGTGGAAGCTCCCCTTGATACAGGTCCCATCAGACCAGTGATGGATCTGAACCAGAAAATTGCCATGGTCAATACTCCTGGTGCACAACACTGTGGAAGTTTCCCTTTTGATACAGGTCCCATCAGACCAACCATTTTGCAAGTGCAGTGTTTGCTGTCTGCTTGCTTTTCACTGAATTGAATCTGCAGTCGAGTCCTCCACTTGCTGCATCGGTGCACTTGAAATGGATCTTGCATTTCCATGCAGTCAAAGTGAATTTACATGTTCGTGTCTTGGTGTGATGTTAGTCAGCAACTTCAGCGTGTGCTGGTGGTGTGCCAAGGACGTCAAGTTGATAATTGCATGAATTCACATGTTCGTGTTTTGGTGTGGTGTTAGTCAGCAACTTCAGCGTGTGCTGGTGGTATACCAAGGACATCAAGTTGACAATTGCATGAAAAGAAAAGTCAGTAATGTGCTACAAGGACGAGGTCATAGCAGGCTTTCATACCTGACAATCTCTTCTCGCATCCCGTGCTCAAGCTGCTCATTCAGTTTGAGCTATTGCTTTCCAGCTCTCCATTCCATGCTTGACGTATTTCCCTGTGCTGATTCATGGTTGAAATTTCCCTTGAGGCAGCTGCTTAGGTGAAAAGGAGGCATGGCCTTGCACCTGCTTCTATTGTTTATTTTATGTTTTTTCCTCCCATGTCTAAAGCTATGGATGGCCTTTCCTATTTGCCCACTGCCTGAATTTGGTACAAGCAGTGCTTTGACCAGCCTCAAGCCTGTCCTATGCCTGTCTTTGCTGATGGCCTTTCCTATTTTGACTGCCTGGATATGGGCACAGGCAACGCGCTCACCACCCAGCATTTAAAGAGTGGTTGTGCTGATGGCAACACCCATCCACCACATAACTCATTTCATAATTCTGTACTCATGACATAATTGTTACAGCAAATATGTTATAAGTGGCAGCAGTGCTACCAGACGCAGTACCTCCGATCTTTTACTTACTTTTTCTGCTGTGCTGTGCCAACAACAACATGCTTTCCCAGGGACGATGGCCCATCTTGCACCTGGTAGCTTGGAGCCCTTAAGCAGAGCTGAGGTGCGTGAAAGATTGTGCTCAAGATGAGAGAGGGTGAAAGACTGGTTAACACTGCAAGTGCGAATCACTCAATTGCATGCTTGAGACAGTGGAGCTACAGAGGCAGGCGCTTCCGTCCTAATATGTGTTACATGACACCCTCTTGTGTTGAAGGGCATTTGCAGCTGAACCCTGTGGCTTCTTTAATGAGGAACCTAGAATGCACTCAACATACAGGCAAATGACAGGCGAGTCCTCCCTTCAGCTCTTAAAATCTCAGCGCGCAGATTCCTGCGCCCCGTGTTCTCTTCCTCCTGGAAATGAAAACCGTGTACCTCATGCTTGTCTAAGGAATAAAAAACCACCCTCTGGGAATGCTGCTAATGTAAGTGCTCAAGACAGCACAGCACACAGCTTACTGTGCCTCATACATCCACCAGCCATTGGAAGCTAGCCTTTGGGGATACTGCCAATGTGCATAGTCAAAAAGCTCAGCGCGCAGCTTTCTGCATCTATTGCTTTCCTTGGAAATGAAACCCACCCTCTGAGGAGTCTGCTGGTGTGCAGCTTGAGCCCTCTTTTCAACGTAGTTTACAAGGTGAAGTTGTCCTCTCGCTGGCCAGGTGCGCGCCGCTCGTGCCGAAGCAAAGCGCGCCAGCAGGGAGTCAAGTCCTTCTTGGCAGCGGGAAGGCAACAGCCTTGCAGCTCAAGCAGGCAGGAGGGCAGTGTTACATGGCAAGAAGAGGCAGGGGAGAGATGCAGAGGGTGGGGCGATTGCTGAGGGGGATAAAGAGGGAGAAGAGCAGGAGGGTGGTAGCAGTGAACACAGTCAGTGGGAGGAGGAGGAGGAGGAGGAGGTAGAGCTGCACAAGCTGGACTGCAGGTAAGGTGGACAGGGACCTGACTTGGTGTGTATATGTGTGTATGTGCGTGCATGTGCAGGTGTTCAGGTGTCGTTGAATATTGAATAAAGTGCCTGGGTGGCTTCCAGGAAAACAGTTTGTGCTGGTGTTGTGGCTTGACCTGCGAGTCCTTCTCAGAGGCAAGCGCTGCTTGCCACATACTTCTGGCACTCCATTTCTTTATTTGCACCCTGCTTTGCTGCTTTGATCCTTCTTTGTGATCGATTTTTGCCAGCATGGGGGGCGTTTTTTTCATCTGGCTTGCATCGCAGTGAAAGGGAAGCACTGAGAAATGCAGCACTCAAGGAGATGGCTGATGAGGTGGCCATGGTAAAACAGGTGGGCAGTGATCCCTTCCCAGGAGGATGTGCTTGTACTGGCGTAAGAGAGTTGTCTGCTGAGGATGCACAATTTGCAAAGCTCATCGCATGAATGCGCCAACATTTCTGCAAAAAATTCCTTTTGGGGGTGTTTGTACCCTTGCATGCACTCTTTCGCGCACGCGCGTGTGTGTCAGCTGTCCTCTAAGCAATTGTAATTTGCTCGGAATTGTCCAGGGAGGTACCGGCCGGTGGCATGCCTGTACACTTTAAGCTATCACCCATTCCTTTCAATGTCTTTTGCCATGATGTGCGGATTGTGTACTTTCATGGCAAGCGTGCAGAGGTGCTCATCTACCAGGTCTGCTGCAAAGCGCATGACGTGGCTCTACATAAGAACTTCTGATTTTTCTTTTATGCAGGTGGAGGCGGACCTCATCAAAGAATACCCACATGGTGTTCCGGTGAGTCGGGCATCATGCATGTGAGATGTTTTGTTGCACTTCACAGCTAGATGTGTGCTTGCTACATGGAGGCTGACACTTATTGGGGTATGCAGAAATGTTCTGCATGCCCCTCCGCAGCAAGGAAAGCATTTTTGGCACAATTGTAGGTGGGGATGAAATGTCAGCATCAGGTTCAAGTTCGTACCCTCGAGAATAATTTCCAGCAATGTACACTCAGTTCAAAATAGGTTCAAAATAGGTTCACAAAGACGTTCTGCCCCCCAAATTCTCTTTGGAAATGAAGGAACGACCATTCAGAACTTCAGCTTGTGTCCTTCGCCCAACACCTGGAGCTGCCTTTGCTGCACCCCCTGGCTGCAGAGGATCGTGATCATGCGGGTCCAGAAGGAGCTTGGACTGAAACTGCCTTCCTTAGGATTTGGGGAGGCACAGAGCCTCAGTGATAGAATGGCACGGGCATCTCTTCGTGACTGAGTACGCAGGCTAGGCGCAAGGAAAGGAAAGGGTTACATAGCTGTACCTGCATACGTGTTGCTAGATGCAGGCTTTTGCACCCCCAACCAAGTCAGTAACACTCTTTCAAGTGATTTGTTAACACATAGTATGCACCAGAGCATAAAGTCTAAGGCTTCTAGTGTAAGGCTCACACACCGCATGCAGCACACACTTGCTCCCATCCCACTGGCTTGGAAGGTCAATCGAGATGTTTTAGACTTCCTCTTATTTCCGGCTTACAATTCGACATCTTCAAATAAGGTTGTTGCCGCATGCCTCTACCCGTTTAGATTGCCGCTCCATAGCTTTCAGGTTGTTCGGATCATTGCTTTGGCCTGGATGCATAGCTATCACTGAGCTAATAAAGTGTGCAGTTTCCAATGTACTTAGTGGTTGTTTGTACGATGCCAGCAGTTTGCTCAGGCGCTTGACGATGCAACTTCTGTGCGGCCTTGGCTTCCATGTGCCTTGTTGTTTACTCTTACAGAGAGAAATTGCCGCATTACACCAGATCATTGAGAACTGTGTGTGTGAGAGAGAAAGAGAGAGAGACTGCTCCAAAGCCCTGCATTAGAAACGATGTTAAATTGCACGCTGTACATTGCAGAAAATGCTCAGATCTGGTTACCAAGCTCTCCTTGCAGCTGGTGCACTTCTGTCATTTAAGGCTGTCGTGCCAATGCCCTGCTGCAGTCAACAAATCCAGGGGCACTGGAGCCATTTTGTGCAGCATTCACATTTCACAATTTCGTCCAGAACTGAAGCTTTAACGTTTGCAGGCTGAACTAAAGTGACTTTCTCTCATGTCTGGGTGTTCTGCAATTGAGCAACGTGGCTCAGGGAATTGCTGCCCTAATAAAGCCCTTGTTTGAAGGAACCTCGACAGCATTAGGATACCAACCCTGAGCCCCGCTGACATGCTGCTCCCCATGATTTGCGAGCATGACTCCAAGCAAAAGGGTGTGAGCCTGCTTAACTGAGGCAGCCTGATCTGAGTCAAAATTATCAAGTGTCTGCAAGCAAGTCTCCCCAGCAAACTGTGAATAATTTAATTCAAGCCGATTCAAACTTACAATGTTGCACTTCTCATATTGCTGAGACCTTGATGAAAACCTACCCCCATTCTGCCTGGTTTGTAATTGCAAATTAGCAAGCATCCAGAGGCATGTATAATTGTACAATGGGATTCGACTTTTAAATCTCTGGCTCGACTTTGCTAGGTAGCATGGCTGCTTACAAGGTTTACAATGGAATTTAGCCTCCAGCCAGTTACTTACTGTTTTACATGTAAGTTTGGCTGCTCAGCCTATCGAAAGAAAGAAAGAAAGACTACGCTTGCCAAGTCTGGCCGCGTGCATTAACTTAATGAAGGAAAGGTCACCTGAAAGGCAGGGCCCCACCACACAGACCAAGAGGAAGAGGTGGCACAGAACTTTACACCAGCAAGTTGGCCTCCACCATGGGACTCACAACTTGAAGGTTTACAAGGATAAGGCCTTCAGTCAAGAAGTGCGACTGCTAGCCTGCTCATAAAAGGCAATCAATTCATGAAGGAAATAAGGAAGTTTGTTGTTGTTCTGGTTCAAAAAAGCAGACACATCATGAGATTCTGCCAGCGAGAACAAGGGAGCATATTTCCTGCGGAGAGACCACCTGGGGATGTGTGCAATGGAAAAGGACATGTTGTTCATCCTGGACATCATCATCAGCCTCACAAAGGTCACAGTTCGGGGAAGAGCTGTGATTCCAAGTTGCTGTCTCATAGCGAAGGGTGTGAATGCGGAGTCTAAACCGAGCCACGCTGCGAATGACATCGTGGGGGAGGTCAAGGAACATGTATTTGGGGAGACTATAAGGAGAATTCATAACCAAGGCTCTTTTAGTAGAAGGAGCGCACCACTGGTGATAGGTCAAGCGCTTACTGTTGCGCTCTCTAGGGTGTGTGTTGGAAAAAGGCTCCCAATATGGTAGATGCCTGGTCCTGAGATCTACAACAAAACGACTAAGATTAATGGGCTCACACCATGGGACCTACGACACGACTCTCAGGCAGGCCCTGTCCAGCCTATTGTGCGAACAAAACCAAACAAGAAAAAATCCATCAATTGTGCAGGAATAGGCAGAGAAAACATGCACATGGCAAACAGGTGTCACAAAAGGGGTTTACAAGGGGTGGCCTACCGCCTGAGACTCTGGCTGATCGGTTGCTGGAGACACACGCTCTACCAGCACCAAAAAGATGAAACGAAGTGTGCAGTCTGATCACATGCGAAACTACAATTGAAGGGGCAGAGGCTGAACTGATGCAAACACGTTGTTGTCTGTCTCAGGTGTCACAAAAGAGTCAAATCTTTCCAATCAAAGCAGCAAAATGAAGCAGCTTGGCACGTCTCTGTGTGGCTTCTTAGCGTGCTGGTCGATGCCGGCCAAACAAGAAACCCTTGACTAGCACAGTGGGATAAAAAACAACATATTTCACGTGTGTTTGCTTCTGCGAAATTGAAAGACATCCTCACTTCTTTGGAACTAGCTTCAAAGGAAATAAAAGCTCTTGACTTGTCTTTCGTTCTAACTAAGTTAGTTTGCTTCTGCGATAATGAAAGAAACCCTCACTGAGTCAGAACTAGCTTCAATGTACTATTCTGAAGAAAAAGAAAAAACTACGTAGGCAGAGAGAGTGACTTAGTTTTGACTTCATTACACAAATTGCTTGGTTCATTCAAAAGAGTTGTGTGTCGTGTGTGTGTGGGATGAGAACCAGAAAAGAGCTTTACATATTTCCTTGCTGAGGGTATTTTAAGGGTTAACATCACACGTCAGTTTCTGGAGCCAGCTGCTTCTAGTAACCCTCCAGGACCCCATTTTCTGTTTTGAAGCTATGTGGTGGAGAGGACTCCCATCTCTTTTGAACCAATGTGTCTTTTTTTCCTTAATTGATGTAGGGAGAGTCTCTTCTGCCAGTAGGCAGTGCCTACGTAGTTTTTCCTTCAAGAAAAGTTTTCTTTCACTTGATATTGCAGTTCCTGTCCGTCTCGTAGGCCTTCCCAGTCACACTCAAAAATAATCAGACAGAACTTTGTGTTACAACTTCTCTCTGTGCTATTGAAAACAATAATACACGGCCAGGTTCAACAAAAAGTTTTAGAGCCGATGCTTCCAGTAACCCTCCAGATACCCATTAGCACTTTCTGTTTTGTAGCTTCATGCCATGGTGGAGGGTACTCATGGCCCTTTTGAGCCAGTGTGTCCCCTTTTCCTTAATTGATGTAGGGAGAGTTTCCTCTGCCCATGTAGTTTTTCGTTTCTCTTGAACAGAACCTAGGTAGTAGGCCTACTACTCACATTGTGACAGAATAGGCAACACTCACATGTTTTATTACTTGTAATTACAAGTAAAAACAACCTGTTTGGCTGTTGCAACTGCGTAACATGGAATGAACACAAGAAGAGCTGCTAGCAGCCCCTGAAACGATACGGACATGCTCCGGGGTCATGGTCGTGTGTATACGTTTCCAGCGCACAGGGGGGATGGGCTGGAATGGCTCCAACACCTCTCAAAACCTATTTGTATCTAGATCTGTTTGCATAAATGAACGGTGGTTTGTGTGTCCATGGGAATTCCATCCATTTTGAGTGAGTTTGAGTGAGACACATGTCCGTTGGCTATCGACGCTGTTTTTATTTAGATGAAAGTTTAGAACACAAAGCGATAGTCGACGCCTAAGTCGCTGCCAGCTCGCCTCTGAGGTTCCAGCAATTGGCAACGACGAGATACGTGCGAGAACCCAAGAAGAGGAGGAGGTTGGCGGGGGAACACAGCCAGGGGGTCCAGTGGTTGGTAGGTCCTGCCTGGGACCTGTTACACAGGCTTGCATTGCCGGGTGACGCCATAGCCTACGTCATTTGCAACGGCCCGCGCACGACATAACACACAAAACAACCCTTACGGAATGCCAGCGCTGGACCAACCCTTGATGAAAGAGCCGGCCGCACACCCTACCCGCACACCTTGCCTGTTGCGCTCTCGATGTAGGTATGCTGATGTCAACCAACCTGTCGAGCCTCTCCCAAGCCTCGAGGATTTTCAGCGGTGGTAGCACCAACGGACTGAGAGCACGTAGAGAGGGCCGCGTGGATAGGAGGCAATCGTGCAACCCTCATCCTTCCCGTAAGTTTGACTTAGATTTGGTTTCTTGCTGTGCACGCGCACACACACACACACACACACACACACACACACACACATACACACACACACACACACAACGCACACACACCACACACACGCACGCACGTACACAGACACACACACACGACACACACACACACACACACACACACACACACACACACACACACACACACACACACACACACACACACACACACACACACACACACACACACCGCACACAACACACACACACCGCACACAACACACACACACACGCACGCACGTACACAGACACACACACACACAACACACACACACACACACACACACACATACACACACACGACACACACAACACAACACACAAATGCACGTGTGTAAAACAAGGCAGGAAACGGAGTTGTTGCTTCAGTCAATTGTGTAAAGTGTTAGTTTGTCGACTGCTTGATTGCCAGGTAGCTGCAATTGAAACCTTATTTAGGCTTGCATAATGAGTTTGCCTGTTTGTAAACAGCCCCCTCCCGGCGCGCGCCCAACAAGTGACATGAGGCCCCTAGGTTTCTAATCCCTGTGCTCCCCACCCTGAAAGGATACTTGTGCGCTCATCTTAGTTGCTAAAAAGGTGGAGAAGCTGAGCAGGCGGCCGACCAGTGTGCGCAAGGAAGGACCTGCGGTCAGCGCTGGCACCAAAAGTGAACCACACCCATGAGGTTGCGTCATGGATCCGTTTGAGTGCACTTCTTAGGCTGCATCATCCTCCCTCTCTCCTAATGCCCTGTACATGCCCACACCGTTTTTGTAGGAGGCTGCTGCTCTGGCTTGCCAGAGTTTTGCTGTCTCCGACCTTGATTTTGTGAAATTGAGTTGCTCTTTGCAGGAAGCTCTAACTGGCAAGCGGGTAAAACACGAGCCCTTACCCGGCTGTGCCTCTTTTGCACAGAGCTGCTGTTTCGGGAAACGCAAGAGCTGCAGGGGTAGCCAAGTAATCCTTTGCCCCTTGCCTTTTTCACGCCTGCTTTGCCGGAGGTTGGTGCTCCGGCAAGCACAAGAGCTGCAAGGCGCAGGATATATGATCTTTTCCCCCAAATTCTTTAAGTTTGCTTTGCAGGAGGCTGCTGCTCCGGCAAGCGCAAGAGCTGCAAGACGCAAAATGATTCATTCTCTCCTCCTTTCCATCTTTATGCCTGCTTTGCTGGAAACTGCTGCTCCAGCAAGCGCAAGAGCTGCAAGGCGCACCTTTGTAATTTCATCCTCCTTTTTGTTTTCAAGACTGCTTTGCAGGAGGCTGCGAGGCGCTGAGTGATTAATCCTATCCCCCTTTCCTTTTTCATGCCTGCTTTGCAGGAGGCTGCTCCTCCGGCAAGCGCAAGAGCTGCGAGTTGCAGCTTCCTGAGTGCCAGGCGGCAAAGCGCATAGTTGAAGAGGATAGCGTGGTGTATGAAGCACAGTCAGAGGCCACCCCTCGTGCCTGCCACCCAATTACAAAGCACGTCATTGAGGAGGACAGTGTGGCGGATGGAGCACAGTCGGAAGCCACATCTCGCGCATGTTATCCAGCTTTGCTGGCAGAAGGTGAGGCTCTCCTCATCAACTTTGAGACCTCCGTGGAGGGATTGGCTAGCAGTCAGGCGTATTCACTGAGGGCCTTTTTCCCATTCCAGTCACTCCTCACTGAGGGCCCTTTTCCATTTCCACATTCCAGTCAGTCATCACTGAGTGCCTTTTTCCACATTCCATCTGTAGCCCTTGTAGCCTTGGAGGTGGGACTCTGGTAGCCATGGTTTCAATGGGGCGTGACCTTCAGCCAGGTCGTCTGGCTGATCGGCTTGTGGCTGGTCTCTGCCAGCCAAAAATAAATCCATAAGCTCAGACACACACACACACACACAAGCTTAGTGTTTCGCTGATGAAGGAATTGAGAAGATGAGAACTCGCTTGATGCAGCAAAAAAGGTTGCGTCTCAGAAAAATCCTGGAAGTAAGGTTCAAAAAGCACGTGATACTTGCGGCGCAGAGAACGTGTACATCAGTACAGTTAAAAAGCACATGTGCTTCATCTTGAGTTTGTTTGCGAGAACACATGACACACACAGAGGTTCCATCCTGCCAAACAGCCGATTCAACTTTCAAGGTATAAGCACGAAGCCGGAACCTGCTCACATTACGCATAACTTGCTTAGGCAAATCCAGGAAAAGATACTAAGGCAGGGGCACATAGGTTTGACGAGCGTTGCAAGCAAAAGGAGTAGCAAACCAAGCTTGGTAAGTAGCAAGCTTATTATTGTTGTTTTCCCTGGGATCCACTGATTCAGCTTCTCTCCAAAGTCCTTGCAATCTGTACCTCAGGTCTGCACTAAAATCATTCATGGAAATAGCACCTCCTGTCCTCACAGCCTGCTCCAAAGTCTCAAGATTCTTCTTGTTCTTGTTCGCAAAATTTCAGAAGAAGCTGTGGTAGGAAGGATCTCAGGGATGGGTCATTCGTGAGTTTAATAGTTGCCATTCGCGTATGTGCGTAAAAATTCAAACTTTCACGTATTTGTGGATATCATGGGCCATTTTTGAGAGGGAGGGTTTTGGGTGGGAGTGACCTTGGGTGGGATTTAACTACCCCCGTTGCAAGGCTAACATCCCCCCAAGGTCATGAACATTGATTATGCCAGGACAGAAGGGCTATGAGTGAGAATAATATCATTTTGGCTCAGCCTGAAGGCACAGAGGAGGTGAGAAAGGTTGAAAATGGGGGAGAAACAGGTGGAACCATGAATTGGAGCACGTACTTAAAAATATAGTTTCGGGATTTTCAGCCGAGATTTTTGGCCAGCTTGCCAACCTTATAAATTTGTGTTTTACGGTTGACCCATCCCTGAAAAACCCAGAGTGGCCGTGGCGATGCCAGCCAGGCAATATGTGAGATGTAAGGAGGGGCTTATACCAGGCAGTACTTGCCAGGCAGCTGATTGTTGTTAGCCAGGCAGCTGTGTGAGATATTAGGAGAGCCCCTCCCCCACCTTTCCCTGCTTGTGCCAGGCGGTCAAATCAGTGTCGCCGCTGCAGAGAGTTACATGCTACCTTTTGTTCAGGGTTGGCAGACTATGTGTATGTGCCGTGTTTCTAGGCTGTGTGAAGGGAATGTGAAACGTATGGCGATTATTTATGGGATTGGCTACCAATAACAATCCTTCCCGTCCCTATACGCACCATAATCGGTCTCAATGGCATGTTTTAATAAAACTGCCGGCGGGCAAAGCTGTTGGAGGCCTCATGATCTCAAATCTCTTCTTGTTTCTTTTTTTGGAGTTGATGCTCGGAAACTGCACAGGCTGTTTGACCGATGCCTATATGCTTTGCAAACAAGCATTCTCGCCCGCCAACTTCACCAGCCTTAAACGCATGCATGGATTGAGGTGCACGGACTTCTACATGCTCACCATCAGTTCTCTCAGGCTCTCTCTGGCCTGTTTCTTCTTCTTTTGTCGCAGGCGCAGAGGTGCAGCAGCAGCAGCAGCTATCATGCCAGCAGCAATCATGCCAGCGGCAAGTACAACAGCAGCAACGGCAGGAATGGTTTGTGCGGGCTTCATACGCACTCGCCTGCGCACAGCAGCAATGCCAGAGCTGGATGCTCGTGCACCACCCCATGTACTCATCAAGCTTGCAGCAGCAGCAGTGCCCGAGCTGGATGCTTGCACACCGCCCCCTGTATTCGTTTTTGAACTCGCAGCAGCAGCGGCAGCAGCAGCAGCCAGCTGCCCTGCCCTCAAACCCTACAAACCCACGAGCAGTGCCCCTTTTGCCCCCACAGCAGCAGCAGCAGCAGCACAACCAACACCAACACTGCCTGCATCACTACCAGCAGGAGCAGCGCGCCACACCTGCACCCAACGACCCAGTGGGAAGCCCTACTAAGACAAAGGGAGCAGCAGGTAGCGCAGAGGAAGGTGCCTTTGCCATGAGTGCGAGCCTCCAAAGTCCCCGCTTAGTTGAAGCCGCGTTGCAGGCACCCGTAGCAGGCAAGGATGGCACAGCACCATCCCACCCCACTCATCCTGTTGCCATGAGCTTGGGCATCAACCGCGACTGCAGCTTGGCTAATCACAGCGATCATTGCAGCAGGCAGGCCATCGAAGGCATCCACGGCATCAGGCTAGCCTTTGGCAGCTGGGGCCACGGCAGCAGCTTGGCTGACAACAGCAAGGCGAACATCAACACCCACAGCAGCAACAGCAGCGGCAGCCTGGCAAACAATGACGTCCACAACAAGGGCAGCAGCAGCTGGCACTCGGTGGCAGATGTGCCTGCACGCCTGCAGTGTGCCAAGCGCATCGCGCAGGCGGTGGCGCACAACATCAGGGAGCGGGGGCTGCAGCACGCCCTGGGGCGCGCGCTGATCTTGGCACTGGTGCACTCCACGGAGGTGAGCTGAGGCGAGGGCAAGAGTGTGTACAGGAGCATGGTTTTTGGATGGTTTTGGGAGAGGGAGAGGGGGTGTCAAATGTTTGAATGTGCGAACGTTTTTGCTGAGCAAGGAGGTGCTTCCTGTATCTGAAAGCGGTGGAGGGCTGGTTTTATGAGGTCCAGATCTGCTTGTGATGAAAGCTGCTACTGGAAATTTTGAAAGGGACTCCTTGAACATGAGATAAAGGTTACAGGAGATGAGCTGAGCAGCGCCTGTCCATCATTCGCAAGCCACTGTTACCCGCATGTGCATGGTGCATACGTATGCATCTTTATGCATTCATGCATGCTCCTTGCAGGTTCCGGCTCTCTACAGCAGCGCCCCCGGCATAGCTTCTTACACACACACACACACACACACATCTTTGTGTGTGCATGTCTATGTGTGTCCATGAACACCTTTTTACAGGGACGGATCATTCGTGGTTTTGGGAGTTGCTGTTCGCGTTCTTGAGCGTGAACTCAAATTTTCACGTATACTTCTGGGAGGTGTGGGAGGGACCTTGCGCGGGTTATAACTACCTCCCAGCTACCCCCCTTGCAAGGCTAACATCCCTCCCAAGGTCATGAACATTGAATTATGCCAGGACAGAAGGGTCCTGGGTAACATTGTGTTAATTTGGCTCATGCCTGAAGGCACTGAGGAGGTGAGAAGAGTGAAAAACGAGGGGGAAATAGGTGGAAATCACAAATATGAGCACGTGCTTTAAAAAGTCGATTTTTTTTCGTTCGCACTTTTCAGCCAATGTTTGCCGTTCTTTGAAGTTCGGGTTTCACGGATCACCCACCCCTGCCTCCTTATGAATATTTTTCCAGGTGGCACTGTTCTGCAGCACCCCCAGCACGGCTGCCTATAGCTATCGCTTCTGTGGATGGGCACGTACGCATCTTGTCTAGAGTCCATGCAAACTCCTTGCAGGCGGCACGCAGCAGCGCATCCCCAACCTGCTTTGCCAGCACCTGTTTCTGTCATGCATGTGCATGGATCCTTGTGCGTACTTGCCTGTGTGTCCATGCATACCTCGTCTTGTGCCTCCTTGCAGGTAGCACTCTACAGCAGCGCCCCCAGCCTGGCTGCCTACACAGCCCCTGCCACCCTCCAAGCGCGTGTGGCTGCTGTGCTGGGGCAGCTTATTGCAGAGGCCACCTCACACTGTGCAGCACCAAGCAGGGCTCACACAACAGAGACGGCTCAGGGTGTGGTGGCGCCAGGTGCAAGTGCAGGAGCGGCTGTGCTCTAGGTGTGGTGGCGCAGGTGCAGAAACGGCTCTGCCCCCGAGGTGTGGTGGCACCAGGTGCAGGAACACGCGCATGTGCAGCAGGTGCAGCTGGTGTGGGGGCTGATGTGTATCACAGGAGCTGCATTTGAGCAGCATGGATGTGAGGTGGGCATTGACGCGCTTGTGCACAAGCAGTGAAGCCACTGCACAGCAGGTGCCGAAGGGTACATGGTGGACGGCAGGGGGTGTGCATGGGTGGATGGCGCTTGGTCAAAGGGACTCAGTGGATGACATGGGGTGTGCGTGGGTGGATGGGGATTTCCCCAGCTAGGATGTCTGCGTGAAAGCCACCTCCTGGGCCTGTGGCAAGAAGGGATTGCAAGGGATTTCAAGAAGGCCTACCGCCTTGGTGTCCTGGCTGAGCTGTTGCAAGGAGGATTCGTGATGTGGTGGGAATGGGTTGCAGATGAAGGGAGCTGCCTTTCAACGTAAGCACAATACCCTGCAACGATGCCCTTTTAAAAATTGAAGCGCACCTTGAACGCAAGGGCTTGATTTACACCAAGACACTGGTGGTCATATTCGTTACATGTCAGGCAGGCAAACTTGTGGGGTGTTTTGAGCTGTGGAAGGCACACTTGCGTGGAAAAGATGGAGCTGCTCGAAAGACTCTAGTGGCTGGACCTACCTCATTTAATAAAAGGAAGCCAGTGGTCTTCAAATGACTGTATGGGGGGGGTTGCTGATGGGAAGGTGTGCAATAGCTTGCATCTGGCAGGTTGGTGCTCATGGGGACGTATACGACAATACACCTCGCATCTGGCAGGTTGGTGCTCATGGGAAGGCGTGCAACACCTTGTGTCTGAGGTGCAAGCAGATTCATGGAATGTGTCGTGAATGGAGGTGCAGGCGATATGCACGTTCTTGCTGGTGGGTCATTTATGCGGAAATATAACTTTTTGAACCCTGGATTGCCTCATGAGGGCGCTGTGTACCTTCATACTGGTCACATGTATCTGACCAGTATGTTCTTTGTGCAGGATTGGTGTTTTCAGGATCCTGGGTTCGCCTTCCGAAAATGGTCATGTGTTTGTGCTTGATCTTGCCTGATACACACTTGTATGTACTGTTAATCCTGCCTGACCTACCGTATATTCTTGCCTTTAGCAGAACTCAGTGAAACAACGCCCGCCCTGAGCTAAATTGCGAGCAGAACGCCTGCTCCGGTCATTGTTTGATGGTCCAATTGGGCCTGATGTTTGTGTGCATGTGTGATTTTGTCTGCGGCGCGCATCGGCAACCACTGGTGATGGCCTTCAAGTGTCACATGCGAAGGAAAGGGAAGGGAAGGATAGGGTTGCATAGCCGTACCTGCCAACAAGGGCAGCTTAGTTGAAGTAAAAAGGTGCCAGTAGCTGTAAGTGTCACATGAAGGCGGCATATGGCATTTTGGTCCCCTTGGCGCACGCCTCTGTATATCGACAGAGAGGACTGGGTATGGTGCATAGCGCGGGCTTCTGTGCTCATCGACAGAAAAGCAGAAGCGACCGAGGTATCGTGCCTGTCATGGACTCTCCTGTATATCGACAGGAAAGACCATATATCGTGCCTGTTGTAGAAGGGTGCGACCCCTGGAGTTGTGTGCTTGGGGCTGCATCTGTTGCAGTCTTGTAACATAATGGTGAGCTGAGCGACATTTTGCCTTTGTGCACTCTATACATTTGTTAAGCGGCATTAAGCGCACCGCACTGCTGTGTGTATGGCCTTACTCCATGGCCCAAATGCCATTTGTATCCCTAACAAAACCTGGAATTGCTTAAATGGTGCCCAGCAAGTTGCGTGGATCAGTGGAGGTCCACTCACATGTTCCAGGCTTGCCCAACGCATGTGGCTGGCAGATGGTGATGATGCAATTGTAACTGTTTGCTGTATAGGACTTGCAACTGAAAAGTGATACTTTCTTAACTTGGTGAGGGTGCATGAAGTGCTGGAATACTGTCAACACCCATACTTTGCCTTACTAGGACAAAGGTGCAATGTAGCAATGGTCAATGTATTGCTAAGATGGCTTGCCTTGGAAAAACGTCCGCCAGGGTTGGTTTTCTGTATATCACACTTAAAACCGTGAATTGAATGCCTGGGAATTGTTGAAGCAGGTTATTTTGTAGCAAATGGAGCAACTGTCGATTGTGGAGCTGTGTTGAAGGAACATACAATTTTGTGGCCGAAATATATGAACTTATGGGAACTTTCACCGGGCCGGAAACAATGCTCATGGTACATACATTTTGAGGCCGAACACTTTGCCTGTGGTTCATGGCTTCTGGCTGCTTCACGAATATTGTAGATCGTGGAGCATTGGCCATACTTGTTGGTTGCTGGCCGGTATCTTGCGGCAGATGGCATATGTACAATTACATGACCACCCTTTTTGAGGCTGAAATTTTTGTGGTTCGGGCCCGATGTGTGTTTCATGTGCAATTCTTATGTTCTTGACATCCATGCAAGAGGCTCTGTTTTGCTGGCTGCATTTTACACAATGAACGCCTTTGAAGGTTGCATGACCTTCAGAATGACAATTTTCTGTTTTTGGTTGCTGGGATATTCAACGATTCGGATGATGGCCTGTGTAATTACAAGGGTTTGGCCTACAGCCTGAAACTCCGGATGATTGGCTGCTGGTGAAACATTCTCAACCAGCATCAAATTGAGACCAACTCTGGAAAAAATACCTTGATAACCTGTCTTGTATCAGAAACGTATTGATCTCAGGATCAGTCAGGTTCACAGGGTCACAAGCCATAATTTGACGTTTCATCAGATCCGAGTGAGCCAGACCATCCAGCGCAGATAAGAGGTGGGACGTCCAACAAAAGTCGAGGTTTGCAAGGTTTACAATGGTGGCCTACAGCCCGAGACTCTGGCTGATGGCAGCTGGTGAAACAAGCTCAACCAGTATCAAAAATTGAGACTAAATCTGACACAAATCTAAGAAGTCTGTATGAGTCTTGATTTAGGAAAGCATTGATCTCAGAATCAGTGATAGTATGATGGCAAGCCAAGAATGGAATAAAGTCAGCGTTTGAAGGCGGAGCAAACACACGCAAAGTCTTAAACATCTCCTCAAAAAGGTCCTTGTATCTCGTGCGTAGCTCACGCACCTCAGTATATTTGCAAAAGAAAAGCACATGTTTTTCATCCTGGACTTCCCCACACTCACACTTATCACAGATACTTGAACCCCCAAGCCATTTACAAGACTCCACTCTCAAGTGATGAGCACGCAATCTAAACCTGCTAATGTTTCTCAAAACATGCTTGTCCAAATCCTTGAACAGATACGAGGGGATACAAAAAGGAGCACCTCTGGGACCACTCTCAGAATTCCCACACCACTTATGGTACGTCACTGCCTTCTTGTTAACTGCACGAGGACAAAAAACATCGGCCCCTCTCCACACTTTCTGCTGTCTGTATCGCAAATCACCAATGAACTCTTGCATGGGGATTTTCTCAGCTCTCAGCATGTTCTGTTTGAAGGAAACACCATTCCGCATCCCACCAAAAGCATTAGAGACTTCAGCAGACCAGCAAGAGGAATCAAAAGAAGCCAGACTTAAATCAGCCCTCAGCACACGACGCAAAACTTCACTATTGGAGTCAAGCATGCTATTAAAAAACTTGATGGAGGCACGGAACCAGAAGAACTGCAGAGGCTCCTGGCCACACTCTCTCAACACCGGCCAATTTGTAGTACTGTTCTTTACTCCAAGAATGCGCCTCAAGGAACACAGATGTCTTTTCTGCAATTGACTATCAAACTCGCTGCCTTCTCTCAAGTAATGAGTTCCCCACACCTGGCACGCATACATCCCAGCAGGAATGCCATACACCTTGGACAACCAGAGCATAGCATGAGGCCTGTTTTTCAGGTCATGACCCTTGGCAAACTCCGAAATCCTTCTCTGTGCAGCCATATAAGGCCGCACCGCATGCTCCTCAGCTACCTTTAAATCCATCTTTTTATCCAACAGCACTCCCAAATATTTGAACCTGTCCTTCTCTGGAAGGACCACTCCATCATACGCATAAGGATTCTGCAGAGGAGAGACAGACGTACTGTTGAAGTGCACCACCTCAGACTTAGCTGTGTTTACAGTCAACCCTTTTCTCTGGGCATACACACGGAGTCTGTCCAGCATCTTCTGCATTTCACCAGGGTCATTCGTAGTTAATCCAAGGTCATCAGCGTACATCATGTGGGACACACCATTCACTCTATCACCAGTCACAGCACCCTCAATGCCCTCACTTATCTCTCTGCCCATATCATTGATGTACAGAGAGAAAAGAAGGGGGGACAAAGGACAACCTTGCTTAACACCGTTCGATGGCTGCACGCGCGCCCTTTTCTCGCCATCCATTAGAATGTACTCATCATTATCATACATGTCTCTGATCACACTGAGCAGAGGAGTCGGCATTGCATTGCGCTGCAAGTGAGACCAAAGCTGCTGTCTGGGCACGGTGTCATAAGCTTGAGAAAAGTCAATGAAAGCAACGTGCAATCTGGAAGAATTCCGTGGCTTCAATTTTTTCGCAGCATGCTTGAGGTGCCTCAGAATGAACAGAGGATGCAGAGTGCTCCTTCCTGGAAAGAAGCCAAACTGCGTGTCCGGAATTTTTCCCTTTTTCATACACCAATCTGTCACCAGATTTTTCAGCACATTAGCATAAATCCTATACATTACACCGCTAACCGCAATCATCCTATAATTCCCAGGTTTCAGCACTTCCCCTTTTTTGTGAATGGGGCTCAACTTGGCAACCTTCCAGCACGCAGGCACTTTACTTTCAGTCAGCAACACTTTAAAAAGACGAGCCAACAGAGGCACCAGCACATTTACTTGTTTGGTTTTATTCCCACACTGCACTGGCAAGCACGCATGCTTAAGAAAAGGAATCGGGATCGCATCAAAGCCTGAAGAGGCACCAACATTCAACTTCTGAAATTCACTACCCAACATACCTTCTAACACAGATACATCAGGGATCTCAAACTCATCAGGCTCAGGAGCCCACCCAGACTGCGCGCCCCGCCTGAGAAGGACCTCAGGTGGAAGGTTGCGCCGGCCCAGTGGCACAGCCATATCCCTCGCAGATGGGCGAGACTCTTCAAATGTCCTCTTTGCTCTGAAGTGTTTGTGTAAGTGATCATGCCAAGCTGGAGCAGGCACAGGGGTTGTGTGAGGCTTGATGTGCTTTTTTAGTAAAGCGTGCACTGCCGGATCCTTCCGAAATAGCCTGTCCAAAAACAAATTCCGCAACTGTCTCGCGTGCCTTCGCTTCATCCTACGATTGCACCTCATACTCTCCCTCTTGAGAAATCTGCAAGCATGCCTGGCTTCACCACGCTTCACTGCCTCAATGAAAGCCCTACGCTTCTCCCAACATTCTTCATTGAACCACACAGGGTTTAGAGGACCCTTCCTATTACGCTCACGTTTAAAGACACACTTTGCTCGGGCTGACATGCCCACAGCTCTACTGCTCACTGCCTGGATGATCAAAGAACGCACACAAAACGCCAATTTATCTACATCCCCAGACCTCTCTGCCTCATCAAACTGAGCCAGCAGTTCAGCATTGTCCCGAATGTGCTCAGCATAAACTTGGGCCTTATCCTGCTGCCAACGCAACACTAACTTGTTGATACACTCTCCAGCTTTGCACACATGGTGTGGAGCATTCACACCTTCTCCACCCTCATCAGTCACTCTAAACACAGTGCTCAAGCCTGCGTGATCTGAGGCACGCGTGTCTTTCATCTCAAAACATTGTACGATTTTGAGCAGAGCCGGAGACAACAACACATGGTCTGGCCTACTTCTCTTATCACCAAAATGCCCAGTGAAAGAGGGCTGCCCATCATCTCCAACAACACGCCCAGTAGAAATGGCCATACTCGTCGCAGCTGCTAGATCAACCAACAGCTGGCCTGCCTTGTTCACACTCTTGCACGCACATCTCCTAGTCTCAAGGAGCTCAGGGCAGTCCAACACAAACCGAGAATGCGCGTCACTCACTTCACTCAGCTCTCCAACATGCGCATTAAAGTCGCCACACAAAATGACTTGCGAAGATACCTGAAAAGCATCAAGCACGTCCTCAAAAAGATTAGTATAGTGAGAGTGAACAGCACGAGAAGTAAACGAACCACTCAGAGGATTTATGTAAGTAGCACCTATCATCACATGTTCCCCCAGCCCAAACATCTTTTTGTCACGTTGAAGCCAAATACACTGCGTGTGCTCACTGACTTTATGGAAGCGCACATAATCTGAGCTGCCTGGCGCAACAAACATAGCAATCCCAAACCCATTTTTGCCTTCGTTCTCTCTAGCCGTTCCCAAGTTGTGCAAAGTAAGGCAAGTGCTGCAGCAACCTAGATGCATCACCAGTTCTTGTTTCTGTAAGCACTGCAATGTCATGGTCTTTGACCATGTGGCATACATCTAAAACTTTGAGCTCTGCATTAGCATCAGCAGATCGCCCCCCAATCCCATGCACATTCCATACTAAGAGCTTGAGCTTACGCCCAGGCTCAGGCCGGCCACCTTCCTAGCCCTTGTACTTTTTTCCCTTTCCCTTTTTTCCTTTCCCTTTCCCTTTTTTCCCAACAAAAGTCGGTCATGGAGTTAAGGCTGATGTCAGCATAGAGAACCTTTTTGAGACTGTTGCACTTAGTAAGCGAGTTGTAGAAGCGCATAGTGGCACGAAACCAATTGAACAAGGGTTACAAGGGGTTGGCCTACAGCCCGAGAATTTGGCTGATCAGCTGCTGGTGAGACATTCTCATCCAGCATCAAAAATTGAAACCAGTTCAGACAAAAATTTTGAAAATCTTTGCGTCTTGATTTAGGAAAACATTGACCTCGAAATCAGTCAAAATGTGAAAGCTCGCTGAGAAAGGAATGAAATCAGTGTTTGGAAGCTGGGCAAAAGTATGTAATGTTTAAAAAAATCATTGAACAGGTCCTTCTGCGCAGCTCACACAACTCACAGCAATTGCAATAGAAAAGGACATGTTTCTCGTCCTGGACTTCAGCACATCCACACTTATCACAATATCTGAACCACCCAACCATTTACAGGACTCAACCTTCAAGCAGTGGGCACGAAGCCTAAGCCTACTCACATTCCTCATGACTCCTTTATCCAGATCCTTAAATAAATATGATGGGATACAGAAGGGTGTGCGTGCTGTCTGATTCAAAGGTTTCCCACACCAATGATGGTAAGTCACTGCTTTTCTGTTCACCTCTCGGGGACTTAAGGCGTCCGCTTCCCTCCAAACCTTCTGCTGTCTGTACCTCAAATCCCTTATAAAAATCCTGCATGGGTATCTTGGAAGCACTCAGCAATTTCTGTTTAAACACCTCCTTATTGCGCATGCCACTAAATGACTTAGACACATGTGACACAACATATTGTTGAAATTTTTAACAGTAGCCCTAAACCAATAAAACTGCAAGGGCTCTTGGCCACATTCTGTCAATACTGGCCAGTTTGTGGCAGTACTCTCGACACCTAGAAAACGCCTTAAAGAGCATAATTGCTTTTCTTGTAATTGGCTTTTGAATTCACTGCCTTCTCGTAAGTACTCTGTACCCCACACTTGGCACGCGTACATCCCAGCCGGAATGCCATACACCTTAGAGAGCCAAACCAGAGCATGCGGCCTATTCCTTAGATCATGTTCATGCACAAACTCCTTAATCCTTTGCTGGGCAGCCATGTAAGGCCGCACTGCATGCTCCTCAGACACCTTCAGATTCATGTGCTTGTCCACAAGCATACTGAGGTATTTAAACTGCTCTTTTTATGGAAGAGCCACGTCTCCATACATGAAAGTAAGCAGAGAAGAACACGACCTAGTATTAAAATGCATGACCTCTGACTTTGATGTATTGACAGTCAGCCCCCTTCTCATTGCATAAGCTCGTAATCTATTCAGCATAACTTGCATTTCACCTGGGTCATTGGTAGTTAAACTCAAGTCGTCTGCATATAGCATGTATGAGACGCCATTCACTCCATCCCCTGTCACAGCACCTCTGATTCCTTCACTAATATCTCTGATTAAGAAATGATTAAGGAAAGGAAAGGGTTACATAGCTGTACCTGCCCACGAGGGCAGCTTAGCTGAAGCATAAGAAGATATGCAACCAAATTAGACCTATGCTCTCGTGACTCTCCACACCATCCTTTTGGGTGTTGGTGGGACCTGCTACACTGAGCACACCCTTAACCAGTTTAAACAACTGGGACTTGACCACCAACGCGCCAATAAACCTGCTCGCAAACTTCATGCCCATTCTGTCATGTATGCCAACAAGCTTATTACCACTAGGCGTGCTATTGAAAACAAGAATGCTTCTTGCAGCCAGATTATGGAGCCAGGTGCTTCCAATAACCCTCCAGATCCCCATTAGGGTCTTCTTCTTGTAGCGTCGTGGTGGAGGGGACTCACGGCTCTTCTGAGTCAATGTGTCTTCTTTTCCTTAATTGATGTAGGGAGAGTTTCCTCTGCCTTCATAATTTTTCTTTTCTTTTCTTTTCTTTTCTTTCACAAAAAAGAAAAGCTTGTTGTTGTGTTGCATCTCTTTGCTTCCTTATGCCCTTGGTTTTGGTTCTCCTTTTTGGCGTTGTCTTTACACCCCATTCTTTGGTATCACCGCACACTCTTGACTTTTATGCTTGTGATAGGAGGATCTGGTCATGGGATGTTAAGACACTGTTATGGCTACGTCACTTCCTCAGCCTGACAGCTGTCACGACAAGAGTGTGCTGTGCGAGAATGTGCTGCTTAGTTGAGTTAGTTGGACAGTTGATATTTATACCTGTGATTGAGCAGCTATGGCTGTGTCTAGAGAATTAAATGCACTCGCAATAGCGCCATCTTTTCCTGCAGTTGTTCCTAGCAAGCAGCCTTGTAAGAAAGCTTTAATAGACCTCAGTGGCATCCATAACCTTAGGAAAAAGAGGGAGAAGTTGCTACATACAGAGACAGAACTTCAGACCCCTACCACCAACCCTCTAACATCAATTTGTGATGGCGGTAGTATCTGGAAGTACAGAGAAACCTCTGTAAAGAAGCTGCTCAGGAGACCTCAGCAAGCCACGCCATCAATGCCATCTGCTACTATGATTTTGACATCACACTCATAGATGCATGGAGGATCTGTCCAAGAGAAAGGCCATGAGCAATGACCTCTCACCCCAACAGAAGCAGTGCCACACACTATGGGCCCATGATAATAGAGAGGTGGACCCTGCCTTTCTTCAAGAAAACTGGCTTTCAACCAGCAAGCATCTGCAATGCTGCCCGCACCGACATTGAATGTGCACGTTGTCAGACATGCAACTACCCTGGAGGCCTGGAGCCTATAAATTCGGGACCCCCCTACCTTGACATGTACATTTGTGATGTCAGCCAACACACTTACCACTGAAAATACCTGACAAAGCTTGATTGCTACACTGACGAGCAAAGACAGGAGGTCCATATAGCTGAAACCTGGGCTTGCCCTGCCTGTGCTGGCCTCAACAATGAAGACAAACTCAACATAGAAACAAATTCTAGAGAAGAGCCACTTAAGGTTAGCTGTATACCATCATGGGAGCCAGAAGACTCTGCTTCGGAAGCAAAAACAATCTGGCCAACCTTCCACCAGCACATGAAAAAATTTGAAGCCCAGCAAAGCAAACCTAACCTCCTCCTACCCACAGCGGACCTAGTCCTCTCCACTCTAGAGAGACAAGGATTCAACACATCGGATGCAAATATAACCTGGAAACAAAAATTAGACACAGAACTTCGCAACAAACTTACTTTTGATATACACCAATCCACAAACAGGTATCAAAACCACAGGCTCGTGCGAGTTTTGGATCCAGGAAATTGACCTTGTTAAACACAATCCCAAGTCACCCCCTAATCAGACTCCAACAGAGACTGCAACCCATACTCCCCCTTTAACAGCCCCATCTACTAGGGTAGTACCCTTATCCTCCCAGGAATCTACAAATCAAGGATAGCACTGTGTTTTTGATGACCCCTAATCACTTCGATGATCAAAGTTTGATCTCTACAAAGCATTCCACAAAGCCAAAGCACTTGGCCTACACAATGGTATCTGCCCTCCACCAGCAAGCTTTGCATCTGAACTAATAGGAATCCTAGCCCGCAATACTAAAATTGTCAATAAATATTAGAGCAAAAATATTAAAGGCTGTTTTTCAAGGACATTTCTACCTTACATCCACAATGCCTTCCAAAATTGGACACGCGTCACCCATGAGAAAATGGCCTCTCCCTTGGACTATAACACTCATTACCTAACTACTGGAGCTCTGAACCCCGTGACATGTTTTTTGGTGCCCAGCACAAATCCCTCTCATCCAGATTCTCGGGGATTTCCATCTGCCACCCCATCTATGACGATGAGGCCATGACATCAGCCCTGTGACATGCTATCTACTCTGCCATCCTCAATACAGAGGCTATGGCCACCTTCATGTTTCTGCCAGCAAGCGGTAATCTGATGATAATTAATCCCTGCTCCAAACCCCTCACTGCTTGCCTGCATCTTTGCTGCAAGCTTCGGATTATCCTAAAAGGTAAACTTGCCTATGGCAATCCCCAATCCCAGCCAGGAAATTGCTCTCCCTCAGCATACCTGGGACTTACAAATTGTTGCAGTCTGGAATACAGCTGCTAGAGTTGATTTGAACAACCAAAACCCTACCTGGCTCAGAGGTTTAGCCAAGGATATTCCAGAAGCCAAGTAGTTCGTTAAAAATGTGAAGAATGACCCCATCCGGATTGCAAGGTACTACCGTAGTATGCTGTTATGCCTGGGATAGGGAAATGTGAAAAAGCTTCCCCAAGACAAGAAGCAAATTGCCAAGGTCCCCCATAAACCAGCCATGGACAAAAATGCCCCTATTCCTTGTCAGTCCAATCCAAAACTCCAGCTCAAAGTTGTAGATTGGAAGTCCTGGGCCTACACAGACGGCAGCTGCCGTGTCCAGGACGGCAAGACAGTTATTGGGGCAGGCGTGTACATTCATATGCGTGACTCAGAAAAACTAGTTGAACCCAATGGCGCTGGTACTAACAACACCATAGGAGGAGCGCTATTGCAGCCGCACTCACTCACAAACACACACACACATAGCCACAGATAGCTTTAGCTCACTTCACCAACTCAGAAGGCAGATACTGTAACCGAGAAGCACAGACATCATGTACAAGGAGATGTTTTGAAGGCAACATCAAACCTTGCCCACACCTCTCAAGGTAGCATATTTTTCTTTAAAGTCAAATCCGACGCTGGAATAGCTGGGAATGAACATGCAGATAGAATCACTAAATACCAGGCTACCTCAATGATAACAATGAACAATATCGCTAAATACCAGGCTACCTCAATGATAACAATCTGACCAATATCGGAATTCTGATGCTGGCCCAGGCGGCAACGCCTTCTACAAAATTGCTTGGCTGGCTCGACAAGAGGCAAGACCGAGTACACCTGAATCTTCCTCCCCTTTCCCAATATAGTACACTTCCCAGACCTTAAGGATGCTTTGAAATCCCATATGCATGCTAAATACGGGCTCGGATATGCAGATTGCAAGACAGGCTATTACACTTACTACCAGAGCTTGCTACCTTGTGCAAATAAGGGCATTAGCAATGCCTCCTGGAACATCCCATGTGTCTCAACCCGTATGAAACGCACAATCTTCCAATACCGCACAGGCACCCTCTACAGCCAAAAATATGCAGTACGCTTCAAAAGATCCACCAGCCTTGTATGTCCTCTCCCAGATTGTCATCATATGGATAGCGCCCTCCACGTTGTCTCAGGTTGTCAATGCCCCGCCATCCGTAACATGGTGACTGAGCGTCACAACATTACCAGCAAAACGATTTGAAAATGGTCAGCGAACTTCGCTTGAAGGCTCTTATGGGTCAAACCTTATACATATGGATGTAGGCAGCGCAGCCCGTCTGGCTCAGCATGACCTGCACATCACTGAGCAAATCTCTAACCGCATTATACCTCACTACCTCTTTGACCCCAGCATTCCTGATCAAGCAAGACTCACCTCCAGCCACCCCGATGCTATCTTGGTCACTCCCTGCCCTGCTAACCCAAATAGACCACCTCCTCCCTCCTCACATAGGGTACTCCGCAGTATGAGACGTAACGAAGGAGTAAGAAGCAGCACAACTCCAGCCAGGCAACTTCATAAATTGAACATCCAAAACCGCCATATCCACTTGATAGAAATCAAATACCGGTACTGCGAAGATACGAGGCCTGGTGCCCAGCTAGAAGCCTCACAGCAACAACACAGTGAATTGTGCAAACAACTTCAAGGCACTGAGATCACTCTCCACACAATCCTTCTGGGTGTGGGTGCGACTATCTGTACTGCCCATACCCTGGATGAATTAAAACAACTAGGGATTAATCCGCGAAGGGCCATCAAGCTTGCAAGAAAACTCCATGCCCATTCTGTACAATATGCGCAAAAACTTACCTCTACCAGACGTACCTTTGAAATCAAAAACACTCGACATAACTCTGGTGCCCTGGGGCCATATGCTTCCAGAAACCCACCAGACCCACACTAGCTTCCCTCTTACCCTCAGGTGAGGGAGACTCACGGCTCTTTGAGCCAATTTGTCTCCTTTTCCTATTTAGATGTAGGGAATGTTCTCACTGCCTACGTAGTTTTTCTTTTCTTATTTTTTTTCTTTCTATCTGTGCAAGGTCAAATCACACGCCGGAATTGCAGGTGACACCAACGAGCTAGCAAGCTTACACGTGAACTCCATTCTGTAGAGTACGCTCGCAAACTTGTAACCACTAGGCGCGGTCATAAAAACAAGGTTAATCCTCACGGCTAGGTTCTTGAGCCAGGTGCTTCTAGCAACCCGCAAGATCCCCACTAGCCCTTCTTTCTACTGCTTTGTGGTGTAGGGGACTCACGGCTCTTTAAAGCCAATGTGTCTTCTTTTCCTTAATTGATGTAGGGCGAGTTTCCTCTGCCTTCGTAGTTTTCATTTCTTTGGCAACATTGTGGCGCTCGTTTACCATGTTTGAGATGATGGAAAGTTTGCCCTGAAAGAATGTGAAGGGCACTGTCTAGTTCCCCATAGGGGACATTCAAGGGTCACAAGGGTTACAAGGGAAAAAGGCCTCAGTCAAGACGTTTGACTGCTAGCCTGTTCATAAATACACATGAGGTCATGAAGAAGAAAAGGAAGTTTGTTGTTATCCTGGTTTAGAAAAATATTGATATCCTGGGAATTCACATGGTGAATGGTGCCTAGACAGGGCATCCTGTGGGAGACGTGGAGGTGTAGGAAAGAGAAGTTGTGCTCAAAAAGTGAGGCATACTTTTGACGGAGAGAGCAGACCTGGGGATTGGAGCATCTGAAAAACACATGATTTTCATCTTGTATGTCACCAGAATCACAGATATCACAGACCGGAGAAGGATTATTGAACCAAGTAGCCCGTTCAACTCGGAGAGCGTGTGCCCGCAGCCTGAATTTGGCAGTGTTGCGAAGGACATGATGGGGAAGATCCAAGTACATGTATTTAGGCATTGTATAAGGTGGGTGGATGGCATGTGCATTTCTGACAGGGAGAGCGCACCATTGATGGTAAGTCAGCCGCTTACTGTTGCTTACTCTTGGATCAAGGGCTGTGAATTGGTTCCAATAGCCCAGGTGTCTAGATCTCAGGTCCACCACAAATTGACTGAGGTTCACAGGGTCACAAGCCATAATTTGACGTTTCATCAGATCCAAGTGAGCCAAACCATCCAGCGCAGATAAGAGGTGCGTCCAACAAGAATCAGTCATGGAGCTAAGGCTGATGTCAGCATGGAGAACCTTTTTGAGAAGGAGACTGTTGCACTTAGTAAGCGAGTTGTAGAAGCGCATAGTGGCACGAAACCAATTGAACTCAAAAGGTTCAATACCAGCAGGCCCTGTCCAGCAAGCTTAAGACCCACCCCTAAGCCTGAAGCATGCCATCAAACATCCCAGCATGGGCCCCCCTCTTCCCTATGAGAGCCAATGAGCACATTGGGAGCAAGCACGGAGTGAGCACCATGCTCAATGTGACATTGGGAGTCACATAGATAGCCCCCTCTGTCTTTTTCCTAAATTGATGTATAGTGAGAGTTTTCTCTGCCTACGTAGCTCTTCTTCTCTCCTTTCCTTGTGATGAGATTCAAGATGAGGCTCATGCCCTTCTGGTGTGCAGAGACGCAGATGTTTGTGCTTTGAGAAGAAAGTATGCTTACCTGTTCAATTGTTTCTCTGGTGATTTTTCAATGGAGCAACCATTTTTACAACAAGCCAGTGTCCAGGATGCTTCTGATTTCCTCTTGCAACACAACAATAAGCTTTTTTCGTTTGTTTCTGAGCTTATGGACATTATGTTGACTGACGAGGATCAGTCACAGGCCGATCAGTTGAACAGTCTGGCTGAAGGTCCCCCCGTGTAAATCTAAATCTTTCCTTTCCTGCACGTGAGCCTTATTTGCAGCAAGTCATAATACTCCAGAATTCAACACAAGGCTTGGTTGGTTTAGTTTGGGTCCTTTTTTGCTTCAGCCACGCTGCCCTTGTAGGCAGGTAGACCTGTGTAACCCTTCCCTTTCCCTTCTTTTCCTATGCCATCTTGATTCTGTGTGGGCATGCATCGCCCGCGTCAGGCTGTGGGCCTTCTTGTATATCTCTTTACTAAGGAATGACAGCCTTACAGACCCAGCACCTTCAAATGGCCTTTGAGCAAAACCACCTGGCTGCTGAGGTCATGAAGGATATGCTGAAATGAAAGAGAAACAGGAAGGCAGCCCAAACGTTTATCTCAGCAGAGAGGAGGAGGGCACCTTGGGCTAAGTCACAGTGAGCCTGCGACGGCCCTGCATGTGCTTGTGTCAGCCACTCAAGCGTTTATGAAATTACACTTTGCCTACTATGTCCTCTCATGCTACTTCACGATCAAGGACCAAGTTACATTTTGTTGGTTTCACTACGGCAACCACTTAATAAGAAGTATTGAGAACATAAAGGAGCAAAGATGCACAAAATAGATGAAAGAACACTAAAGTGGGCAGTTTCTGTAACAGCTCAGATTGCACTGAGGCACTCTTGACGGAAACGCAAGTATTGCGCGGTCAAGCAATGTTCTGAGGCCTCTCAGAAAGAATTCCTCTGTAGCTATGCAGCCTTGGACAGTAGAAACTAAATCACTTGACATCAGCACCATTCCCTCATAAATCATCCCCATCATCTGCGAGTGAGATATCGGCATATGAAACATCAGGCTCAGAACAATTGAGAGCAGGCGCGCACAAGTGCCTGAATAATTCGACCTCGCCCCCTTTTACGGTGCACTTTCAGGTTGAGGCCATAAATCACATGCCAATTTCTGCGGTTTGAATGCATGATGATAATAAACACTGTGCATTACACTTTTGATACAAAGCAGAGCATGATTTGAGCGCTGACCACGCCGCTCACATGAAAATGGATTGAAGGCGGATCCCATGAGCGGAAAATTTTCCTCACTCATTGCAAGAACAAAGAAAAAGTCTGTGATTGCCAAGGGATGGCTGATTCTGGCTTGACAATATCTACACGTTGGGGTTGCCATAATTGGACCTGCACATGGCCTTTCCGCTCCCCTATCCCCTCAACTTAATAGAACTCTTCCAAGCATGCACTTGGTTCTTGCCACTTTTATTTTAACCTTTGCAAGGAGCATATAGCATAGACAAATGCAAGTAGTTCTGCACACACACTCACCTAAAGCAAGCTGTAATAATAAACTGCGGCGGTATGTGGCTAAGCTCGCGATCTCCGACAGCGGTATTTTGCCTAACAAGGAGGTGCCTTCAGGAAGGCTGGATGCATGGACTAAAGCTAAAGAGCCCATGCTGCTCTTCCCAGACAGGGGGGGAGTCCACCTGCACGTGTAGAAAAGAAGGAGATGTGGATTTCCAGCTGAAAGCAGAGGCGGAACATCATCAAGGGCTTCCCCTTTGCACAGTATATAACATGCAGGGTCCAGGCCTCACCCTCTAGCGCCAGCAGCTGATGGGGAAACAAAGGCGCACTGAGCTAATTGCAATGCAGGGATGCAGCAGCGTGTGAAACGTAAACTTTGTATTAAACTCATTTTTAAAATGCAGCGCGATAACAATTTTCTTCGTTTTGAAGATGAATTCAAATGGCAGGTTGGAGGTCAATCACATTCATTGTTATGTTGTTTGATACAATTCAGGAAGACTTTTTATGAAGGGTATCAAGGCAATGGAGAGCAACCAGGGGCCTCTTGCCAACAAGTGAGCTTATCTGTTTGGATTGTTGTTTCTCTTGAATAGGAGTACAATCCTTCATACATGTGTACCCTCTGACTATACCTGCAGGATCCTGTTTTCCGACATTGATGGCACTTGCATGCATGACCCGAAGGTGGATGCAGGAAGGAGCCTCACAGCAGTAAGTGCGTATGTCTGCGCAAATGCTGTGTTGCTTTAAAAGCTTGCAGCAGGTGTTGATATGTAGGTGACACACACACACACACACACTCACACACACACACACACACACACACACACACACACACACACACACACACACACACACACACAAACACGCACACACATACACGCGCGCACACACACACACATGCACACACGCGCGCACACACACACGCACGCACACGCGCACACGCGTACACACACACACACACACACACACACACACACACACACACACACACACACACACACACACACACTCGCATGCAGGGCAATGTGCTGCTCACAACGCCTCCATCAACAAGCGGGCGAGTGGTGAGCATTGGATGGTATAAGTGGGTATCTGCTCTTTTTGTTCTCTCTGAAAGGCTCCTTTGCTGATGCTTGCCGCACCCTCATGTACAGGGGGTTTGTCTGTTACTCAGGCATTCTGTGTCATACCATGATAAGGAACCAGTGTCCCCAAATCCTGACAATACCTCATGACTCCTTTGAGGGCATAATGGACACCGGAGCAGCAGAGTACCACTGGATCTGGCAGATCTATAACAAAAAGTATGAACGAGAGCACATTGGAGGCACCAGAAAGTATGAACGGAGGCACCAAAAAGTATGAATGGAGGCACCAGAAAGTATGAACGAGAGCACATTGGAGGCACCAGTAAAGGGGAATGGTCACTACTGTGTATAAAACCAAAATGAAGTAAGTACTAGAGGGTCCTGACTTGGCCATTTGTGGGGGCTTGTGACAAGAAGTGTTTCTGAGACACCGCCTGTCCAAAACTTCTATGCAGTCCTGTTCTATGATGATAAGAACACAACCCTACGTATTAAAATTGAAAAATTCGGCTCAGTATGTGTGCTAGGGTGCTCAAAGAGGGGAAAAGGGGGCAATGTGGTGAAAAATGGGAAATACCAACCTACCCCATTTTGTCAAATTTGCCCTCAGGTCTGTGACAGTAATATAGCAGACACCATCGCAACAGAAATGGAGTAAATTGCCTGTCAGGCTGGGTTGGGGTGGGCGAGAATATCTGGGGGGTTTTGGAGGACCTATCAACCCAAATCTGTGTTTGCACTCAGGGAGCACTTTCCAGAAGCTTTTTTCACAGTTTTTACGATACAATGTATCTTTCATCATAATAAAACCTAAATTCAAAATTTGGAGTAAAAAAATCAAGTTTTGCCCGGATTTCCAGCCAAACTTTGACCAGGCCTAAATCGAGCCCCAACTCTGGTACCAATATAAAAAGCTTGCTAATGGAACTTTCCAACGCACTGCTTTTCATCCTGGTATCAGGTTAGGGCGCAAAGTTATGGCAAATCAAAGTTGCACACATGAGTTTTGGCCCTCTGAATAAGTGCATCATCCCGCAGGAATAAGCTTAGGACAGGAGCAGGATGTCTGGGTGCACTGTAATGATTTTGGGGGCGTGACTAAGCGCAGGGTGGTGATGCTGTCTGAAGAGCTAGGGTAGTGAGCAGGAAAAGAAGTCCTAAGGAACCTTTAGTTTAGTTTCAGAGGCATGTCGATAGCTGGGAATGCACTGCTTTTAAGCCCCCTCCTCCCATCTCTGAAGAGCGGCAGAAAAGGGAGAGTGACCCCACAAGTCATGGACTGGATTGTGCAAATGCATGGAAACTCAAAGGCGCACTCCTTTTAGAAATTAACAAAATTTTAGATAACTTCTAAGAATGTGTTCAAGTGTTTGGAGGAACCTTCTGAAGCAACTTGTGCATCTAGATTTTAGGAATGCTTTTGAACAACAACACCTTTTTGCCCATGAAAATTCCATGGGGATATCATGGAATCAAACTACAGTAGATGCTGCGAATGGGTATGCTTCATTACATGTTTTTACTACTTAATTACAAATCGGTATGTATTAATGAACTCGGATTTTCATTGATTGCGGGCCACAATTCAAATTGCGTATATGCTGTCCCGGGCGGGAAAACCTCCTGAAAACAATTGATGTTTTTTAGCTTGGAAAAGGCTCCAGCCCCCAGTCAAAGCTCCAAGCCCTTGCTAAGGAGCCTGGCAGCCCCTCTTGTCAGGTCCTGCCAGGCTTGCTTGTAAGCCAAGGAGGGCATGGCAGCATGGAAGGAGCAGCAGGCAAACAGGACCCTGTGGTGCTTTATTTACGGGCAGGTGACAGCTTGGTCGCTGTGGTATGAGCTGTGCTGTTACATGAGCTCCTCTCCTGGGACCCCTCCTCAGGCCAACAGCAGCAGCAGCAGCAGGAATTGAAGCAAGACTTGAAATTCAAATTCGAAAATCAATGCTCACGGGGGACTATAGGAAAGCAACTTTGGATTGTTAATCTAAATCTGGAACCTCCATTTGAAGTGGGACTGAAGCTGTAATGTTTTCCATAATGTCAGCACTACATCTGTCACTCGTTGTAACATACCTTTTTCATTACACAATTTTGGAGAACTTCTGTGTACATTGTCTGTTTAAGCTATTTGGTGATACAAGATTGTTGGTACATGCAAGGTGTACCCATGGGCAGTGGGCGTTTGTCAAACTGACAACAGGTAGTAACACAAAGCCTCCCACACATGACTAATTTCCCTGAAAGCTTTCTTACCACTAACAACTCAATGTCTCTGCAAGCAACACTTTGTTAGCTCAGTTATGCCACTCAGAAACTGAGGACTTTCGGCTTTTTACCTTGAGCTGATCCCAGTGGCCTCTTATCACATGGCCATGGCCTTGTAACTCATTTCTTTTTCACTCGGTTTCCATCCCACACCCTGTTACCTGCAGGGGGTCATCAGCTCAGCCACCATTGACATGGTTGCTGCTTACAGGAAGCAGGGCCTGAAGTTTGTTGTTGGTGAGCTCAAGGCTAAGATTCTGCTGATCTGGTGGTTTGTCATGGGTTAGCTGCTCGCGGAGCACAGCGTTGCAGCTCTGATGGTTGCTGCTTATAGGAAGCAAGACCTGGAGTGAATCGTTCGCGTGCTCCATCTCAAGCAATCTGTAACCTTTTAACGTTGTGCGTTAAGGTGCAGGCAGTAAATCTATGCTGCAGTGCACTTTTTACTTGCACTGTGTGGGGCACTCGTAACCGAAGCGTCTGCAAGCATACTATGATTTAGCATTTCACAACACTCTATGTGTGCATCATGCATGAAGCACACTTCTGGTCAAATAAGTGGACTTGGATGCGCAGACACACACACACACGCCCACACACACACATACGCGCGCGCGCACACACACACACACGCGCACACACACACTCACACATACGCGCGCGCGCACACACACACACACGCACACACACACTCACATACACACATACAGTCACTGGCGCCAGGCTGTCCACGCTGCTCATGCGTCTCCCATACTTGCCTTACGCTGATGCGCTCGTGTGTGAAAATGGTGCGCCTTATATCTGTTGGTTGTGTGCTCACCTGTATGCTCTACATGCTGTGTCGGGGCAAGATATTGCATTGTTTTTTCATGACTTGTCTGTTCCTGTGCGTAAGTGCACTCTTGTATGCATGCACATGTCTGCTGCTCGTTGCTTCTCTACGTACCTTCAACGATCCCACTTTTGTAAGCAGTGGGGTATGATGCTCGTACCTGTGAGGTTCAGACCCTTGAATAACATTCGGGCATGGTTGCAACTCAAACACAAGGAAGTACGCGTGACTTGCGCTTCCGTCTTCTGTGCTTTCACAGGTGGACGGATTTTCTACCCTGGCAGCAGCCTTGAAACAGGTGAGATGCGATGGCTGTGAGAGCCACTTTTGCATTGACACCGAGTACTTGCAGTTGTTTTTGAAAAAGAGATGCTTACTTGCAGCCTGCTTGCAATTTTTGTTAAGGATGCTGCACAAGACGAAGGTGAACGCCTTGCACTTTGAAAGCTGCAAAGGTCCATGTGGACGCGGGAAAGACTCCCTTTAGAAGAGTTTCAGGTGATGCAGCCACAAATGATCAGCATAGAAGGTGCATACAGGGAGATGCAGCGTTTAAGGTGATGCAGTCACAGAGAGTATCAGGTGATGCAGCCACAAATGATCAGCATAGAAGGTGAATAGAAGGGGATGCAGCATAGAAGGTGATGCAGTCACAGAGAGTATCAGGTTATGCAACCACAAATGATCAGCATAGAAGGTGAATATAAGGAGATGCGCCATATAAGGAGATGCAGCCGCAGAGAGTATCAGGTGATCTCCAGCTACAACTGGTTGCAAGGATGAGGAGGCAGGACCAAACAAGGACTTGAGCAGGCCAGCAAGCAAGAGGAGGAAATCAGACCTGCCGGTGCATAAGAGTGGGGAAGAAGGTGGGGAAAGGCAATACAAGGCAGGCTGCCTCAGACCTTTTGAGGGAAGGACCTTGTGCATGAATAGGAGGAAGGCACCCCGAGGCAGCCTGCCTCGCTGACTGTGAGGGGTAAGGGGGGAATGGCCCAAAGCAGGCTGCCTCAGACCTTTTCCTGTCTACCTCTGACCCTCCTGACAGCACCACCCCTGCCTTCAACTGGTTCATCATGGTCCATACCTTTGGGCCAGATTTGCACTGATGGTCCGCATTGATGAGTGATCATGATCAGTGGGACCACTGCTCGTGACAAGGATCAGAAAATTACTGATGGTCCATGATGCCATTTCCCACTGCTCATGGTCCACACCTTTGGACCAGACTCGCACTGATGGTCCGCACTGATGAGTGATCATGATCAGTGGGACCACTGCTCATGGTCCATGCCTGTGGGTCAAATTTGCACTAATGGCCCACACTGATGAGCACAATTGGTCTACGCCCTTGTCTCCCACTATTTATGGTCCATGCTTGTGGGCTATGTTTGCCCTGGTAGTCCACACTGACAAGGATCAGAGAATTACTGATGGTCCATGATGCTAATTCCCGCTGCTCATGGTCCATGCTTTTGGGCCAGATTTGCACTGATGGTGCTTCACACTGGTTGGTGTAGTTTTGATTTATACCTGTGGGACTGCACAAACGCTTTGGTTTGCAGCCAAAATCACAGAACCTATCTCCAGATTTGCACTGATGGTGCTTCACACTGGTTGGTGTAGTTTTGGTTTATACCTGCGGGACCGCACAGGCGCTTTGGTTTGCAGCCAAAATAACACAATCTATCTCCATCACATGCCTCATCTGCCACTCTCTGCTTCCCTGTTGCTTGCTCCCGATCTGGGCCCCCAATCGCTTGCTCCCACCCTTTGTTCCCTTTCTTTGCTGCTGTCATCTATTCCCCCGACCCTTGCTTCCACCCTCTGCTCCCCCAGTGCCTGCTTCTCTTCTCTGCTCACCTGTTGCTTGCTTCCACCCTTTGTTCTCCTCTCAACTTGTTTTCCACTCTCTGCTCCCCTGCCGTTGCAGCATGCCCACTCACAGAAGACCTGGAGTGGAGGACTGCCCAGGGGGCTGCAGGACCTGCCCAGCAGGACGCAACAGCACCAGAAGCGAGGCAGGGCATCCTCTGGGAGTACTACAGGTAAGCATTGCAATCAAACACATCAAATGCATGGCAGGTACCCATTGGGAGCAATGTGGTAAGTACAGGTAACCTGACTAGCATGGCAATCAAGCGCGTCAGAAGCACAGCAGGACGTTTTGACCTGCCCAGCAACAGCACAAGGACGCAACAGCACAACGAGCACAGCGAGGCACTCTTGAGGGAGCACAGCAGGCAGCGCGCCACCCACTGCCACCCAATCGTGTTTGCCTCTTGGCTGGAGTTGCTCTGTTTGTCTCTTTGGCTTGCAGGCAACTCAAAAGTGAAGGCTGGCCGCTTGACGCCAATGGGTACACCACCAGCTTCCGCATGACGGTCAAGGGCAAGAGCCAAGAACAGCTGCAAGCAGCCATATCAGCTGCACCGAAAGAGCTGCAGAGCACGTTCAACTGTGAGTGCCGTGAGGTTCCTCAAAGGTCCTTTTGCAGGGGGACAAGGGAATGAGCTTTGCTGCCTGAATTAGGAGCACAGTCACGCATCTCCTTGAAATGCTCCTAGGCCAGGAATGTGGCCAGGTGAACAGGGCGGTAGTCATTGTGGAGTATGGTGCTAGGATTGTAGTGATTAGGGTATTAGGGTTGTAGTAATTGTAGAATAGGATACATTTGTTTTGTTCCTTGTGAAGTAGGGTATCAGGACAATTGTAATTGCGAGTCGCATTGTGAAATCATTCTGACAAACAAGAGAAAAGGGTTGTGGTCTGGGGAACATGATAATGGTAGGCAACCAGGAAAGCTGAAGGTGCTTGCGTGCACAAGTGCGTAAGCACTGCAATGGTGCAAAGCAAACTGTTCAATGTTTCAAAGATCATTGGAGGTGCATGCTTCTCGAGCACTGGTACTGATATAGATGAAGGAGGAGCATTGACGGAATGCACAAGTCCAATGCATGGTTGCTTGTGTCACCACCCTGTGGTTGCAGTGGAAGATCGAACAGGTTCTCAGCTTATCCATGTGTCTATGTATGTTAAGCTACAGTGTGGCACGCTGACAAACTGCATAAGTCCGGTGCATGTTTGCTCATGCCCCAGTAATCTCTCTCTTGCATTCACTGTGGGGGATGGCGCAGATCCTTGCCTGATTAAACCGTGCGTCCATGTTGTATCCTTGCCTGCAGTGGGGCATGCCGACTTCTACCCCGCCAGCAGCGGTAAAGTGGGCGCAGCCAGGCACCTAATTCAGCGTTTTGGGACCTCGTTTGACCTTGCCACCTTCATGTGCGACGACGACAATGTGGGTGGCTTTGCTCAGCATGCCTATGTGTGTGGTCTAACTCAGCATGCTGGTGCGCGTGGTCTAACTCAGCATGCTGGTGCGCGTGGTCTAACTCAGCATGCCTATGTTTGTGGTCTAACTCAGCATGCTGATGCGCGTGGCTTAGCTCAGCATGCTGGTGCACGTGGCTTAGCCCAGCATGCTGGTGCGCGTGGTCTAACTCAGCATGCTGATGCGCATGGTTTAACTCAGCATGCTGATGCACGTGGCTTAGCTCAGCATGCTGGTGCGCGTGGCTTAGCCCAGCATGCTGGTGCGCGTGGCTTAGCCCAGCATGCTGGTGCGCGTGGTCTAACTCAGCATGCTGATGCGCGTGGTCTAACTCAGCATGCTGATGCGGGTGGCTTAGCTCAGCATGCCTACGTGTGTGGTCTAACTCAGCATGCTGATGCGCGTGGTCTAACTCAGCATGCTGGTGCGCGTGGCTTAGCTCATAGTGTCTAGTATTTAGCTTTTGCTTTCCACTCTTTCTGGGAGAACTCAAACCGCACCTTCTGCACATACTGGTTGGCTCCTTTGCCTTGTATTTCCTTTGTTCTTTTGTGCATGGCTCCTGTCTCCAATGGCTCCTTCGTCCCATGGCTCCCTCATTCCATGCCTCCTTTGTTGAATGGCTCCTTTGCCCCATAGCTCCTTTGTCCCATCGCTCATTATCTTGTGTCTCCTTCATTCCATGGCTCCTTTGTCCCATTGCTCGCTTGTCCTGTATCTACTTTGTGCCATGGCTCTTTTGTCCCATTGCTCACTTATCTTGTGTCTCTTTCATTCCATGGCTTCTTTGTCCCATGGCTCCTTTGCCCCATGGCTCCTTTTCCTCGTGTCTCCTTTGTCACAAGCCTCCTGTGTGGTTCTCTCAGAACTTTTTTTGTCTCCTTTGCCCTCTATAGGCAGCTTGCTTGCTATTGCCTCCGTAGGAGATGGAGCAAGGATGCGTAAAGATGTCCTCTACAAGCATGTGACGCTTGCTGCTGCTCCCTCACACAGGCCTGCTCGATGTGTGGCCTCCTGCTTGTGGTGGTAGCATGCAGGGATTCGAAGTGTGTTTCAATGTGTGGCAAACTGCCTGCTTGGTGCTTGCTTGCAGGACTTGGACCTTGCTGCCGTTGTTGCTAAAGCCTTCCTCCCTACCCACACATCAGTGAGTTCCTCTTGTTTATCAGTTGGCACTCCTGTTTTAGGGTTCATGGAAGATGGAAAGCCCAAGTATTCTGCATTGTGGATGCGTTGGTTGGTGTATTTGCACATTGTCTGTGCATAGTGCATTTCTTTCCTGGACAGCACACAAAATAACGTTGGTATTGACTTGCCTATAGTCTTCTTGCTTATCCCTAGAGATTCAACGGTAAAGGGCACACACATATGCACATGCGATTGCGTGCACACGCGCGCGCGCACACACGCACACACACATGCACACGTACATGCACACTCTCACATACACACACTTTCTTTCTTGCAGGAATCTGTGAAAAGGGCCATTGCTGCTAGGCCAGAACATTTTGTGTTGGCCTCCAAACAGGGTACAGAAGCCACGGAAGAGATGTTGGTGAAGGTCGGCCAATACTACCAGGGTGGACTCACTTGAGCGCAAGTCCAGCATGCCCACAGCCTCGCATGCACTGCAGAATAGCTCCCAAGGAAGCTTATCACTTCTGGAGCCATCATGATGCCATGGAAAGCACTCTCTCTCTCTCTCTCTTTCTTTTCTCTCTCTCTCTCTCTCTCTCTCTCTCTCTCTCTCTCTCTCTCTCTCTCTCTCTCTCTCTCTCTGCTTGTGAAGTCGACTCCAAGCATCCTTGCTGCTGTGTATTAAAACAATGAGGTGTGCGTACCTGTTAGCCCTTGAAGGGTTGAGTCCATGCAAGATGGATAGGCCCAGCATGTGTGGCAATCATCCTGAAGCGACCACTCTGGTGTGAATTTCTTTTGTTGGGGATCTTATGCCAGGGATCTTGAGTTAACGCTGAGCCAAAACACCTTCACCGCCTATGCCCGTACACGAGACTATCATTGTACATGCTCTGAGAGAGGATGTTTGCTTTGATTAAACTGCATGCAAGACTATGGTGCTCCGTAGCTATGTTCACGCTGGCCTGATGTTGATGTCAACCTGAGAGGATGTGAGTCTGTGCAGTGCCTGACTGGTACAAAGAATGGCGTTGCAGGGTGGTGGGAATTTCTGAAGCAGAATGCACTGCATGGTATGGTCATGGTGGAAGAAGATGCCAAGGCCATGATGGTTGCCTTATTCACTGCTGACTTGCCCCCAGCAACTCTTCTTCCAGAAGGGCCCTGCATATCTGCTGTGTTCCTGGTTTTGATGATTTACTGTCAATCTCTGAGGTGCATGGCAAACCAATTTATTACCAATAGTCCATATTGTCCTGCTGGGTGCACACGAGTTATTGTCAATCTCTGAAGCGCATGGCAAACCAATTTACTATAGCTGATAGCCCACATTGTCCTGCTGGGTGCACATGATTTTTAAGGCTTCGCTTCCTTGATCATTGTAGGTTCATCGTGCACGCATTCGATAGCAAGAACAATCCAACAGATCTCGTAACAGAGCAGGAGCTCCCCTCCCAGCATGCATTTCTGAGAAGTGAAAGGGAAAGAAGAATGGAAACTGCGTAGGCAGAGGAAACGATCCCTACATCAATTCAGGGAAAGGGAGCGCGTTACACTTTTAAGATCAATCAACTGCCTGACAGCAACAGTGTCATTTATCATAGAATGGTATGATAGTATTCACACAGCATCAAAAGTGTATTGATGGAAATTCGATCATGCTGCACAAAAGCTCGAGCACCTCAGTAGGCTAGGGCCAGTGCCAAAGCCTACCAAAGTATCGCACAAGCTCCATGCTCATCCTGTACACCACCCACAGGAGGAAAAAAGGCATGCGATATCAAGTTGCAATCCAAAAGTCAACGTGCATTAAGGATGTGATTTCTTATTTGCAAGCTAGCAAGGGTGCCTCCGCGCACACAAACTTTCCGCTACCAGTTGTGCCATTTTAAGGAAAGGAAAGGGCTATGCAGCTATACCTGCCTTCAAGGGCAGCTTAGCTGGAGGTAAGGTTACATTGCTATATCAGCCTACAAGGGCAGCTGAGCGGAAACACTGAGGCATGTAATCAGGCCTGGCCAAAAAATGCTCAACTCACAAGGGGTTACAAGGGTTACAAGGGAAAAAGGCCTCAGTCAAGACGTTTGACTGCTAGCCTGTTCATAAATACACATGAGGTCATGAAGAAAAAAAGGAAGTTTGTTGTTATCCTGGTTTAGAAAAGTTTTGATATCCTGGGAATTCACATGGTGAATGGTGCCTAGACAGGACATCCTGTGGGAGACGTGGAGGTGTAGGAAAGAGAAGTTGTGCTCAAAAAGTTAGGCATACTTTTGACGGAGAGAGAGCAGACCTGGGGATTGGAGCATCTGAACAACACATGTTTTTCATCTTGTATGTCATCAGAATCACAGATATCACAGACCGGAGAAGGACTATTGAACCCAGTAGCCCGTTCAACTCGGAGAGCGTGTACCTGCAGCCTGAATTTGGCAGTGTTGCGAAGGACATGATGGGGAAGATCTAAGTACATGTATTTAGGCATTGTATAAGGTGGGTGAATGGCATGTGCATTTCTGACAGGGAGAGCGCACCATTGATGGTAAGTCAGCCGCTTACTGTTGCTTACTCTTGGATCAAGGGCTGTGAATTGGTTCCAATAGCCCAGGTGTCTAGATCTCAGGTCCACCACAAATTGACTGAGGTTCACAGGGTCACAAGCCATAATTTGACGTTTCATCAGATCCAAGTGAGCCAAACCATCCAGCGCAGATAAGAGGTGCGTCCAACAAGAATCAGTCATGGAGCTAAGGCTGATGTCAGCATGGAGAACCTTTTTGAGGAGGAGACTGTTGCACTTAGTAAGCGAGTTGTAGAAGCGCATAGTGGCACAAAACCAATTGAACTCAAAAGGTTCAATACCACATTATCATAAAATGCTCCAAGATGGTGTTGTGGATTTCACTCCAAGGAGATTCCGCAAAACGTTCAGGATCCACTTCTGCAACAGGTTGTCCATTTCCGAAATGGAGTCTGCGCCCTGCCGTAAGTAAGGAGTGGCCCATATCTGGCTAGCATACATTCCTGCTGGGATAGCATACGTTTTCAAGAGCCAAATGAGCGCATGCAGCCAATTTCTAAGGTTGTAGCCATGAGCAAAGGTTTTGACACGATAAGTCCCCGCCATGCATGGTTTCAGAGCAGCCTCAGCAGCAGTGGAAAGGTTGAGACGTTTGTCACAGACCATACCCAGATATTTAAAAGAATCAGTGTAGGGCAGGTTTTCACCATCATACAACAGTTGAGGAAGAGTGTCAGCTCTGGAAGTGAAGCAGACGACCTCAGACTTTTTTTTGTTGACCGTTAGGCATTTTCTGGTTGCATAACCCTGCAACTTGTTTAACATGGCTTGCATGTGGGTGTGGTTGTTTGCAGTCAAAGCGAGGTCATCTGCATAAAGCATATGAGAAACATGAAAATTTGGTAAGCCTGTCACCGCGCCTGTTTCCCCATTTGTGATGCAGCCAATGTCATTAACGTAGATTGAGAATAGGAGTGGTGACAGTGGGCACCCTTGTTTAACTCCATGCGTTGGCTGGACACTTGCCCGTTTATCTCCGTCAATAAGGATGTATTTGTCATCTTGGTAGAGGTCTTTAATGATGGAGAGAAGTTGGCTGGGCATCTGGCATTTGTGTAAGTGTTCCCACAATCTGTCTCTGGGTATTGAGTCATATGCCTGTTTGAAATCAATAAAGGTGGCATATAAACATGGGGAGCCTTGAGGTTGAAGCATCTGAGCTGCATGCTTCAGGTGCCTCAAAATAAAAAGTGGCTGTAAGGTGTTGCGGCCTGAAAAAAAGCCAAATTGACTGTCAGGAATAATGTTGTATTTTGCACACCAGTCTTGAACCATGGAGCGGAGGACATTTGTGTACAGGCGGTATAGTGTGTTACTGACTGCAAGCATCCGGTAGTTTGAAGGATGTGTCACAGCGCCCTTTTTGAATATTGGAGCAAGTTTGGCAGCTCAACTCACAAAGCTTAGCTGAAGCAAGTAAGGTGCCTGTAACCAAAGCAGTCCGATCTGGTGCTATCATAGCTTTTAATGATTAAAAGCAACAGCAATGCTTGAAAACAAGTTCTTGAGCCAGGTGATACTTGAAGCCCTTCAGATCCCCACAAGCTTCAAGTCTCCTTTCTCTTTTCTATTGAAGGAGGCCCACACCTCTATGAGTTAAATCGCCACCTTTTCCTCTATGATGCAGGATGCCCTCACTGCCTTAATACTACAGCCTTTTCTTGTGTTGTGCTGTGCGTAGGGAGGTTCTCCTCTGCCTACGTAGGTTTTCTTTCTTGCGGAAAGCTTGGAAAACTGGGATTTCGAGATTGCGCAGAGCAGTGGGATTCCTGCGCTGTTTAATTGGGTGGCAGCCACAGGTGTGAGTCAGACCTGTGACGATGGGGAGGCTCTATCTTTTTTCATTCACCATCAGCGGCAGCAGCATTTTTAGCCCCTCCACCAACAGACAACAGTAGTAGTGCCAGCAGAACATGCACCAACAGCATCAAAAGTACCACAAAACGCAGGAGCAGCTCAGCCACATCTACAAAACGCAACAGTAACGCAACAAAAGCAGCAGCACAACCCCCCTCTCGAGCACGCCCATGGGACTGGCCAGTCAAAACAGCAGCTCCAGCAATAGTAGCACGGGTCGCAAATGCCTCAAATTCAAGCAACAACACCATCCTTCCCCTGTAGCAGGATCAGTAGCACCAGACGCGGGAGTAGCTGTAATGAAAGGACAAGCAGCAAGCGCAGACCAAGACAGCCAAGCTCGAGCATGCAAGATAGCACAGGCAATTAAAGCGACATGGGGCCCTTCCAGGAATTATAGGACTTTCGGGGGATATGCCGGGCCTTCAAGTTACAGGAATGGGTCTCCAATTTTTTGGTTTCCACCTGGGAGTTATTCAGCGGGATCTTGATGTCATATGGGCTTGCTAGTGTGCCGAAGGATCAGGAAATATGTGTGTCCTCCTTCACCTGAATACCAAACACAAATGCTTAATATCCTGGTGAACATGGAGCTTTGCATGCCATCCCAGCAAGCAAACATGAAATGAATGCTTATCAACCATACGAAGCAGTGCATTGTTCATCAAATGCTCTGAGCATTTATTCGATCAAATAATTTTGAAGCCCGTGAGCATAACCTATCTCGTGCTGTTCCATTGAACACCAGACCGCAAAAATCGTGATGTGTGACCTTCTCTTTCCAGTTCCAGTTTTATGAGTTGAGCATTTTTTGGCCAGGTCTGGTTACAGGCCTCATACCAGGCTGCATTGGTGATTACCCGCTTCAGTTTAGCATTGAAATGCATGCATGGCAGTGGATGCTGAGAACTGAAGTACGAAACTTATCATGATCATGTCTGACATGGCCTCTTGAACCTCTGAGCAATGCTGTTAAGAGTAATGCTGTCCTCTTTTCTGCACATCATGTGGTAACGCAGTGTACTCATCTAGACATGACATTGATGAAATCTCGGAGGGGGTGCAAGGTGCTGTCATGGGTACGGCTGAATTCTATGTGACGCACATGTTATATGCTGATGACCTGACTCTGATGGCCAACGATCCTGTTGCATTGCAGACCATGTTGAACCGCTTGCATGCATATGCTCAGAGGAAGCACTTAGTCATCAACACAGCTAAATCTGAGGTGGTGCACTTCAATTCCTCTGGGTCGGACCTGCCTGTTTTTCATATCGGGGGGGGTGCCACTGGCACACGAGGAGTCTTTTAGATACCTTGGCATGATGTTTCACAAGTGCATGAGCATGGCCAAGTCCTCTGAGCATGCAACTGGCCCCTTCATGGCGTCTGCCTTTCGGGTTCGTCAATTTGTTCGTGAGAATTTTCTGGCAAATAGGCCCTATGTGTCTCTGTGGCTTGGGAAGACGTATATGGTTCCAGCTGGAATGTATGCAGGCCAAGTGTGGGGCACTGAATACATTAAAGCGGGCAAGGAATTTGCAAGTGATCTGCAAGTGCGGCACATGAGTTATCTTAAGAGCACGCTGGGTGTTAAGCGGACCACTACAAACTGGGCTGTCCTGAGGGAGCGTGGTCATGAGCTGCAGTTGTACTGGTTTAGGTCTGCTGTCAAGATACATAATAGCATGCTGAGGTCTAACAGTGAGACGTTGAGAAGAGTGTTGAAAGCGGATTTGAATATTCATTCGCGTGAGCCAGCCTGCTGGACTGCTCAAGTTTTAGATGCTTTTCAAGGCTTACGGCGCTGTGATTCCTTTGTGCAAGCTCTGCGGCAGGGCGCTCCTATCCCAATTCAAGAGTTTACTGATGACCTCAGACACAGGCTGCAGGCAGTGTGGAGAGATGTTGAGGGAGTGAACCCGCGGGACACATATAGTAAGCTAGCAACTTACCAACCTTTTTGTGCAGTGCCTTTTGACGACAATGTGCGTGCCCCTGCCCGTTTACCAAGGCACATGCATTTGGATTTGTCTCCACATATCATGAGGAATGTTAGCCGTTTCAGACTCAGGGCACACACACTGAAGGTGGAGACAGCAGCTTGGGATATTCGGAACGCTCTTTTGTGTGATCGCTGTTCTTGTGATGAGATTCAAGATGAGGCTCATGCCCTTCTGGTGTGCAGAGACGCAGATGTTTGTGCTTTGAGAAGAAAGTACACTTACCTGTTCAAATGTTTCTCTGGTGATTTTTCAATGGAGCACCCTTTTTTACAACAAGCCAGTGTCCAGGATCTTTCTGATTTCCTCTTGCAACACAACAACAAGCTTTTTTCGTTTGTTTGTGAGCTTATGGACATTATGTTGGCTGGCGAGGACCAGTCACAGGCCGATCAGCCGAACAGTCTGGCTGAAGGTCCCCCCGTGTAAATCTAAATCTAACCTAGTATCTGACACTGCAGGCGGATGGAGTTCGTGTGCATAACTTTGCATGCTTGTTTCATGTAGAGTGATATGTTCTTTTCTACTGCAATTGCTGTGAGTTGTGTGAGCTGCGCAGAAAATACAAGGACCTGTTCATTGATCTTTTTAAACCGTTACACACTTTTGCCCAGCTTCCAAACACTGATTTTGTTCCTTTCTTGGCGAGCTTTCACGGTGTGACTAATCTTGAGGTCAATGCTTTTCTAAATCAAGACTCGCACAGATTTTCAAAATTTTTGTCTGAACTGGTTTCAATTTTTGATGCTGGATGAGAATGTTTCACCAGCAGCCGATCAGCCAGATTTTCGGGCTGTAGGCCAACCCCTTGTAACCCTTGTAGAGTGACTGTGCGTGTGATTCTTTACAGCAGTTGACTTCTGAACTCAGCACAAGGCTTTGTTTCCACATTCAGTTGACATTCTACACATTTGCTTTGGTTACAGGCACCTTAATGCTTCAGCTAAGCTGCACTTGTTGGCAGGCATAGCTTTGTGACCCTTTCCTATCCTTACAGGCCTCAGTGTTTCCGCTCAGCTACCCTTGTAGGCAGATAAAGCAATGTAACCTTTCCTTGTGTTCTTGCTTAAATGCACGTGGCGTCATGGCAAGGTAGAAGGAGAAGAGAAAAAACAATTAGGCAGTGAGAGCACTCCCCACATTTGTTCAGGAAAAGGCGACACATTGGCTTAAGAAGCTGTACATCTCCCTCACCAGATAGTTTTAAAGAAGGTACAGTGGATTTGTTCACCCCTTGAGGTCTTGAGGAGGCAGCACTCTCTGGGAAAAAAGAAGTTTGCAAGATTGGCTTGTCATTAAATCGTTTTTTTGCTTGTGTCTGGCACAAGTTTTGGATTTCAGTGCAATTGAAACATTGTGAGAGCCAATTGGCTTTGGGGCAATGAAGAGGAACGAATGCCACTACACAGTCCTGTAGCATGGTGCAAAGGTCCAGGTATTAGATAGGCATGGACAAAGAGCCTCCCAAAATACTTGAGAAAAAAACATGTCAGGATTTTATTTCCAAAATACAGTAAATAAAAGAATGAAATGACTGTATCAATGTGCACAGTAACTCACATGTGTTGGACGTTCTCCAGAGTTCTTAGCCTGCTCTTTGAGTGGCCCCAAGTCAGCTCTAGCATTTAAATTAATATGCTGTCAGCTCCAGATAAAGGCTACATATCTAATCCTTGTGTTTATCTAGCTACCCTAGTAGTTGTAGTGCTGCATCTGGACATGTTTTCCATGTAATGGCTGTGCAGACAACAATGCATCTTACCTACGAAGCTATCAGCTACTGACACCATACACAGATACGCTAAGATCAATTGAGATCTTTAAAAAAATGCCCAGCACAACAACTCGTGCATGCAATGGCAATGCATCAAATGGCATGGGGTAACGGGTCGAATGACCTGGGGTCATTGGTCAAACAAGGCATTCCTCCCAGGTCTTAGAGCTGCACCTGATCATGCCTATAGTGTTAGTGGCTACAGGTCCCAATGAAATGATATAGGAGGCATATGTTGGCAGTGTGCAGCAATACAACTAAGCTAATCGAAAGAGAGAGGTTCACAAATCACCATCCTAGCTCCTTTGCCTACAGGTCCCAATGAAATAATATAGGAGGCATATGTTGGCAGTGTGCAGCAATACAAACTACACAGCAGCGCAGCGCAGCAATATAAACTACACACGGCAGTGCATGTTGGCAGTGCAACAATACAACTTAGCTGATCAAGAGAAAGATGCACTAATCACCATCCTAGGTGCTTCGCCTACGCTGCTGTACCAATCCTGCTGTACCTACGCTAACCAACCTGAGCAAATAAAGAAACACAATATTCATGACCACCATGATCATCCCAGCTGCTTCATCTGGGATTGTACTGGTTGTGGTGGTGGTGGTGGTGGTGGTGATGCTACAGCAGCAAACACTTGTTGGCAGCCTGCTGCAGCGTAGTCCACCAAGTTGCTGCTTGCATCATGTCGTTTCCTCCTGCTGCTACTGCTGCTGATGTTGCTTGCATCATGCCGCCGTCACTGCTGCTGCTGCTGCTGCTGCTGCTGCTGATGATGATGATGTTGCCTGCATCACGCCGCCGCTGCTGCTGGTGGTGGTGGTGCTGCTGCTCTGCTGGTGACGTTGCTTGCCGCTGTGCATGCTCCATTGCCGGTGGTGGTGGTGGTGGTGGTGGTGGTGGTGGTGGTGATGCTGGCGATGGTGCTTGCCGGGTTGCATCCTCTTTTGGAGACCCAAGCCCAAGCCCACCTAACAGCTGCTCACAGTTGCCATGCCCGCTGCTGCCCCTGGTGCCGCCGGTGCTGCCGCAGGGCGTCTCCTTGGCAGGCAGCTGCTACTATGTGTGCTCGTTGATGCATGTATCGGTGGTGCTGGTGCTGTGCTTTTGTTGCTTGGCAGCCTCCTGTGCTACTTGGCGCCATTGACATCACTGTCTTTGGCACCACCCCTGCCTTTGACACCCCTGCCTCTGACATCAGTGCCTTTGACACCACCGCCTGTGGCAGAGGCACTGCCTTTGACATGAGTGCCTTTGACATGAGTGCCTTTGACACCACTGCCTTTAACACCACCGCCTGTGGCGGAGGCACTGCCTTTGACGCCAGTGCCTTTGAAATCACCGCCTGTGGCGCAGGTTCTGGAGCTGCGCCTCTTCCTTTGCAGCCTCTTGCGCTAGCACGGCTAGGGCCAGGCACTCTTCAAGGGATGGCAGGTTCCCACCATCCTGCATGAAGCATACAAACCAAAAGCACGCCCTGTGTCAGTCACTGTGGCTGCTGCTATCTTGCATAGGCGGCAAACAGGGCTCCAGACACACACACGCACGACGCACACACCATCACCCACAACCGCACATGTGCATGCGGGCATGTGTGAACAAACACAAAAGAATGGAGGCGAGTCTAGGCGCACTTCAAGCCGCCTGTGTGCAGGAAAGGTTTAAATGGGAAGGCGGGAGAACCCACTATGAGCGCCACCAAAACAAAACCAAGAGAACAGCGTCCCAACTGTGAGGTCCCAGGCAAAGCAAATTAAATTGGCCCCAAGGCTTGACCTCAAGACCACATGCCCAAAATGCAAAAGCACATCGGTGCGCGTGGCCATTTTACATCAACCCATTAGCAAAAAAAGCACACTTTTGCAAGCAACCTTCAAAGTGCTACATGCGCGCGCTTGCACACACACACATGGATGTGAGAGCACACAGGTGACAAAGAAAACGGGGGGGAAGGGGGGGGAGAAGTTGTTAGGAACCGACTCCCAGGGAGGAGAAACATCGAGATGGCGGGCCTTTGTGAAACACTTTCGTTTGAAACAACCAGAGACAGAATTTGCATGGCTACTGCGCAACGTTGACATGCATGCTGCTCCAGTGCTTTTTGGCTGGGGAAGCAGACAAGCAAGCAAGTAAAGAATGGAGGATGGGGATCAGAAGAAGTAAAGGACTAAAGAGCAGACCAAAGAGAGACCTGTCCATTATGCGCAGCCAGGGGTGTTCATGCCTGAAGGGATGGTCATGCTCTCCCATTGTGCGCAGCCAGGGGTGGTCATGCCTTACAGGATGGTCATGCTCTCCCATTATGCACAGCTGGGGTGGTCAAGCACACAAGGCCCTGAGCTCCCCCATGCACATAGGACCAGGAAATCAAGGTGCCTCGCCCATAAGGTCTTACTTATGCACAATAGATAACATGGCATGCATCACGGACAGGTGCCTCGTTCTCATGTTGCACAGGCGTTGGTCAAGCACGAGCGTGGAGGTGCCCTGGTCAACAAAAGAACAACTAAAACACCAAGTGCGCTGTGACAGAAAGGGTGGCTCACCTTCAAGCATGGTTGGGGATGGTCAAGCATGAGTGTGGGGTCTGCCCACGCAGCAGCCTGCCGGATGGCCACCATGGCCTCCACCAGATCCGGCTCCAAATCCCATAACCAGCCAGGCACTGCAGGAGAAGAGTGTGTGTGCGCATGCACGACCAAGCTGAGGAAGGTTTCGTCCAGCGCTGTCAGAGGACTTAGCTGGGAATGTCATCCCAACTGGAGGACTGTTGTATCTGTCACCACAGGACACTCTTTTTGGGAGGCCCTTTTACATTGGGAGTTCCTCAAAAGCAGCAAAGTGTGCTAGGCTCTCTGCTGGATCCTGCTGAGCTTTGCTGGACACGGCCAGGCTGTGCTGCATCCTGCTAGGCTTTGCTGGATCCTGCTGAGCTTTGCTGCATCCTGCTGAGCTTTGCTGCATCCTGCTGAGCTTTGCTGCATCCTGACAGGCTTTGCTGGACCCTGCTAGGCTTTGCTGCATCCTGCTGAGCTTTGCTGGACCCTGCTGAGCTTTGCTGGACCCTGCCAAGCTTTGCTGGACCCTGCTAGGCTTTGCTGCATCCTGCTGAGCTTTGCTTAATCTTGCCAGGCTGTGCTGGACCCTGCTGAGCTTTGCTGGACCCTGCTGAGCTTTGCTAATCTTGCCAGGCTGTGCTGCATCCTCCAAGGACAGGGGCGATCGAGAGCGAGTGTCTCGCCTCTGAGGGAGGGCAGCCCTCTAGTGCAGCACCGCCGAAGCAAGCGGTGAGGTCCCAGACAAGAAAAGAAAAGTCTACGCAGGCCAAAGGGCGAGGTCCCAGAAACAAGGCAACACCCCCACTAGAAAGGGAACGTAGCATGCTGGGAATGATTTCGTGGGGGAGCTTCGTGATGTTGAGAGCGTGATGCTCTTGTGCAAAGTTTTGTGCTACTCTATCCCTGGCAAGATCCTTGCTAGCTTGCTAGTTGAGGGAACCGCTCCTTTACGCACATAGCCCTTTAGGGGGGGGCTGGCGTAATCTCTTATCCCTTCTTTTGCCTCTCCCTTGCGCCACACTCCTGTGCAAATTATTGTGCAGCACCATTCCCCACCCTGTGTTGCACTCTTCCCCCTTGAGAGACCCTCTAGGGAGAGATCAATCATACTGGCTACCCAACACTCTTCTCCACTCTGACTGTAAGCCTGTAGACAGCGATTGTATGCATGAGCACAACTGCACACTGGGGTCCTCAACCGGTTGTCCTCTTCATCATTGGTATTAAACGGAGACACAAGCAGGTGCCTGTGTCACTGAAGATAACAACGCAGGCACATTTTCAGCGGCTGGGTCAGCGGAGAGCACACGTGCCTAAATCCCTGTGGGACACCAGCTCAGCTCTTTGCAGGCTCTTACCTGAATATCCGCGGCCTTCTTGGCTGGCGTAGTCTTTTCTTCACTTCTCAGGTTCTTTGTGGGATGCCCTGCTGCGAATGTGCATGCACCTGTATGAACACCTGAAGCAACCAAAGCCCCCTAGGCGGGCGCACGCACCTTGCTCCTCTTGGGGACACCAGCTGCTGGTCCTGTTCCCCTAGTGTGCCTGCCTGTGCACATATTTTAAAACTAAACAAGCACTCAGAGGCAGGCGCACACACCTTGCTCCTCTTGGGACACCAGCCAGTCGAAGTCCAGCAGGGCAGTCAGGGGGCCCAGTCCCATAAGCTGCGGCTTTGGGGCACGCCAGCTGTTGCTATTGCCCCGGAGGACCTACACATGCACACACACACATGCACATATTTGTTTGTACACACTTGTGCACACTTGGAAGGGATCCAGGGGCCCAACGCTTGTGAGCTATGGCTTCAGGGCATGCCAGCTTGTGGCCCGGAGGACACATGCACACACACATGCACATACTTGTTTGTACACACTTGTGCACACTTGGAAGGGATCCAGGGGCCCAACGCTTGTGAGCTATGGCTTCAGGGCATGCCAGCTTGTGGCCCGGAGGACACATGCATGCGCACACACATGCACATCGTTGTCTGTAAGCACTTGTGCACAATTGCAGGGCAGTCAGGGGCTCCACTATCATGAGCTACGGCTCTGGGGCACGCCAGCTTGTGTCCCGAAGGACATATGGATGTGCACTAATGTGCGCATGCTTGATTGTACACTTGCAAGACAGTCAGGGGGCTGAGCTGCGGCTCTGGGGCACACCAGCTTGTGCCTTGGTCTTCTGGATGCACCAAAAAGGGTGCCTGAAGGAATCCACGTGTGAAGCGTGCAAAGTGCAGCATGTCCGAACACTGTGGCCTTGGGGTGCCCCAGCTCGTGTTTGGTCCTTTGAATGCGCACAATAGGGCAGCACCAGGGTGTGCTACATTTTGTATCTGTGATGTAAATCTGTGATGTAAATACATATAGATGTATTTATATAGATGTATATATATGAAAATATATACATACATACATATACATGCAAACATGCACACTTTTTTGTGGCCTTGGGATGCACCAGTACATATAGATGTAAAAAAATATATATATGTATGTACATACGTACATGCGTACATACATATGTATATATGTATATACATACATGCAAACATGCACACTTTTTTGTGGCCTTGGGATGAACCGGCTCTTGCCCCAGCAGACCTACAAACACATAAGTGTGTGTCACAACCAGCACATCTAGATGTGCACACAACTTGTTTGCTTGACAAGCTCATGCACTTTGGTTGTGCAGGGTTCGCATGCAATACTGCAAAACACATTTAGTGCGCTCTACAGCTCACTCGCAGCAATATAACAAGAGGGGAAATGCATTGGTCCCCTCTCGGAAATACACATTTTCGACGCCAATCCCTCAAAGCCACTGGGTGATGTGAGGAGAAAGAGGACGGCAGTCAACACGTACACTCTCGTTGTCGAATGCAATGCAATCAGCCACACGCAATAGGCAATCACAGCACTGTACGGTCTTGTTGTCAAGTGCAACCAGCCACACACTGTACACTCTCGTTGTCAAGTGCAATCGCCCACATGCTACAGGCAATCATAGCACTATACACTCTCGTTGTCAAGTGCAATCGCCTACATGCTACAGGCAATTACAGCACTGTACACTCTCGTTGTCAAATGTAATCAGCCACGCGCTGTAGGCAATCACAGCACTGAGTGTCCTCGGCCCCACATGCATTCAGCCATCGCTGTCAACCATGTGCCATCAAGAATTCCACCATCACCACCACATAACTGAAGCCCCTCAATATTACTCCACTACAGCCTTTGGAGGGTGGAAATAAAAGTCCTTGTGTGGATCATCTCCTTGGGGGGGTGTAGGCCAATACACTTGGGGGACCCAGCTTCATTTGGGGTGTGTGGATCTTCACCCCTCCACCCCTGATGCCCCTCTCTGCAACCTTGAAACGGTGTTGACTGTTGCCTACGCGGGTTGTGGATGATTGCCTTTGGGGGGGGCGTAGATCATCACCTTCGGGATGTATTGATCATCCCCTTTGGGGGTTGTGCATCCATCACCACTCACCTTCAGGCCCCTCTCCACGGCCTTTGGGGTGTGTGGATCATTACCTTTGTGATGTAATGATCACTTCCTTTAAGGGCTGTGCATCCATCACCACTCACCTTCAGGCCCCTCTCCATGGCCTTTGGGGGGTGAAAATCATCAGCTGCGCTTGGAAGCTGCACAGCCCTGGAGTCCACTTTACACTGCAGGGCAGAGGTGTGGTGTGTGAGGTTTGTTGTTCCAGCACAGCCTTGGAGTCCACTTTGCGCTGCAGAGCAGAAAAGTCGCATATGGAAGGGCGCAATGTAACCTTAGCACGCAGGAGCCATCCAGACGTGCGCACCAAATGAAAGCTCATAACATCCAATGAATCAAGTGATGATGGCCACTGAGACTACAGATTGGGTGACAACAGCCACAAAGTCCACACAAAGTGACATTGATGCACACCAGGTGGCGGTGGCCACCAAACCCACACAAATTGATACCGGCAAAGAAGGTGGCAATGCCCACAATTCCACACAAAGCAAACATTGAGCCGTGACAGGTGACATTGCCATGGCATCCACACAAAGTGACAAGGAGCAGGGCCACACAGCCCCTAGACCAGGCAATGAGTGTGAGCTTGCGGCGGGGCTTGGCTGCGGTCGCATCTTCCCCACTGCTGGGCTTAGCCTGGCCGCATCCTGAAGTCAGTAATTCCAAAAGCCTTGCCCAAAATGGTCACCCATCCATACAGCCAACGCGAAAGGGAAAGGCTTATATGTACATGTATGAGGCCATTGGCAGCCAAGTGCCTGCCACTAGTAGCCCAACATCATGCCTACCCTCATCCCCGTCATCAGACATACCCAAGCCCCTCACCCAACCCTCTCCTGTAACAACTAAGGACTACAGAGTCCTTAGTTACCTGCCCTCGAGGCCACGCAGCCAAGTATCTGCCACTGGCACACCTCAATGTAAAGCAAGCCTACCCTCCTCCCCATCGTCACGCTCATCCCCCTCTGCCCCACAACCTTCCTCTCCCATAAATACAAAGGGGGCCGCCACCAGCAAGGGCGCCCCTCTTTAACAGCAAGAGGCCAGACATACCCGATGCAGCCGTCCTTCGTCCAAACTGGGGCCCATCACCAAGTACCCCCGCGTGCTTGCATGCCGCCGTGCACGCCCCTGCATGCCCGTGCCTGCTACAGACTGTCCCTGGGGACACGCTTGTCCTCGTGCTCCGCTCTGCAGCCCACCAGCCTCACTGACACCACAGTTCCCGATCACCCCATGGCCTTGCTGTTGTTGCCGTGCTGCTGGCATGCCGTCTTTGCCTTTGAAGGCGGGGCCGGCAGTGCTGCTGCTGCTGCTGCTGCTGCTGGTGCTGGTGCCACTGCTGGTGTGGACGCCTGTGCCTAGCACGCTGCACCCTGAGGGCTGCAACATGCCCCACAGAGTGCACTGCTCCACGTCGTGGTCTATGCCGCTGCACCACTTGCAGCGGGAGGGGCGGGGCTCCTGCAAGTGAAGAGGATGGGCCTCAGTTGCGGCGAGCACATGGAGACCACACACCCTGGCCACTGACCTAAGCTTCCCCACAGTCATGTAGGAAGCACCTGAACAAACCCTCCCAACACATAGAACCTAACGACACACTTTACCTAAGCCTTCAAAAACGCACGCGGGCAGTGCCACAAAGGTGTGCCCACTCACCCTGGCCACGGCCCCAGCCACCAGCACTTGGTGCAGGGAGTCCAGCTCATCCCCCTCCCCACCTTTTGGTGCTGGACACTCCCATAACGCACACACACACACACGCACAAACACACACACCTGCAACGCAACAAAGGGGTGCCCACTCGCCCCGGCCACAGCCCCAGCCATCAGCACATGGTTCAGAGAGTCCAAGTCCTCTCCCATTCCCCCTTGGCCTGCTCCAAGCCCAGCAGCCTCCAGACCGGCAGCCATCACTGCTGCAGCGGCAGCCTTTCCAGCAGCGCCCACGCTGCTGCTGTGCTGGTCGTGCTGGCCTGTGTGTGTATGTGTGTGTATGTGCGTGTGCGTGTAAAGCAAGTAGACAGCTTCAAAGGGAGCTACCCAACTCGGAGGAGCTGCTGCTGTCAAAATGCCAACACCCATGAAATATCTTGAAAGAAACAACCAATTGGATGGTGAAAGCGCCGAGTGGATTATGGCGAGAGCGCATACAAGTGCATGGAGACCTGCGATCTTGTACAAGAGCATGCAAGCATAGAGACATGTGATGCGGTACACATACATGCGTGCACGAAGGCATGTGATGTTGTACACATATATACATGCGTGCATTAAGACACGTGATGTGGTACACAAGCATGCGTGCATGAAGGCATGTGATGTTGTACACATATATGTGTGCATGAAGACATGATGTTGGGCGCGTGTATGCATGCATGGAGACATGTTGTACAGGAGTGCTGAATTCAACAACAATTTGCTGTGCCTTCTGCCCATGTGTGAGCCAGGAGTAGAACATTGCCTACAGGCAAAGGCTCACGTTGCAGCGCAAAGGTGGGTCTTCCTCCAAAAGCAACCCTGCTGCATCTCCACTTTCTTAATGGAACACCCCACCGACACACCAGCACAGCACACGCTGTGCACATGCATTCAAGTAGAAACAGATACGGAGACACACTGGTCCATCCACCTCCAAGTCCCTCTGGGCTCCCTGTTACCGACTGTTAGAATACACTTCCACACAACACACACACTAACACATACACATACATGGACTCACGGCCACACGACACACACTTACACAAGCCCACCTGCTTCCAGCGCCCTTGCTGCATGCCAGCCCCACCCTGCCTTTGCACGCTGCCGCAGCTTTTGTGTCGCCCCTGCCTTAGCAGCGGTTGCAGCAGCAGTTGCAGCAGCAGCAGCAGAAGGCAGCAGCCAGTGGCCCGGCTCGCCGCGGAGGATGAGGGTTTGGGTGATGTGGGCGCGGTGGCTGCGCCGCAGGACTTTGCCGGCTGTGAGGACCTGTGTGTGAGTGTGTGTGTGTGTGTGTACGCACGCGCATGTTTTTGTAGCTCTAGGTGTGAGCTTAAGCATGGACCATCCAGTGCAGTGCATGTTGCTCAGCTCTGTGCTTGAGTTACGGCATCAGGTGCAGAGCTCAGCAACATACATCATACAGAATGGCCCATGCACCATGCATACGCCCACAGTCATTAGAGTATGAGGCACCCATTCCATTTCTTGGCTGTGTGCCGTAGAGTATGATCCATCACAAATAATGCTGCATCACCTGTGCACCTTGTGATGCAATTGTACAGCATGGATTGCAAACCGTGAAGCATGATTCACCGCAAATAATGCTGCATCACCTGTGCACCTTGTGATGCAATTGCAAAGCATGGATTGCAAACCATGAAGTATGGTTCACTGCTTATTGCTGTGCCTGCCCCTAGCGCCTCGGCTCCGCACACTCCTCTACAGGTAGAAAATGGATGTAGAAACTCATGATGATGATGATGATGATGATGATGATGATGATGATGATGATGATGATGGTCAATGCATTTGTTTTAGTGCATGGGCTAGACTGTCTGATTGAGCATCTGAATTGACACAGCACCCGGCTTTGTAAAGCTGCACTTCTGCGCCCAAGGGCATGTGCAGCTGGGTGGGCCTCCAACAAAAGAGTGACAATGTGGTGTGTGAGAGTACTTGGCACTGTACCTGGGTCTGGTGAGCTGCAAGTTCATGCTCAGGGGCGCATGCAATTGGGTGGGTCTTCAAGTAGAAGACTGCTAGGCGGTTTGAGTGAGCGCTCAATGCTGCACCTGGCTTTGTTAAGCTGCAATTTCTTGCTCAGGGGCGCGTGCAACTGGATAGGCCTCCAATTCAAGGACTGCTACGTTTGTGCAGCTAAGTACTTGACACTGTACCTGGCTCTGTTGAGCTGCGATTTTGCGCTTAAGGGCGCATGCAACTGGGTGGGCGTCCAATTGAAGGACTGCTATGGCAGTGCAATTAAGTATGCGACGCTATACCTGGCTTTGTTGAGCTGCGACTGTGCGTGCAAGGGCGCGTGCAGCTGGGTGGGCCCCCCACTGCAGGCCCCCTGTCAGCAGCCCAGACCAGACACAGGGCTCCAGCAGGCGTGCAGGGTCCCTGCAAACGCAAGAGCAGTTGACAGTTTCTGGAACTGTCAGTACGGGGTGGGCCCCCAACTGTGCAGTGACCCGCGGCTAATAACCCAGACCAGATGCCAGGCTCAGTCAGGCGTGCAGGGTCCCTGCAAGCACAAAAACAGGGCAGCGTTTGGAACATCGGGTGGGCCCCCAACTGCAGACCCACGGCCAGCAACCCAGACCAGATGCAGGGTTCCATCAAATGTGCAGGGTCCCTGCAAACTCAAGAGAAGTAGTGAACATCTGGAAAGCAAGCTGCCTTTGTGCGGTAAGCAATGGCGCTGAGTGCTGCTGCCGGTACCAAGCCAGCAGCCTAGATCAGACAAAGGGGATGCAAGGCCCCTGCATGCTCAAAGTTGTAGGTTGTGGTCTTGCTGTGTGTATAAGCACTTACGCAGTGGTTCTGTGGCTCTAAGGTTGTATCATTTCTACATCACATGGTGCGATTGATGCCCTTTGTTGTAAGATAGAGTTTAGTCACTGGTCCTGATTTGGACTTGATAGTCCAAAAATCCAAGCAGGCATTTGAATTTCATGGCCTGTGCAGGAAGCAAGCCTGGGTGCAGGTGCAGTGCGCTGGATTGCCACTTGCATTCATTCCGTGCTCAAGCACACTGGTTACAACCTTCATGACTTGGAACCTGTTAGCTAGATCCAAGCAGCCCAACCTCGGACATAACAATTATAAACAGGCATAGACACAGACCTCAATGTGTAGGCGCGGACGCCATGATCCAGAGATACCAGCTCATGAAGCACGCCAACACCTAAGTTGTGGAACCAGGCGTAAAATGATCCACAGACGTCAGCACATCAAGCACACCCACACCTAAATATGTGTGGCTCCAGGCATCGTGATCCAGAGCTCCCAGCGAAAAAGCATGCACAGTTTCAGGGAGTTTGTAGGCACTCAAACAACTTGCCTGCATACTCCGCAGCCCCCACACCCAACATTGGGCAGACTCATGGCCCCTGCGGGAGGGTGCAAGGTGGAAGGGTGCAGCCGCAGGGGGGCTGGCAGCTGGGGCACGCCTGACGCGGCACTGGGGCATGCACGCAGCAGGGCCAGAAAGTGCCGCAGCTCCTCACCTGCATGTCCGGATGTGTGTGTGCGTGTGTGTGTGTGTGCGTGTGTGCGCGCGCGTGTGTGTGTATGTGTATGTGTGCATTATGTGTGTGTGTGTGTGTGTGCGTGTGTGTGTGTGTGTGCGTGCGTGCGTGCGCGCGCGTGTGTGTGTGTGTGCGCGCGTGCGTGTGTGTGTGTGTGTGTGTGTGCGCGAGCGCGCGTGCACGCACCCCTGCGAGGGCACCTGGCCCTTGCCCCGTACTCCTCCAACTCAAAGTTTAGGGGCGGAAGACGTGGCTCTTTCTGCTGCTGCTGCTGTTTGTTCTCCAGGAAATCCAAGAACCGGCGATGACAGGCAGAGCCTCGGTCCTGTTGCCCCTGCAGGATAGATCATGTTTCATTTTAGCCACTTCCTCCGAGTTGTTCTGCACGCGCGCGCGAGAGCATACACATACACACACCCTCCCTCCTTGCATTTCCTTTTCTATGATGGAGCATGCAGGGAGCAAATTGATTCAAGCTATGCATAAGCACACGTGCACCTGTTGGCACGATGGGCGTCATTAGGACCTCTGACATTTTTTTAGTTTTTTTCATCATCATCATCATCATCATCATCATTTTCTCTGATAATCATTGCACCCACTGGTTGGCCATTTGGCAGCAACCCAGTTGATGCCTGCTTCTTGAGACCACCATGGCACAAGGCAAACATGCTTGCAAGAAGCAAAGCCCCGTGAGCCTCGCACCTGCAGGTTCGCCATGCGGCAGCAACCCAGCTGTTTGCTGTTGCTGGCAGTGCAAAGCGCAGTCCCCACTGTTTCCTTCATCGTTTGGTCTTCGCCTAAGCCGGCATTACACTCACTGCGCATAGGAGGCAAGGTGACGGAGATGCTGAATAAGTACAAGGAACAAAGGTTGGCAGGACGCACAAAGGAAACAGCTGTCGGCGTGTGTTTGACACTAATCATTTTCCCATTCCGTTGAAGTGCTTGTGAGCAGTGTATATGTGCAGTCTGTTAGTCCGTCTTTGCACCAGCATGGTTTAAAAATGGCTCTGGGTGTGCTACAAACGTCATGCGCTTGAACACATGCAGCCCAGCCACACGTGTACCCTTTGCAATACACTGACCTGGTTACAGGCACCTTTTTTTTGCTTCAGCTATGCTGCCTTTGGAGGCAGGTACAGCTACATAACCCTTTCCTTTCCTTTCTTTCCCTTTCCTTTCCTATGCTTTGCAACACCCCAATGCAGCACTTACATCTGCATTCTGATGTGATATGACACAACAGACAGTTCCAAGTCTGCTCCTTCCCTTTCCTTCCCTTCCCTATCTGAAACACCCCAATGCAGCACTTACATCTGCACTCTGATGTTACGTGACACAGCAGACAGTTCCAAGTCCGCTCCTTTCCTTCCCTTTGCTCTGCAACACCCCAATGCAGCAGTGACATCTGCGCCCTGGTGTCAAGACACAGCAGGCAGTTCCAAGCTCGCTTGTCAGGCTGAGAGAGTGATGCAGTGTCTGAGCACCCCATGACATCCCATGACCATGTAGTCTCTCTCATGGCACATATGCTCCTTACCACAGCAGGAAACAAAAAACATGTGCCTTAACATGTGCCTTAACATGTGCCTCAGCATGTGCCTCAACATGTGCCTTAACATGTGCCTCAGCATGTGCCTTAACATGTGCCTCCACTTGCACCCAGCTAAGCTGCACTCAGGCCCTGCTGAACTGCAACCTTTTTTCCTCACAAAGTGCGCATGCCTTTGCACCTGGCTGAGCTGCACTCCTTTATAAAACTCACATGGCGCGCATGCCTGAGCACCAAACCAACCTGCTCTAAAATATGAACTCACACAGCGTGCATGCCTCCAAACCCAGCTAAGCTGCACTCTCTTTTCCTCACATAGCGCGCATGCCCTCGCACCAAACCAACCTGCATTTTTTTCAACATAGCGTGCGCGCCTCCAACCCCAGCCAAGGTGCATCCTTTTTTCTCATGTAGCGCGTATGCCTTAGCACCAAACCGACCTGCACTCCTTTGTTCTCACATAGTGCGCTCACATGCTTAAATAAACTCACACAGCGTGCTTGTCTCCAACCCCAGCCAAGCTGCATCCTTTTTTCTCACGTGGCACGTGTGCTTCCGTACCAAACCAACCTGCATTTCAAGCTGTGTCTTTCTTTCTCATGTCAAGCGTGTGCCTTCGCACCAAAACAACCTGCACTCTTTTTTTCCACATGTGGCACGCATGCCTCTGCACCTTAATCATCTGCACTCTTTTTTTCATGCAGTCCAGCTGACAGGCCTCTGGCCTCACCCCCCATCACAACAGACAACCCTCGTAACCCTCAGTCCTCTCCTCTTTGGTGTAGCGGGAGCAGCTGATGCCTTGGAAATAGTTCAGTTGCAGAGGTTGTCAACTGATTCTTCACCAGTGTTGCAAGCATCCAAGCCCATAAAAACCAAGAACCTTGCACTCACTCCTAAAACAACCCTGCAGGAAATGCGTTTGCCGCGGAGCAACGTCCAGCGCTCCACAGATGTACTCTGCATATGGCAGCCACCGCAACCGCCGCATGGCAACCACCGCATGGCAACCGCCGAGACCACCGCACGGCAACCACCGCATGGCAACCATCGCATGGCAACCAAAGGCGTTTGCCGCAGAGCACAGCCAGCTGCTCCGCCAGACCTGCACTGTGGGGCTGCAAGGCCCACCCGTGGACCCCCCCCTGGCTGCACCAAACAATGTGCGCTCAGTTGCTTGCCGAGCGAGTGCTGCAGAGCACAGCCAGCTGCTCCGCCAGATCTGCACTGTAGGGCTGCAAGGCCCGTACTCAACTCTTACCACAAGATAAAGCTCGCACTCACTTCTCACAGCCTGTTGCCGAGAGGGTGCCGCGGAGCACAGCCAGCTGCTCCGCCAGGTCCGCGCTGTGTGGCTGTAAGGCCAACACCACAAGGTCCACAGCACGTGCAGCATCATCAGGAGAACCCAAGCCACACGAGATAGTGACCTGGCCTGTGGGCAGGAGCAACAGCAGCGGCACCGGCCAGCAGGCAGGATGTTTAGCATCGAGTGTGCGCATGTGTGTGTGCGCGCTCGTGTGTGTTATCACTCATGTCATAAAACAGGAAGGAGTATGCAGGTCAATGTAGCAAAGCAACAAAGCCCGAGCTACGCATCAGACTGATCCTCAGTTGCATACGTCACGTCTGAGAAACATGCCTCCACCGGAACACTGTGCAAAAGGGAACAAAAGTCCAACTGCATTGGGTCAGAGCTAACTGGTCCTGGGCTCTTGCTTCATATCCAGCTGCTGTCAGCTGTCGTCATAATCACCTCATCTTGGGTTTTGCCTGACACTCTGATGTCTATCCCAGGAATACCATCAGAGTGTTTCTCGCCAGGGCGCTCTGTGATCGGCCGCAGCAAGCGAGCCGGAAGGCCCTCTGCAATTGTTTCCCTTCATGCTTTCCTAACTCACCAGATGCGCAAGTTTAGGGCTATACATTCAAACGACACCTCTCTCACCTGCAAGCCCCGCCAGAGGCAGCGGCTGGGAGTGCGCGGGGAAGGGGGTGTTAGGTGAGGGGGCTGGCAAGTTTGGGGCAGCGACAGCTGTGTCTTGCAGCAGTAAGTGAGAAGGTACGCGCGCATCCCACAGCAGATCAAAGCCGCTGCCGCTGTCATGCAGGGCACGCCCACTCACACCTCGGCTGCTGCTGCCACTGCGTACCCCATGCTGCCCTGACCAAAAGCCAATCTGGTCCTCTTGGTCTGTGTCTTTTGCGTGCCCGGAGTGCCCCACCCTGCCACGTTTACGAGACGCAGTTGCGCCCTTCTTTTGGTGCAGGGTGGTTGCTGAATGTGGGCCTGGGAGGGGAGGCAAGTGGGGAGCCTGCAGGGGTGTCAGCGCCAACGCATGCCGCGGGTGACCTGAATGCAGCTTGCCTCCCTTCCTCAACCACAGTGCCTGCGGCAGCTGCCGCCGCCGCCGCCGCCGCTGCTGCTGCTGCTGCTGGTCACTCCCTTCAACGTCTTGCTGCTCTGCCTGTGCGCCTTCGTCCCTCACTTGGAGGTGTCCTGGGAGTGTGCTATCACACATTCCCTGTCCCCCTGCTGCACAGGCTTGGCCATGTACCCAGGAGGGCAAGATACACCCCACGTTGAAGCGCATGCGCAGCGACACGAGGCACGACGGCAAGGGCTCCTGGTGCTGTGTGTCCAAAGCAGTATGGCCTGATGCTGGCTGTTGACCTGCTGTTTGAGCTGCAGCTGCTGCTGCTGCTGTAGGAACACGTATGCTGCTTGTTATTGAGGGGTAGTTGGTTGTGCTGCGCAGGGCCGGTCGTTTAGGTGGGGGTGGCAGACCGGCGCCTTCTCCAAGCAGGTCCACGCTCATCAGGGAGCGAGCAAATGCATCCTTCTGGGAGCTGTGTAAGTAGAAAAGGCAGGAGAGAGGGGAAATGAATCAATTTATCTGGGACTGCATGCTCATTGGGGAGTGAGCAGGTGCAGTGTTTTGAAGGTCCAAAACACGCTCATCAAGGAGCAAGCCAATGCAAGGTTCTGGGAGCCCATGCCCATCAGGGAGCAAGCAAACGCACCTGAATGGGAGCTGTGGCAATGACCCAAGCAAGTGGGAGGAAAGAGGAAACCCGTGTTTGGGAGTGCGCGCACACCAGAAACTGAGCAAATGCACCCTTTTGGGAGTTCTGAAACGACCAAAGCTGAAGGGAGGGGATCAATAATCCTCTGGCTTGGGATTTTGGGTGAGCAGCACAACAGGAGGGTCGTGAAAACTGCTTTCATATCGAGTGCTGCAGGCGGCAAAGAGACTCCAGCGCTGTGCACACGCAGATGAGGGGTCTGATCTTACCAGAAATGCGTATGCAGCTGCAGCACTCAGCACCAGCAGTTGCGTGGCTCGTGCGATGCAGCAGCAATCTATCTATGTCCAACAAGCGACAGCTTACAGGAGCAAAGGGCATTCACACGAAAGGATTGACCGCTAGCATACATCCAACAGCCTGTGTCAAGGAACACGTGTAACAAAGGGCATGCACCTGCGTCATGGGGCATTCGTGAGACAGCACATGCACCTGTGTCATGGGGCATTGGTGCGAAACAGCAACACCCGCATCACGTGGCTCCTGTGACACAGCACATGCACCTGCGTCATGGGGAATTTGTGAGAAAGCACATGCACCCGCGTTATGGGGCGTTTGTGACACAGCACATGCACCTGCGTCATGGGGAATTTGTGAGAAAGCACATGCACCCGCGTCATGGGGCATTTGTGAGAAAGCACATGCACCCGCGTTATGGGGCATTTGTGAGAAAGCACATGCACCCGCGTTATGGGGCATTTGTGAGAAAGCACATGCACCCGCGTTATGGGGCATTTGTGAGAAAGCACATGCACCCACGTCATGGGGCATACTCGTGGCACAGCACATGCAACTGCGTCATGGGCATTTGTGAAAAAGCACATGCACCCGCGTTATGGGGCGTTTGTGAGAAAGCACATGCACCCACGTCATGGGGCATACTTGTGGCACAGCGCATGCAACTGCGTCATGGGGCATTTGTGAGAAAGCACACGCACCCGCGTCAAGAGGCATACTTGTGACACACATGCACTCGCGTCATGGGGCACCTGTGAGAAAGCATATACACCCACATCATGGGGCAACTGTGACAAATGCATCTCTTGCACTCATCTGCAGCTGCTTGGAGCATGCAGCAGCATGAGGAGATGCAACATGCACACTCTCACCATCACATTTCTTCCTGGCCCACACTGTGAAGGCTCCTGCACCCCACCTGTCACTCCTGGACTCATAAGGCTTTTGAGCAGCACCCCACTTATGCAACACATGAAACATACCTGTCGCTCCTGGGCTCATCAGGCTTTTGAGTGTGCAACGAGACCAGGCTCCTCCAGATCAGATCACCAACCACCACTACCCTCCAGGCTTCGGCTTCAGGCTAGCTGGGTCGGCCAGTATTCAGAACTTCTAATAGGAGGATCATTTCCTTCCTAGTCCATTCTCTTGCCTGGTGATTCTTACAGAGCAGCATCCCACTTGTGCAACACATGAAACCTACCTGTAGCTCCCGGGCTCATAAGGCTTGAGCAGCACCAGCTGGGGGCGGTGGACCAGGGGTGCGTAGTATGCCATCTGCAATGCAATCAGCGCAGCAGTGCTAATATGAAGGTACGGATTCTTTGGAAAAAAGGCAACACAGCATCACTACCAGGAGCACTGCTGGGATTCACAACGCCTGCGCCTGTGCAGATGCAAGCACAAACGTAGCATGAGATGTGCAGATGCAAACACCTGCGCAGATGCAAGCACAAACGTAGCATGAGATGTGCAGATGCAAGCACCTGTGCAGATGCAAGCACAAACGTAGCATGAGATGTGCAGATGCAAGCACAAACGTAGCATGAGATGTGCAGATGCAAGCACCTGTGCTGATGCAAGCACAAAGGCAGCATGAGATGTGTGAAGGCGAGGCTTTTGCGGAAACACGAACCTCGCACGCAGCCTGTGAAGGCAAAGCTTTTTTCAAAAACACGAATGCAACGTGAGACCTCTGTGGGGTGAGGGAGGCTTTGCATGTGCCAGAGCATGGCCTGCGTTTCCTCAGGGATGCTAGAATAGCATGGGTCAGCTAGGCCACCTATATGGCCTGCGTGTCTTCAGTAATGCTAGACTAGCATGGGTCATCTAGGCCACTTACATGGCTTGCGTGTCTTCAGTAATGCTAGAATAGCATGCGTCAGCTAGGCCACCTACATGGCCTGCGTGTCCTCAGGGATGCTAGAATAGCATGGGTCAGCTAGGCCACCTACATGGCTTGCGTGTCGTCAGTAATTCTAGACTAGCATGGGTCATCTAGGCCACTTACATGGCTTGCGTGTCTTCAGTAATGCTAGAATAGCATGCGTCAGCTAGGCCACCTAGACAGTATGGATCAGCAAGGCCTCCATCACGCTTCATGGTTCAGTCAGACCCCCCTAAATAGCATGGACCAGCTGAGCCTACTATTTTGCTTTGATGGTGGGGCTCGTGGGTGCAAGGCCTGTCCTGTGCCCAGAGTGCGGCGTGCAAACATGAAGGTGAGAAAAAGGGGCCCATCTTTTGCCTTTTGCTGGAGTGGACCCTGCCTGACCTGCGCCAGACTGCGGCACACTTCTGGGTGCACTCACATGAAGCCTGATGTGTGCCAAACCACAGCTTGTGAAAGGCAGCCCTTATCTGCACGGCCTGTGTAAGCGATGCCTGACCGGCACACGCATGAGCTCAGAATGAAGCCCATCCTGCCTGCCTGACTGGCACCCTGCCTGACCGGCAAACGCATGAACTCAGAGTGAAGCCCACCCTGCCTGCCTGACTGGCACCCTGCCTCACCAGCACCCTGCCTGACCGGCACACTCATGAGCTCAGAGTGAAGCCCACCCTGAGTAAGGATGCAGCCTTTGAAAGTAGTAGACGCCTTGCTTGACAGAGGCGGAGTGAGGCCCATGAAGGCATGGTATTCCTGCAGGCCACCCCCTTGCCTGCCCCTAGGCCTCCTTCAACCGTAAGCCTAATTCACCTGAGGCAGTGTGAGGCCCGTACAGGCACGGTACCCACGTAGCTCACTCCCTGCCTGCCCCTTGGCCTGCTTCTGGCTCAAAGCTAAGCCCTACATACTTGAGGCAGGATGAGGCCCGAGGTTGCGCAGTGTTTGTGCAGCCCACTCCTCGCCCCTTGGCCTTGAAGATTCCCTTGGCCTTGAAGACCTTGAAGATTGAAAGCTTAGCCTTACTCACCTGCGGCAGCCTCACTCACCCGGCGTGGCAGAATAAGGCCCATGAACATGTGGATTCCGCACAGCCCACTCCCTGCCTCCCCCTTGGCCTGCCTCAAGCTTAGAGGTGACGTCTTCCTTACCTGAGGCAGAGTAAGGCCCGTGAACGCGCGAAATCCGTACAGCCCACTCCCCGCCTGCCCCTTGACCTGCTGACTGCTTGCCCCTGCCTTGCGCCGTCCATGCACACCCCCTTGGCCCCCCATGCTCGCTATGCCTCCACCAAAATGTGCTGCCCAAGAAGCTGCTGTTGCTGCTGCAGAAGCCGCTGCCGCCGCTGCGGTCCGTGCTGCTGCGTCTGCAGCTGCTCTTGCAGCAGCTTGAGTGCGGTTCCCTTCCCCCTTTTTGGCCCCGCCCCATTGTCCTCTGCTCGCCAAGCTCAATCTGGAGGCTTCTGCTGCAGCAGTGGACGCCTCATCTTGTGCCTGTGCTGCTGCTGCAGCCGCTGCGCGTGCTTCCCATGTTGGGAGCAGCAAGGGAGTGCCGTTGGGACCCTGGGTAGCACATGCACACATAAGTACACAAAAGGTTGTTGGCATATCCTGGGTCTGTGCTGCTGCTGCAACCGCTGCGTGCACTTTAAGCATGTGGGTAGCAGCAAGGAAGTGCCGTTGGGACCCTGGATAACACATGCACACAAAAGTGCACACTAAGTCAATAGGCATGGATGCACTTACTCGAGCCTGGAGCGAGGAAGAGCGTATCACTCTGACCCAATCTGTTTTTACGAGTGAAAGGGCCTCCCCACTGCATATTGCTGGACACACAGGTCCCGCACTCTCATTGTTTTTTGCCGCTCGGCAAAGATGCGTGTCTATGACAGCTTCAATATCATGTGGGTTGCGACACCTCTGCCTGAAACCCCTCAGCCGGCACTCAGCCTACACCATTCAGCAACTTGACCCATTCCATTCCCATTTGGCTGCTGTGCAAGGCCTGGAAGACAGACCTGCAATCTGCTCAGTCTTCCTTGTAGGATGCAAATGCCACCAATTAAAAACCTACAAACGCCACCAATGCAATACTTACAGATGCCACCTGCAAGCTGCATCAAGAAAAGGAAAAGGGAAAACAGAAACAGAGCCAGTCGACCCATACCTCCACCTCTGCGGGACCAGGCCCCTGACTTGACGTTGGAGCTGATTGTCACTCATTTAGAGAGGTTGGCTTAAAAAGGACCATCCAACACCCACCCCCAAAGCATCCAACTCGGTCGCCACGCACGTCCTCGCAATGTTCCTGCCCAAACCAACTAATGTGCCCACTCAAAGGAAAAACGTACGTCTCCCTACTTCTACCTTTTTGCTGATCTGTCGCCTACGTCCACCCAACTCCTGCCAGCCCACACGCACCCAACAACGAGATAGCAGCCCCCAGAAAACAGCACCAAAAAATCGAGTTAGCAGCCCCCAGAAAAGAGCACCAACAAATCAAGTTGGAAGCCTGGTCAGGCCTCCAATGATGTCATTTCCGCTCCCACCCACCTGCTGCAACGCCAGCCCACCTGCTCCAAAATGTAGGCCATACCACCCACCTGCTGCAATGCCGGTCCCTCTGCTCAGGCAGAGGCACTCTCAACAGGGCATACACCATTGTTTTTCTGCTCCACAGCAATAAGCCAGGCAAGAGTGCTCTTGACAAGCCATACACCCACCTGCTGCAACGCTAATCCTTCTGCTCCATACTGGTAAGCCAGGCCAGGATGCTCTTGACAAGGCACTAGCTCCTGCATAGAGCTGCTGGATTTTTGTTGCTGCCACCGCTGCTGCTGCTGCATCAAGAGGGCCTTGAAGTCTGGGCCCTTGTAAGTTCCCTTAGGTTGCTGGAGAGCTGGTGCTGCAATGCACACGCAAGGACATGCATATATTAGGAAGGCACACACGATGGAAGCATGCGGACGCACACACATACACGCACACGCACACGCACACACACACGCACCACTCTCTAACCATGAGGGCGTTGCTCGCGCGTCGCCATGTGTTGAAAAGCACACACAGACTGCCAGCCGTTTTCCTCCACCCTCTTTGAAACAAGCACTCTGGGAGTACATGGGTCCCCACAAGATTGTTGACCTCTTGTGCGACACCTGATCCATTATCCCTGCCTCTCAGCCCCCGCCTCTCAAAACAACCCCTAAACCTTAATCCCTGCCTTTCATTCACCAGTAATGGGCTATATCACACACTTCACACGGGCGACTTCTCTTGCGCCACACCCACCAATAATGGGCACACCCATCACCAATGCGCCACATCTCGCATCTCACATGGGATCCATCCTTTGCGCCACACCCACCAGTAATGGGGTACATCTCACGTTTCACAAGGGTGACATCCCTTGCACCACTCCTACCAGAGTTGGACACACCCATCAGTAACGGGCTACATCTCACATCTCACATCTACGGGCTACCCCTACATCTCACATCTCACATCTACGAGCTACCCCTACATCTCACATCTCACATCTACGAGCTACACCTACATCTCACATCTCATATCTATGGGCTACACCTGCATCTCACATTTCACATCTACGGGCGACACCTACATCTCACATCTCACATCTACGGGCGACACCTGCATCTCACATCTCACATCTACGGGCGACACCTGCATCTCACATTTCACATCTACGGGCGACACCTACATCTCACATTTCACATCTACGGGCGACACCTGCATCTCACATTTCACATCTACGGGCGACACCTGCATCTCACATTTCACATCTACGGGCGACACCTACATCTCACATTTCACATCTACGGGCGACACCTACATCTCACATCTCACATCTACGGGCGACACCTGCATCTCACATCTCACATCTACGGGCGACACCTACATCTCACACCTCACATGGGTGACATCTCTAGCACCACGCCCACCAGTAATGGGCTGCACCTCGCATCTTAGAAGGGCGACATCTGTCGCCCCACACCCACCATTAATGGGCTACACCTTGCATCTCACATATTTTGCGCCACACTCACAGGTAATGGGCACACCTACCAGTAACGAGCTGTATCTTGCATCTCACATGGGATGCATCCCTTGCGCCACACCCACCAGTAACGGGCTGCTCCTTGTTTATCAAGCCTGGAGTATCCTCCATGTCTACCTCGTCCAGACAGGTTCCAGGCCCTTCTGCCTTAATACGGCCCCGCCTCACAGCCCTCGACCCTCGAGACCTCCCTCTCCCCCTGCCCCTGCCCCTGGAAGGTGTGGCCGCTGCTGCGCTGCCCTCCCCATCAGCATCGGAAGTTGCAGTGCCCCCATCTTGAGCTGCACCTGCACCAGCATGCAAACCAACCAACCAGGTGGGGCCATTTTGATTAAAAAGCTACAGAGCTTGCAGTACCTTCATCTTGACCTGCACCTGCAGCAGCACATAAACCACCCACCAAGTGGAGCCGGCATTGATTGACAAGCCCCAGAGGTTGCAGTAACCCCATCTTGAGCTGCACCCATCCCAATACGCAATAGCCAAAATCCATTTCCCCGGGCAAGGGGTCGACTTCATTGAAAGGCAGGATGGGTCGAACCAAGCATGCCATGAAAAGAGTCCACGCAGGTGACGCATGTGTGCTACGCACCCTGAGCTCATGCATGCGGATCTTTTTCCAGGGTACGGGGCCAACTTTATTTATTTGAAAGGCAGGAGGGGGTCAAACCAAGCATGCAAGGAAAGAGTCCACGCAGGTGACGCATGCGTGCTATGCACCATGAGCTCATGTAAGCCAGAGCCTGCCAATTGGGAGGGAGTTTTAAACAGCACTCACCTGCACTCCTTGATCTCCTCCTCTTGTAGGTGTGCCATTTCAGCCCTGCATTTGCCACTGCCACTTTTGCCGCTTCAGGGTCTTGCTCCACACGCAGGATTAAGGCCGCCTGTTTTGAAAGAGGTGCACCAATGCATGAGTCATGTTTCTGTAGGGTGTAATGCATGAAGGAATCTGCATGATCACAGCAGCTCCAGCTTTCTCATGGTCTTGCTCAACCTGCAGGGTCGCTGCCACCTGATAGGGAAAGCGTGCACCAATGCATGAAATACGCTTTTTTTGAGGGTGCACTGCGTGCAAGAACTCCAATGATTCCAGCAATCTCATCCGCTCTAACAAAGTCATGCTCCACGAGCAGAATTCCACGGCCAGCATGAGAGAGACTTCAATTTGTGTGGGTGCTCTGCATCAGGGTTGATCAGTAAGCCAACTTAGAAGTGTTCTAGAACTCGAACTTTTTTCGAACTGTTGGCGAACTTAAAATTTCCAGTTCATAGAACTTTATGCCCTATGCCAAAAAGGGGGCAGAGGACCCCCCAAACACCCCCCGGTCACCCCCCAAACATCCCCCATTCCTTTTTGCTATTTTCTAAGTCATCCCTCTGCTTTTACTTGTAATGTTTATACAGTATGGGGGAAAGGGGGGGAGTGGGGGGAAAGGGGGAAGGAGTGGTTCGGGGGCAGTTGATGCCCCCTTCCCAGCCCCTCGCCTACAGGCAAATGTGCGTTCAAACTGTCCGTCGAACCTCGCACTTTATCGAACTGATGGCGAACTTATTTTGTCAAACCGGCCAACTGATCAACCCTTCTCTGCATGCAAGAACTGGCTTGATCACGGCAATCTCAGCCGCCCCTGGGTCCTGACCCCTACCCAGGATTTTGGCGTCCAGCTTTGCCAAGACGTACGCAGGCATTCATTATGGCTATGGAGGGGAGCTGAGCCACAGATCAGCGCTCAGGAAGCAGCAGTGAATGCATCGCACAAGCAAATTAACTTGAGTTTGCTGAAACCTAAGTCAATGCCTATAAAGCAAACAGATCAATGATGTAGCTCTGCTTGAAATTGAGCAAATATGTAAATCGCCCTGCCTATAGGCTTGACTTGAAATTGAGGCTTGACTTGCAATCAAAACTTACACACAGCTTGATTTACAATCGGCTTGACTTACGTTGAGGCTTGTCAGTCACTAAGCGTAGGACATGGCCACATTGTTTAAAACTTTGTTTTGACCATTCATTACAGCATGATTGCCATGCTGCATTTCGATGTCCAACATGGGCAAGCTTGCACAGAGCAGCATGAGATCATACAGACTGGTGGGGACACCAAGCAGCGTTTCAAAAGATAGAGTTGGCTTGGCCTACATATGCGCTTCACACTCCACACTTCCCCTGCAAAATAGCTGGAATAAGCAGCATACCTGTGCAAGGATTTGGCCAATTGTGAGCATGTGTGCACAAGCTGGAAGATGGCAGGGAAGGACGGAAAGAGAGTGTCAGAGGACTGCTTTACCTGGCCTCCACTCTTAACACTGCTTATACAATGGAAACAGACTATCCAATAATTGCTCATCATAGACTCCACTCGCCATGCCTGTAAACTGAAAAAAGTGCATCCAAATTTGCTCACCATGGCCTCCAGGTCCACCTCCCTGCCAGAAGTGCCCAGTTCTGATATAGCCGCCCTCAACCTCCCTGCCTCAGGGACACCAAACAGCAGCCAAAGCGCCCTACACAGACACAAACAGCGCGGGGGAATACTTTAGCCAGATGGCAGTGGGGCGGTGAGCAATGGTGTCATTGCCTGGATGGGCTTGCAGATGGTGCCCGCAAACATGAAGGCAAGGTAAACTAGCCATGCTTCAAAGTCGGACACGCTAGGTCGCCCCACTGTCTCCCCAATGGCAGGTTGTTGCACAGAGGCCATTTTAGGCAACAGGCAACGATCATCCATTGACAAGCATTGTCGTTGGAATGCACACACACACACACACATGCACACACACACACACACACATGCACATGCGGCTCACCTGCGCAGAGCTCTACGAATGCGCATCGTTGCCGCTTTGTGTCCCCTCATCTGCACAGCTGCCCCATGGGCTGACTGTGAGGCAGCAGCGGCGGCTGCAGCTGTTGCGTCCGGGGCCCCAGCAGTAGTAGCAGCAGCAGCAGCAGCAGCAGCAGCACCCTCGCCCGGCTCTGAGGCCCCTGGCCTGACAGCTCCCTGTCCGCCAGAACCCAGCTGCTCCAAAGGCTGCATAAGTGGGTTGTGGGCGTGGGGGTCGGCGCTGCCAGCTGCTTGCCCCGGACCTCGGTCACCGCATCGGCCCGCCCCCTGCCCCTCAATCTCACTCAGTGCCCCTTCTTGGTGCCTCCGGACTTTGGGGGGCCTCCCTCGCTTGCAC
>OU611759.1:2725808-2880808 GCA_914767535.2 Dunaliella primolecta | reverse complement strand
GTTTGATATAAATGCTTCTGTCATGCTATCCACATTTTTGCTGCACATCAAATATTAGCTGCTTTGTGAGGTCTTGTGCTGCTTTAGATAATAAGGTTGGCTCTGTGGGTGCCATCTCGAGGGACGGATGGGACAGATAATACTTGATTGACGCTCGGACATGGTACTCAATTGCTGTCGGATATGTCAGCATTTTGCAACAAAAGCGCCTTACTGCATGTGTGCGTGTTCAGCCTTCCTGCAGTTTTCATGCTGCCATGTAAAATCACACAGCTGCAATGTCAAACGCAAGACCACTTGATAGACAACAAAGATTTGCTTTGGTTTCAATTTGCAATGAACTCAAGAACCCTTTGGACAACCATGACGCTTGCACAACCGTTTGCCTATTTTCAAGCAATCAGCAGGTGTGCTGGCCATGCCATCACTGGCCTCTCACTCTCATGTATTCCAAACGCACCTGTTCCGTCACGACTTCCAAAACTCAAAGATGGAATGAGTGTTTCTTGTTTCTGTGTTCATACGTCGGTGATGTTAGGCATAAGAGATGAAGGGCATTGTCAAAGAGCTGACTTTGATAAAAGAAATCCTAAAAGCCCTTTGCCTCTAGGGTAATTTTACTTTCAGTGGGCAAAAATGGCTGACCTTCCACCAAGATCTCTGTGTGTTGTAGCTCCCACACTTTTTTTTCATACCATCACAAAGCAATATCATGGTCGACTACCCTGCAAGAACTCTGTATGCTCCAGAATGCAAGCTCCCTCAGATCTTTTTTGCCTCCTTGTCTCACAGCTAAAGCAGTGTTTATTGCTGCAGCATTACTGAGACGATGACTGTATTTCTGTCCTCTTAAAAGTGCCCTTTCTTGCAAATCATTTAAGGAAGGCCCTCACCCTTTTTGGATTTTTTGTACCAGTATTCATAGCAGGTAGTATGTCTCAGAAAGTGAGAGTCCAATCTTTTGCGTGCAGGTGTGCTCATCATATCTTTATCTGCAGCTGCGTTCCTGCTGTGCGCAATCCCTGCGCTCTGGGCATTGATTCGCGTGGCGTACCGCACAGAAGCAGTGCTGGAGCAGGTATGAGAGCAGAGGCTGTGATGTTGGAGGTGAGAGATCAGAAGCTTGTCACAGCATGCAACACGATACCTTGACTGCAGCAGAAGAGCATACAGAAGCTGTATTGAAGGAAGCAAGAGGTGTGCATCTGTGCGTCAGTAGAAGCGGTGAGTCACATGGGGAAAGAAAAAGAGCAGCGCTGCAGGGAGTCTCTGGCATCCATGGGCTTGGTCCTGTTCACTCTTTATGCTAGGAAAAGATATACAGGATACACGTAGTGCATTGTGCATGGTGCAAGATGATCACCGAGTAAAGCCTCAGGGTGCCTGCTCTTGCTCAGGCTTCAGCATGCACAAAAGCTCCATGGAGCGAGAGGGTTCCCTGTAAACAAATTGGAGAGGATTGGGTTTGAAGGTAAAGCGTAATGAAGTCAGAGGAGCGTTTCAAGTGCCGGGGCCCGTGATGTGGCGGGCTGGGGGAGGAAAATATTTGAGGCAGCTCTTGGCAAATTGATCAAGAAGGCAGACCTGACCCTTGTGTGAGTATGTCTGTGTTCATTCTTCTGACCAGGGCTCACACACCGGTGTGTGATGTTGCGAAGGTGGAGCAAGAGCTGCCTGAGGCAGATGCCCTGATCCGCTTGTTGCGATGTCAGCCTTTGTGCTTCTGACCGGATGTTGCACGCTCTTGTGCCATGGTGTGAAGGTGGAAAGAGAGCTGCCAGAGACAGCTGCCCTGATCCGGCTGTCGGGGCTGGAGATGACAGATTGCATGGCTGAGATCACGGGTCTTGGATCTGATCTGAGCTCAGGGCTGCGGTCGACAGCCAACTTGGCGACCATGACGGAAGCGGGCGTGAAGCAGAGTGTGCAGGGTGTGCAGGTGCGAAAATACGCACGCGCTTGCACGCGCGCGCGTGTGTGAGTGGGGGTGGGTGGGAGTGGGGGTGTCTCATAAATGCGCTGGCCGTGTAGGAAGGGCAAAAGAGGAACCTCTCCCATTGCATATTTTCTTGAGAGAGAAATCATGGACGTAAGGAAAATTAATTACGTTACCTGTGAAGTACACTGTTGAAGCCAAAATTGGCATGCACCGCAGCTCTTTGGTCATTTGCACAAATTTTGGGAATTTCGAACAGAGGTTTCACTAAGGAGTGCGTTAGAGGAGCAATGGAGGGCACACTGAGCTGCGGCAACTCCTCGGCTGTGTCAGCCATGCTTTGAAGGAATTCTCCCTGCTTCTTGCATTTGTGCTTGAATTTGTTTGTAGAAAGTTTGTTTGAATTAAGTTGTAGAAAAAAGTTGAGGAAAAGCCTTCAGTCAAGACAACTGACTGCTCGTCAGGTCAGCCAAGTAGGTTTGCGTTGATGCCCCACGGCAACCAGCCGATGCTGAGAATGCAGGACCTTTTGTCTGGACCCTTCTGAGCACCCCTGCATACTCGCTTTGTGCCGGGGGGTGCCTAAGTTGGGAGCCAGAAATCAGGTGAAATGTCTGCCAAAGTGGGCTCCCCAGGAAGTTGTCCTCCGGCTTGCCTGACCAGCAGCTATGGCTTGGCACTTCATCTGGAGCATATTTTTGGGGGGGGGGTCCAGGGGGCTGGGGAGCAGGTCCAGAAAATCGCTCCCGGAACCCCAATTTTGACAGGGGAGATGGCGAGTAAAAACTGCAGACTACCGTAGTGACACTGGGACGTTTATGAGTAGTTGAATAATTATTGCGGTCACTCGCAATCTGTAGTGACTTTGAGAATTACTTTTATCGAGGCCTCATAAAGGGTCCAGGTTTATCTTCAGCCATCCATGGGGTCGTACAACGCAGCCGTATACTTCTAAGGGTCAGAGGTCCCTTTTCGACTAGTCTTTGGTGGGCTGCACCAAAGCGGGGTGATTTGGAGCTGCTCAGCATGGAGGTGGCAGCTGCTGGGAGCGTGGGGGGAGTCCTGCCAGGGAGGGCAGCTGGTGGGAGCATGCATGGGGGAAGGAGGGCAAACCTCTACAGAGGAAGAGTTGATGGACCCCACAGCCACAGCTTCCGGTCAAAGAGGGCCCAGAGGCAGGTGAGGGCACAAGGAGCTTGCTGCTAAAGCCTTGAGGGCAGGGGCAGGGGGCGAGGATGGGAAGGCTGAGTGAGCCGATGAAGGCGTCTGAGGACACCACAAATGAAACGATGGAAGGAGGGGTTGAGTAGAAGCAGTGAGCCAGTGCAAGAGAGACGAGAGAACGCAGGAGCTCGCAAAATTTGAGTTTTTTTCGCTGTCCTTGTAAACCCTAGAAACTCGTAAATGTATCAATGGAACTATTTTGGGACCTCGTAATAAATCAGTGTTGTAAACCATTAGTGTCGCTACGGTATCCAATCCACCATCTGGGGTCGCGAGACTTTCACTGGGACAAATGAAGTACAAAAACAGTGTTTGAACACTCAGCATGTGCCATCGTGTTCGAACTGGAAAGATGTAGCCAGCTGTCACCACAAGGCCCTCAAATGTAAGTCTGAGAGTTCCATCTATAGGCGCAAATACACAAGCCTACCAGGTGTGCAGGCGCTCAGGCGGGCTGACCAGAGCGGAGTGTTTTGGTCAAACCTCCAGCTGTCACTGCTCGCCAGGAGCCACTCCCTGTCCACACAAACACACACATACATCCATATATTTTCTATGAATGTCTGGGCCACCAAACTTGGTAGGCATACCTGGAAAGCATGCTGAACAAGTCTATATACTTAGGTTTGCGGCCAAACGCAATGCTTGCCTGGCATCCATGTTTGCACCACTTTTGCCTGCCAGATCCGCTCATGAGTCACCAGACTCTAGCACTCCAGGTGCTTTGGTATCAAAATTCGCCCCCCTCCCCCCCCGCAATCTTTTCATTAATCAGGTTTGAGCCAAAACCTTTCTGAAAGCCAAAATTGAACAGATTTGGGTCAGAGCAGGCATTTTGGCGCCCATCTTTCTAAGAATGGCCAAAAATGGCTTAAATGCTGTTGTTTTGTCCTGACTAGATACGTGGTCGGAAATAGGTATGCCCCTAAAAGTGCCCCTGACTCACTTTTAGGGCCCCGTCCTCACATGTATGCAGAATTGAATAAGTCACCCTCAACTTCTACGCATACTTTGTTTGCTCAGGTTCTTTGGGGGCACTATCTCCTCATTCTTACACATAGTTTGGCTGACCTGACTGCTAGCCTGTTCCTAGGAAAACATGTTGAGGCCACATAATTCAGAGCAGGCACTGTAGCCCTCAGTTAGCCTGGGTGCTTCAAGGACGTGCACAGCTGTGTACCTTCATAGCTTTTAGAAGGGCTTTCATATGAGCATCAGAGCATCTTACAGCCCCAACACAGGCATTGATTTCCAACAACAAGCAGCACATTCACCTCTCAGCAGCTCTTAAGCATTGTGGAGGTAGCTGCCTCAACCGAAATTGCACGCACTCGCAAGCCCCGAAATGGCTTTTTTCTTCAAAGACGTTTCCTCTGTGACGCGAGATAAAATTCGATCACTACAGACATGTGCTGAATGTATGATGTTCAAATGCTCATTTGTGAGCGTGCTCCCCGCAAGCGACACTATTAATCAGGTTATGAGTCATCACAGGCTACGATTTATTCAGGGACTCAAGTGGGTCTTTGCTGAAGTTCTGCCCAGAAGCAACGATCTGATCGGGAGGTTAAGTTACGGCAGGCAACAAATTGAGCAGGCAGCCATCAGGCTGCTGACCCCTGCACATTTTCATTGCTGCAAGCAGGAGGCACCAGCCTGCATAACTTTTGGATGTCATGTGTCAATCCAAATAAGAACTACACATTCGGAATCCTGAGAACGAGAGGAAGCGATTGATGTATGTATGGGTCCAATCGGAGAGGGTGGTTGGTGGGTGGTCCTTCGAGGGGGTTAGGACTTTCTGGGACACCCATTCCAGAATTTTTGTGTCACTTTCTCGTTTTGAATATACCAATGGATTCCTGAGATCAAGAAATGTCGATTGGCACTTTTTTGGTGCAAATTGGGTAAAAGGGGGGGTCTGTGTGCATGCCTGGAAGTCAGTGCCACGCGCACAAGGGTGTGGACAGCAGGGGATTTGGAGACAAACATGCAGCAAATCATTCCAAACTTCCAAGGTAGTGGCAATGTATGATGTGTCATTGCTTGGTGAAGTTAGTAGAGCAGTTTGTGGACTTGCAAGCCTGTTGTGGTTGCCTGGAAAGGCAGGTATGCATGGGCGTCTGCTGCTCAGATTTTGGCCTTTAACTCTGCTGCAAATCAATTTTTCACAGCGCTGAGTATGCAGATGGAAGGGGAATAGGAGAAGAAGCAGATCAATACCCTTTTCGTGGGGAGGGGGGCAGTATTTTTGGGGGGGGGGGGAGGGTCTTTTTGGGGCTCCCGCCGAGAATGTTGACATGACGTCCACTACCTTCTTTTTTGCCCTCCTGCTGCAAGGTTGAGATTTTTAATCAGCTTGAGAAGTCATCAGAATCAGTGTTGTTCCATGCGATGAACCTCGCACTTTATCGAACTCGAACTTTACACGCATTCAATCGCATTTTGAATGTGCCGTTCGTCGAACTTTTACCCCCCCCCGCGAAATGCAGCCTGCAAAGTCCACTGAAGGCCATTGGAAGGTCACCTGAAGGCCACTGTTCTGGCACATGAACTCATCAGGACTTCTCAACTGCATTTAAAATGTTTTAAATATAAAGTCCAAGAGGATGGAAGGCCGGGGCAAGCCTGTACGGGCTTTGCTAACCCCTTTCCTGGCCACCCTCTCCTCGACCAAACGTGCGATCGAATAGTTTGAAGAACTCAAATTTTACACGCATTTTATCGCATTTTTCATCTCAGACCGTCGCACGGAACAACACTGATCAGAATATGTTTGTTTCATGCCATGCAGGCAATTGGGCAACAAGTCGGCCCTACTTTAGCTGCTCAAGAGAGCCAAGCGCGTGGTGAGTAGGAGAAGCTGTGGCTTTTCCATTGCAAGGTATTTTGAGACTTGAAACCCCATATGATTCTTGTTTTGCTGTCAATATCCTATGGCAAGATTGCTGCCTCACTTGCTGCTCATGATTGATCGTCCAAAATCCTTGCTTCAATCCTCCAAAATGGTCATGAGACCCTTGGACTGTCTCTTTCTATCAATGCCAAGCATCAGCAGTCAGGACAAACTGCACTATCAGGATGAAGCCAATCGTTGTTTGGATTGAACGCAAAGATCACCCACTGCAAGCTTGACCTTGTAAATGTATGAACACGAGGCAAAATTGGATCGATGCACTGGCACTAGTCAAGACTCTTCTACCAAGAGAGACAAGTCCTGCTTGTGAGGTCCAAGGTGCTTCACGGAACTTGGGCAAAGTTGACAAGCGAGGAGGGCTGTGTGCCTTCCTTCATCACAGCAGAGGATTCACACCAAAGGTGCATGCATCCAAGCCAGTGTACGCGCCCTTGTGCTTGCACCACTGTTCACTCACTTCAGGCATATGTATGTAGCTAAGGACAGGTGCTCCATGTGCTCACTCAGATGCCTGGTGGTTCACTTGCATCCAGCAGTCCTGTTTTCCTCTGCTTTTGTAGATCTATTGGGAGCAGGTCTTGCCAACTCATGGTGCTCTATATGTGCTCGCTCAGATGCCTGGTCCACTTGCATCCAGCGGCTAGTAAAAGGGACCTTTCCTTAATGCGCGCGGCCGCTTGGCTTGCGCAGTCTTTTCCTACTTGTTTGCATCCAGCAATTTTGTTTTCCTTGGCCCCTGGCAGGTTTGTTAGAAGCAGAGCTGCAGCAACGGGCAAGACTCAACTATGCAAAGCCCCTTCTATCTCAGGTACAGGCCCGATGGACATATTAAATGAATGCTTGTGAAAAACCGAGGCTTGGCTGCCAGGACCTGCAACCCTAGTGTGAATTACGACTCCTAGCCTGCATGCTGGCATGCATGAACGTGAATGCCAGCTTAAGGAGAAATGAAGCAAGATAGACATGACAGCACGCTTGTATCTTGGCAATTGTTTACTGATGACAATTATCTGTGTATATCAGCATTGTAACGCAAACGTCGGCTTGTGTAACTCATCAAACTCACCTGCTGGTGTGCATTGTGTGTGTGCCTGTGTGTGTGTGTGTCCTCGCAGCTCGTGACCTCTGCCGCATCCACAACAAGCAAGGTGCGCAAGATGCGCTTGGGATGGAAGACCTTCAACCTGGGCATTGCTGCCAGGGCCTTTGTCAATCAGCATGCCCTGCGGATTGTGCAGGAATATGGTTACAGCCAACAGAGTAGCAGCAGCCTGCCCATGAGCAGGTCTCCAAGTGGTCTGGGCCATCCAGCTAATGGCAGCAGTAGCATTTCTGGAAACATGGGTGGTGGTAATGAAGGGAATGGAGCTGGTCCCAACAGGGATACAAACAGGGGTGGTGAGGGCGCTGGTAGGAAGGGGGACTGATTGCCAGCAGCTACAGTAGTAGCAAAGGGAACGTGCTGGCTAAGCAGCATGCAGGGTATTGCAAAGAGAGAGCTTTTGTTGAGTGTAAGCAGCTGTAGGGGCAGGTGATCAAAAAGAGAGGGCTAGGATTCTTTGACCCAAATCTCAATCCGAATGGTGGATAGCGCTCAAGCAAGAAGTGCAAGTCCTACAGAAACAGCAGCAGCAGCGGCAGCATGGTCAGTTGCAAAGTAGTATGAGTCAACACTGGATGAATAGATTTGCTGCCAGACATAGGCTAGATTCCTTGAGGAATTACAGCTTACTATTTGCTGTAGAAACAGAGCTAATGTGAGGATGGAAAGCACGAATGGCAGGAACCATCATGCTTGTGTCAACTCCTGGCTGCCACGTTTGAGAAAAGCTCATGACATCCGTAAATAAATGGTTTCCAATGGGGCAGTATGAGGGCTAGGTTATTTTCTTTGGTTTTCTTTGCTGCTTCATTACTGCCATCTTTCACACAATCCCATATGCGCTCATAGCGACTTGTTGGCTTCTCTGGGTGCCAAGGTGCTGCACTTGCCAGGTGTTATGGTGCGAGGGGTTACATTGCTGTCGCTGATGCTGACAAGGATGAACGAGGACTAGGGAAGGGATTTACATTGGGACCAGGGGACTGCAACTATCTGGCGTGTTTGCACGCTTTCTGTAGCTGTCAAACTCATAGCTTACCCATTTGATGTGGGCATCTATGGGCATCTATATCCAGCAAAAGCACCGTTTTGGGAGTAAGAAATGAGCGTAGGTACTGGCACCAGCTATTGATAACTTATCGATCATTGAATGGCTGGTGCCCTGAGTTTCTCCAGGGATTACAACTTGTAGGTATGGCCAGAAGGAGCACTGCCCTGTATCCTAGCTGATCGCATGCTGATGGTATGTATTTTTACACTGCACAAATGTTGTAACCAAGCCTACTTGTATCAGACTGTCTCCTCACTCAGAAATCACTTTTCCTTTTCTATTGTCAAGCCAAGCAGGTAACAAAGTGTACCAGTAGACAAAGCAAAGTGTTGGAAAGGTGTGACAAGTCCTCGAGCAGGTCCTTGTATTGGCATGCAACTTGCACAGCTCACTACAACTGCAAGTGAAAGGAAAGGAAAGGGTTACATAGCTGTACCTGCCTGCGGAGGGATAGGGTAGGATAAGGCTACACAGCTGTACCTGCCTACAAGGGCAGCTTAGCCGAAGCAGAAATGTGCATGTAACCAAAGAAAAGAAAAAAGAAAAGACTACGCCAGGCAAAAGGCCGCATGCATTAAGGAAAGGTTCCCTAACTAGCAAGCTAGAAAGGGTCTCACCAAAGGGCCCTCAAATTTGGTTTAGTTTTTAACCTAAACCAGACTAAGCTAGCCTAGGAGAAAGCCAGAAACAGAGCTTATGAGGTTCCGGTAACCAAACTAGAAAGAAAGGAAAAGATAAGAAAAATTATGCACGCAGTGAAAACCAGTCTAAAAGCAAATCTATTAATTCAGTAACAGCATTTCAGGCATGCAGACACAAACTTGGCTAACCCTAAGACATCAGCCTGGTTCGCGAAGTCTCTAAGACGTGTTGCACCACTTGCACTACTACAACTGCAAGTGAAAAGGCGGTCAGGTTTGAAAAAGGTAAGGACACATCGCTGTATCCGCCTACAAGGGCAGCTAGGTAGAAAAACTGAGGCCTGTAACCAGACCTGGCCAAAGAACTTTTTTTTAGCATTGAATGCTCAACTCACGAAAACTTGGACCGAGAAGAGGAGATAACAAAATCATTTGATACGGTCTGATGTTTGATGAAATAGCATGAGGTGGATTATACTCACAGGCTTCACAGATTTTGGATCAGACCAATGCTCAGAGCATTTGATGAACAATGTGCTGCTGCATGTGGTTGATAAGCACTTATTTCATGTTTGCCCATGCCAAGCTCCATGTTCACTAGGATATTAAGCATTTTGTGTTTGGTATCCAGATGAAGTAGGACGCATGTTTCCTGCTCCATAGGCACACTAGCTGGCATGGATGGCACCAACTATAGGATCCCCCTAGATAATTCCCAGGTAGAAATTAAGAAATTGGAGGGCCATTCCCATAATTTGGAGGCCCAACATATCCCCGAGAAGTTACATACCTCCTGGGAGGGCCCCATGTCGCTTCAATTGCCTGCGCAATCTTGATCTCGGCTGCCTTGGTCTGCGCTTGCTTCTTATCCTTTCTTCACGGCTCCTCCCGTGCTCTGCCCTAATGCTGCTGCTCCTACTGCAGGGGAAGGATAATGTTGTTGCTTGAATGCTATTCATTACCACGCCTCACAGTGTGAGGCTTTTGCGAACCGGGGTTGCTATTGCTGGAGCTGCTGTTGTGACTGAACGTGCTGGAGAGGAGGTTTGAGCTCTTGCTTTCTGCGTCGTTGGCACAGCTGGGACTGCTCCTGCGCTTGGTGATACTGTTGAGTCAACAGTGTTGACACTGTCGGTGCATGTGCTGCTTGCACTGCGTCTGCTGTTTGTGTTGGTGAAGGTGAAGGGAATGCTGCTGCTGCTGCTGCTGACGGTGGGGGGAATGACGGGGCTGGCCTTGCGCCTGCCTACATGGGCAGCTCAGCTGAAGCAAAAAGGTTACAAGTTACCAAACCAAACCAACCTAGGAAAGGTGTGTCAACTGAAAAAAAAGCCTTGTGCCAAGTTTTGGTCTGGCTCAGCATGATATGCACATCACTGAGCAAACCTCTAACCACGTTATACCTCCCTACCTCTTTGACCCCAGCATTCCTGATCGAGCTAGATGAAAGAAAGAAAGATTCACGCTTGCCGTTCGGCCGCGTGCATTAAGGAAAGAGCCTCCCAATGACTCCCACAAATAGAGGGCATCTTTTCTCCACCCCGGCCACAAGGATTTGATCCGGGGACTTCGTCATTGCTGTCGCCCTCCTCACGCTTGACCAGGGCTCTATAACATGACAGTAGCTAGACGCATCCCTAGCCGTCCTGATGCTATCTTGGTCACTCCTTGCCCTGCTAACCCAAATAGACCACCTCCTCCCTCCTCACATCGGGTACTCCGCATTACGAGACGTAATGAAGTAGTAAGAAGCAGCAAAACTCCAGCCAGGCAACTAAGTGAATTGAACATCCAAAACCGCCATATCCACTTAATAGAAATCAAATACTGCAAAGATACGAGGCCTGGTGCCCAGCTAGAAGCCTCACAGCAACAACACAGTGAACTGTGCAAACAACTTCAAGGCGCTGAGATCACTCTGCACACAATCCTTCTGGGTGTGTGTGGGACTATCTGTACTGCCCATACCCTGGATGAATTGAAACAACTGTTCTGCAAAGGTCTACCAAGCTTGCACGAAAGCTTTATGCCCACTCTGCGCAATATGCAAAAAAACTTAACTCTACCAGACGCGCCCATGAAATCAAAAATGCTCATCATAACTCTGGTGCCCTGGGACTGCATGCTTCCAGAAACCCACCAGACCCACACTAGCTTCCCTTTTACCCTCCGGTGGGGGAGACTCACGGCTCTTTGAGCCAATGTGTCTCCTTATTTGATGTAGGGAGTGTTCTCATTGCCTACGTAGTTTTTTTTTCTTTTCTTTGGTGTGTTAATTGCTGCAATAAGGCTCACATACAGGCTTATTGATATGGGCATATAAAGAGTGTGCACACAAACTTTAAGTTCAGTGAATGTCGGAATAAGAAAGAAGAGAATACCGCGTAGGCAGTGAGAACACTCCTTACATCAATTAAGGAAAGGAGACGCATTGGCTCAAAGAGCCGTGAGTCTCCCTCACCAGAGGGTAAGGAAGAAGCTAGTGTGGGTCTGGTGGGTTTCCTGCAGCATGCAGCCCCAAGGCACCATAATTATAATAAGAGGTTTTTTTCAATGGCACGTCAGGTTGAGGTAAGTTAGTGTGGATATTGCACAGAGTGGGCATGGAGCTTTTGTGCAAGCTTGGTAGACCTTTGCAGGTCAATCCCTAGTTTTTTGAATTAATCCAAGGTATGGGCAGTGTAAATAGTCCCACCCACACCCAGGAGGATTGGGTGGATAGCAATCTCTGCACCTTGAAGTTGTTTGCACAGGTCACTGCGTTGTTGCTGCGAGACTTCTAGCTGGGCACCAGGCCTTGTATCTTCACAGTATTTGAGTTCTATTAAGTGAATCATCTTTTCTTGTCTTTTCATTTCTGAATATGGCAGTTTTAGAAGTTCAATTTATGAAGTTGCCTGGCTGGAGTTGTGCTGCTTCCTACCTCTTCGTTTCTCTAGAGATTCTCTAGAGATCTCATACTGCGTATTATCCAATGTGAGGGGGAAGTAGGTGGTCTATCTGGGTTAGAAGGATTGACCAAGACAGCATCAAGGTGGCTGGAGTTGCGTCTAGCTTGATCAGGAATAGTGGGGTCAATGAGGTATTGAGGTGTCGTATGATTAAAGACCGTCTCCGTGACTTCATGTTGCTCAATGATGTGCAGGCCGTGCTGGGTCAGACGGGCTGCGCTGCCTGCATCCGTATGCACAAGGTTTGACCCGCAAAAGCCTTCGCTAATCACTTTCAACTTGAAAATAGTTCTGCTGGCAACGTTGTGATGCTCATTCACTAAGTTGCGAAAAACAGGGCATTGGCAACCTCAGAGGATGTGGAGAGTGCTATCCTGAGAGAATACAAAAAAAAGCAACTGAAATCCTAGAAAGCCTTCAAAACGCTTGCATTTGTTTGAAGGTGTTTTTTGTGTGTTGTTAGGCTGGGAAATTGAGCACAGCCAGAAACAGTGTCTGAACATCACATCACACCGGCTTCCGGTTAAGTTCACACCTGGCTGTCCTGGTCCGCCCAGGGAACCCCCTGCCCAGCTGAAGTTTGGTTACCCTAACAAACAAAATTGCCTGGAAGCCCTGCAGTGTCAGGTACTACCTGTAGTACTGGAGAGTGGGAGGCAGTGGCTGGTTGAAAGCTTGTGGACACTTTTGCAGGACAAGTCCAAAAGTGTATCGGGAATCCCTGTGCTTGGTGGCTTCCAGTGGCTTCCAGTCTGCATTTAGAATTCTATGATGGACACCTCCACTCGCTCCAAGCACACCTTCTTACTTATTTACAAACCCACATACTTTTTCCACGTTGCAGGAGCTGAAGTCGAGCTTCATCCATGTAAGCATAAGTCTGCAGTTTGTCTGATCTAGATCAGCTCAGTTTGATCGAGGATTTGTCTTATGCTTGTGCAGATGCCTACAGGTTGACCATCCCCTATCAAAATCCGTCAAGGATTCTTTCAAGCAAGGCTTGTTGATTGCAAAACCTGTCTCATTTGTAGGTGCGACCAAGCAACAACAGCCCATGCGGGAAAAAAAGGAAAAGTCTGCGCAGGCCACCGGCCGCGTGCATTAAGGAAAGGTCCCTTAACTAGCGAGCTAGCAAGAGCCTCACCAGAGGTCCCTCAAAACTACACCAACTACAGCTAGCCTAGGAGAGGGATGTAGACTGAACTAAAGAGGATCGGGCGGGTTGTCGGCCAGGCCCCGAGACGCTCAGACTCCCCATCTCCTTGTCTCCACTTCCGCGCACCCAATATATATAACCCACATGGTAATTGAGCGTCACAATATTGCTTGCAGGATGATTTTGAAACTGGTCAATGAAGGCTCTTATGGGGCCAATCTTGTGCAGTTGGATGCGGGCAACACAAACCGTTTGGCCCAGCACGACCTGCAAGTCCCTGAGCAAGTCTCTAATCGTGCTGTACCTTCCAACCTCTTCAAACCCACGATTTCTATTCAAACCAGACGCAACTCCAGCCGCCCTAATGCAACCTTGGTCACTCCTCACCCAACTAAACCAAACAGACCACCCACTCCACCCTCAAACCGGGTACTGCGCAATATGGGGAGTAGCACAACTCCAGCCCGCCATATATGATATATATCCATCTGATAGAAATCAAATACTGTGAAGATACGAGGCCTGGTGCCCAGCTAGAAGCCTCACAGCAACAACACAGCGAACTGTGCAAACAACTCCAAGGTGCAGAGATTACTATCCACCCAATTCTCCTGGGTGTGGGGGGGACTATCTACACTGCCCATACCCTTGATCAATTCAAAAAATTAGGAATTGACTCACAAAGATCTGAAACACTTGCTAGAAAACTCCTTGCCCATTCTGTACCATTTGCGCACAAACTTACCTCTACCAGATGTGCCATTGAAAATAAAAACACTCATCATAACACTGGTGCCCTGGAGCAGCGTGCTGCCAGAAACCCACCCGATCCACATTAACTCCCCTCTCATCTTCTGGTGAGGGAGACTCACGGCTCTCTGAGCCAATGTGTCTCCTTTTCCTTAATTGATGTAATAAATCCATACTGCCCACTAACCTTGAACTTAACCTTCTTCCTTCTTACTTATCCATGATCTATTGTGATTGTTTGGGTGTTGGGAGGGAATTGAAAGTTTTGTGCAAGTTTCTGGAGATGCTAATTCCCTTTCCGTACCCATAACAGTATTCCCGCGCAGTGCACCTATGGTATCACAGCACCTTCTATGCATCATGAAGTTGTAATGATCACTCTGTGCATCAGAAAGTTGAAAGGAGCCAGCAACCTCCAATTAGGCAAACATCTGAGCAGACACATCTTTACTTGCAATATTGCAATGTATTAATACATTTTGCTGCAAAAGTTTCGCAGGTCTCATCTAGACGGATAAAGGGAGGATTACTACATGTCAACGTGCGTGCCTGCCTTCACTGTCCGCGTGCATGAAGGAAGGGGGGGGGGGATGAGTCCCAAGTCATACCCAGGCCACCTGCTTCTGTTTTTATGTGAGTCCTTAACACCTTGCAGTTGAAGGTGAGCCCCAACTTGGCTGACAATGGCTGTGTACTCAAGCAGAAGTACTCAATGCTACAGGAATGCTACAGGAAGGAGGAAACAGGCCCTCTCTGGTGTCATGCATGTGCTCTCTCACGCACGGTCCCACCATCCAATGTGGCTGTAAAGCTTGCATTGCTTTTATTTGCACACATGTTTTCCATTGTTCGCATCGTGGTCAACGACATGAAACGTTGGTCAACATCATGAGACATTTTAGCATCACACTTCAAAAATTAAACATTTTGTAGTACTCATTTGCTCGGCAGTTGTCTCTCATCACTGCTGCTGCTGCTCACGCGTTGGTCAACGTCAATGTGTGTTTGGGGGTCACAACTTTTATAACGAACATGCGTTTATGTGTAAAATTCAAAAAATTATCAATTTCATGCAACTCGGTAGCAACATGACCTGTCCTAAGTAACGATGAGCTCAGCTGATTATGGTGACCTGATCGGAGAGGTGGAGAGGCTCCATGCTGCATTGCGTACGAAGGAACAGGCTGCAGCTGCACTGCAAGTCAGGAACTCTGCTCTTGAGAGAGAACTGCAACTGCAGTCATCCACAGTGCAGGATGTGGTATTATTGCAGCAGGTGTGTTGAGTAATATACTCAAATGTGAAGCATCAGCACTTGGATAACCTCATTGGATGGTGCAAATGAGGCATGATGCAGAGAGGTTATGCCTTGTTGTTATAACTGCGTGTCCGTCAGTTACAGTGCGCAAGACACAGTCTGATTCCTTTGAAAAGCCCATTCACCAATTGCCTATCACTGTTAATCGTTTGTGATGCCATGAGTTCAGCGCCTGGCCAAGGCAAATGAGGAGGCCATCAGCATGGGCGAAGGAATGCGAAAAGCCTACAGCGACGCGGCTGCGTTGGACAACACCCTCACTCACGTACAAAAAGAGCTGGCAGCCACCAAGCATCAGCTGGGAGAAACGCAGCATGTGCTAGATGAGAAGTGAGTGAGCATATTCACCTATTCCAGCAGTGCGTGCAAATTGTGTACTGTGCAGTTTGTACTTGTTCCTCTTGACTGGTTTGCAAACCAAATTAATGGGGCTCAATGCACATAATAGTGTGAACTTCAGGTCATTTCCCAATGATGTGCTTGAATCAAGTGTCTCAAAAAGGATACCTGGCTGTGTTGCACCCTTTAGGACGAGCCAACTCCAGGAGCTGCACACCTACTATGCGTCTGTACTAGAGGCCAAGGAATCATCGCTGGCAAGCTTGCAGGGCCTCCTCGCCTCTCAACAAGTAAGTCAGATAAACAAATCAGCTGCCTCATGTACTCTCACCACTATGTTATAGGTGCTGGTGTACATTGATGTACATAGAGATGCATAGTGCAACGTGAATTGAAAAATTTGAAAAACATTTATAAATAAGCCCAGTCATGTATCATATACACAGGAGGTTACATAAACATATTTTGGGAATAAATTGTTTGGTCCCAGGGTGGAGCTGTGGGCCCTTTTGGGGTGATGTGAGATCAGAAGATTGATCTGGGACCCTCCGACTCTTATCATTTCTTGGTAAATGTCATTTTTGTATGAGAATAATGGTTGGCATGGATAAAGTTGAAGAAGAAACACGAGGAAGAGCTTGTCCAGCAATGAAGGCCAGTTGACCCCCTCTGCCAAATTTGTTTGCATGCCGTACCCTCCTCGACTTATGAACTGTGCAAACAGTGATATGGTTGCTGTTCATGGTCCGTTTCTAAGGGTGGGCCTGCTCCTTGCTTGTTAAGGATTGATGCATCGGATTTAGGCTTCAGGTATTGTCCAGCACACACTTTACAGGCATAAAGTCCAGATATGGCATCGGCAAACCCCACCAACAAGCCTTGGGTTACTAAATGACTCAAGTCCATCCTAAATGCAAAACTGTAATGTACAAAACGTATACGCTGTACAGAGTTCCTGTCCAAGACACAGGTTGCACCAAGGAATGTTTGTGCTGTGTGCGCTGTGTGAGTTGGGAGCAATGCAGGAGCATTCACTGTGCTCCAGGGCTCAACACGATACAGGCCCTGTCCGACGGATTTGCTGTATCAAAACATGTTTACACTGTTTGCGCAGGGAGCGATGCAGGAGCAGCAGATGCTGTGGGACGAGCAGCGCACTGCGCTGCAGGACTCCTTGCATGTGCTGAGGGACAGCGCAGATGCCAATGCAACAGTTGCAGCAAAGAGCACAGCGGATGCTGGGGTGATGTCCTGGCGGCAAGAGCTGCCGCGTGGGAGGTGGGAGTCAAAGCCGCAGGCAGACCTGGTGGTCTTCCTGGAGGGCAAGGTGGGTATTGTGAGTGTGGGTCCAAAACTCTGTGTGGGTGTGGGCGTGTGTGCGTGTATGTGTTGCTCTTCCTGGAGGGCAAGGTGGGTATTGTGAGTGTGGGTCCAAAGCTCTGTGTGGGTGTGGGCGTGTGTGCGTGTATGTGTTGCTCTTCCTGGAGGGCAAGGTGGGTATTGTGAGTGTGGGTCCAAAACTCTGTGTGGGTGTGGGCGTGTGTGCGTGTATGTGTTGCTCTTCCTGGAGGGCAAGGTGGGTATTGTGAGTATGGGTCCAAAACTCTGTGTGGGTGTGGGCGTGTGTGCGTGTGTGCGTGTATGTGTTGCTCTTCCTGGAGGGCAAGGTGGGTATTGTGAGTGTGGGTCCAAAACTCTGTGTGGGTGTGGGCGTGTGTGCGTGTGTGCGTATGTGTTGCTCTTCCTGGAGGGCAAGGGTGGGTATTGTGAGTGTGGGTCCAAAACTCTGTGTGGGTGTGGGCGTGTGTGCGTGTGGGTGTATGTGTTGCTCTTCCTGGAGGGCAAGGGTGGGTTTTGTGTGCGGCTCCAAAACTCTGTGTGGGTGCAAAGATAAGTCAAATGCCCTAAGCACAAGTAAGAGAGCGCCTTGGTTGTACCATCTTGTATGCTTGCAGTGCCATCCTTAGAACTTCCTTTGCCTCTCATGCTCATTAGCCTGGCAATGGTTTGCCAGGTACAGTATTAGTAACCACAATGATTACATGCCCGCCAGCTGCTCAATCCCTTTGATCAATGGGAATCCTGCAAGTGTGATGCAGCACGTGCATTTGCTGCGGGTTGCAGGTGGACAGATTGGAGCGTGAGAAGGGAGCGCTGGCGCAAGAAAAGAGTGACCTGCTGCAAGAAAAGAGCAGCCTCTTGCAGGAGAAGAACGACATCCTGCAGGAGAGGAGTGACTTGTCGTTGGAGGTCAAGGAGCTTGTGCGCGAGCGAGGCCTGCTGCAGCGCAGGCTGCAGGTGGGTTGGGACCTGTGATGCAGGCTGCAGGTCGGTTTAATTGCAAGTGCAAAATGGCAGTGGTTGGGAGCATGAGCGAAGCCTGCTGCAGCGCCTGCGCTGCAGGTGGGTTGGGACATGTGATGCAGGCTGCAGGTCGGGTAGTAATACATAAGTCGTGGATGGCAGTGATTTGGTGCGTGAGCGAGGGCACCTGCAACGCAGGCTGCAGGTCGGTTAGAATAAGTGCTGGATGATGGTGGTGATATTGTGCGTGAACAGGGGCTGCTACAGCGCAGGCGCTGCAGGTGGGGTGAGATGGTTATTCTTAAGCACTTATATCAGCATTGGAATGATGTAGAGATGACTGATAAGGCTTGTGGGCAGGATGATAATTCCGATTCGGGTGGGTCAGGCCTACAAGGCAGGTGGGGTGAGACGGCAATTCTTTAGCATGTATATTAGCATTGGAATGATGTAGAGATGTTTGATAAGGCTTGTGGGCAGGATTATAATTCCAATTCAGGTGGGTCAGGCCTACAAGGCAGGTGGGGTGAGACGGCAATTCTTTAGCATGTATATTAGCATTGGAATGATGTAGAGATGTTTGATAAGGCTTGTGGGCAGGATAATAATTCCAATTCAGGTGGGTCAGGCCTACAAGGCAGGTGGGGTGAGACGGCAATTCTTTAGCATGTATATTAGCATTGGAATGATGTAGAGATGTTTGATAAGGCTTGTGGGCAGGATGATAATTCCGATTCGGGTGGGTCAGGCCTACAAGGCAGGTGAGGTGAGACGGCAATTCTTTAGCATGTATATTAGCATTGGAATGATGTAGAGATGTTTGGTATGGCTTGTGGGCAGGATGATAATTCCGATCCAGGTGGGTCAGGTCTACAAGGCAGGTGGGGTGAGACGATAATCATTTGGCATGTGTATTAGCATTGGAATGATGTAGAAATGATTGGTATGGCAGGATGATATTTCCGATCTAGTTGGGTCAGGCCTACAAGGCGTGGGTGCAGGATGCAAGCAGGATTTGAGTTTGGCTTAGTGCTGCAGGTACACTGTGGCTAAGGGTTGCAGGTGGGCTGGGCCTTTTTTGCAATTTTAGGTCTATTAGAAAGCAAAAGAAAAGGCTACGCCAGCCTTAAATACTTACTGAGACCTGTAGTACTGAATGATGGTGAAAAACTTGGGGCCTGGATTCTGCAAAAGACTTGATAGCAGGGCAAGAGTGTTGGGACCTCCATGGCACATATCACAGAAGAAGAGGATTTGGGTGAGGGCTTGTTGCAGGGCTCACCCTGCAGATGTAAACAAAACTGTTTAAATTCTTTTGTTTTGGATGCCGAGGCGCAGAGGCTCAGTTGGATCCAAGTTGGAAGTCAGAAAGTTTGGAGGCCCATGCACACAAAATCATTATTGCAAATGAGCAGAAAAGTATGATTGCTGGATGCGTTCAGGGCCAAGAAGCACAGCTGGAATCCGTGGAATCTGGCCGAGACCTGCGTCTTGAAGAGTGGGAAGCCAAGCTGGAGGAGGTGGAGAGGAAGGCGGCACGTGGTCGGAGCGAGGTCAGTGAAGGGGCTAGACTTCTCTCTTCATGACAGACTTTGGAATATTTGTTCACTGTGCGTGTAAATAAGCTCGTATATATCTTCTATTTTCCTTTGGTAAACCTGTGGAAGGACTCTGTTGCCTCAGTGGTGCCTCCTTTCTGAAGGAAGCCGTATCCTCCATTTCAAGCAGCCGAGCAGAGTCTCACTGCACTCTCAACTTTCTAGCCTTGGTAAAACTGACTTGAAGCTGGGTGGAGGCACTAAAGCCTGTGTCCTACTGGACTCTGACGATTCCAGCCTACTAGAAAAGGACAGTGAGGAGCTGGGTGGAGCCACTGAGGCTTGTCCTCGCCAGGCTCCAATACCTCTAGTCTTGTTGGTAAGAACAATGTGAAGGTGGAATCACTAAGGCACGTGCCTCACCGGGCCCCATGTGTCCTTCTGGATCTGTAATGAAATTGAAATGGTGCAGCAGAGAAGGTCTGCGTGGCCCCTGTGCATGACATGAAGAATGATGCATTGACATGGGGAGCGTTTTTGCTGCCTACCTACTTTTCATTCCTTCACTTCTTTGACATACAGCATTAAAGAACGGTCTCAGTGGACCCATTCTAGCCTTTTTGGTTCACGTTATGGGCTCACAGCCCAGACCATTGCCTGCTCATGCTCCAGGGGCTGCCACCATTGGTTTGCCCAGTAAGTCTCCAGATTCTGGAACCGTCCTTCCTCGCTGAGGTTCACATTGAAATGCATTGTGCAAGACCAAGGACTCCTGCAGGCTCCGGCTCTACAACCCATCCGTAAGAGTATTTTGAATCAATCCTGATGAAAGTGTCAACTGATTGGAGCAGATTATGTTGCTCTCCAATCTTTGTTACTGGCACACATGGAAGTGTGCTTTGTCATGTCATCCGTTGGTTGGAAGGCAGGCGTTCTTTGTTACTGGCACACAAGATAGCGGGCTTTGTCATCCGTTGGTTGGGAGGCAGGGAGCTCTTGGCTCAGAGGCAAAGGTCGAGTACCAACATTTGTGCTTTGTCATGTCATCCGTTGGTTGGGAGGCAGGCGTTCTTTGTTACTGGCACACAAGATAGTGGGCTTTGTCATCCGTTGGTTGGGAGGCAGGGAGCTCTTGGCTCAGAGGCAAAGGTCGAGTACCAACATTTAATTTGAACATTGCTTTGTGAACACCCAACAGCATCTGCTGCTTGCACGCAGGGAGCTCATTGGCGCCACTGAACGCTCATTCCATTGCATCCATCACAGATGTGTGGGGACGGATGTTGCAATAAGATCATCCGAGTCCCCCCAGGCCTCATCCAAACAATTGAATTGAACATTGCTGTGAGCGCAAGTCTGACAGCATCAGCACATGCAAATGATGCATGCTTGCCCACTGGATTTGTATCCATAGTAATGAATGCTAGGCTCTTGACATTGCATGCAAGCCATAGGGCTCCATTGAACGTTCATACAAGTGCATCACGCGTGCATAATGACAGATGCTGCAATGAGGTGCCCACAATGCCCACAATTCCCCAGGCCTCATCCACGTGGCATGAACAAAAGTGCCTTCTGAAATATGTGCACAGCAAAGTCAAGCGCGTGTGGATGTGTTTCACTCGCAGCTTGAACGCCGTGTGCACACCTTGGAGGGACAGCTCAAAGACCGTGAGAAGCTCCTGCTCAAAGCAGACAAACGGTACCAAGAGCTGACCAGGTGTGTGTGTGCGCGCGTGTGTGTACTGATGATGCATCTCGGCCGTTCTTTGTTAGAAGCCCAGCCAAGCTCTCACAGAGGCGCGCTGCTTAGGTGTGTGTGTGACATATGGGCAATACCAAAGCATGTGTGACACAGGTGCTCTGTGACACAGGGGCTCTGTAACAGAGGCATACTGCGACAGAGGGACGAGGCGTGTGTGACACAGGCACCCTGTGACAGAGGCATGCTGTGACAGGGGGACACTTTGACAGGGGCACACTGTGACAGGGGGACACTGATGAGGCGTGCATGACAGAGGCATGCTGTGACAGATTAGGTACACTGCTCAGGCATCTGTGCAGTATTGCAGCTTGCTGGTGTCCACCAGGGGTTGTCTGCCCATGTAGCCTGATGCTGGAGTATTTCAGTTGCAGGAACTTGTATGCAGGCCAGGAATACTGCCCTCTCCATCACCACATCTCCCTCACAGCACAAACATCTTCTTTACATCCGTCATCACTTAGCCTTTTTCCCACCAGCAGGGCTCCTCCCTTCTCAATTTTCTTGCAGGCAGTGTTCCGGCTTCGAACCTCCAAGATGTTGGGCTTTCCATCAAATGCGCCTCTTTTTGTCTCAATAAATAAATCAATGCATACATTTAAGTCGCATCCTCGCATCTGTGCCTGTCAGCGGAAATTTGAAGTAAATGGGGATTTAATGCTTTTTTGCATCCTTCATCAGTTGGCCTTCTCTTCCGCCAGCAAGCCTCCCTTATCACATGACATGGATGTCTTTTTTTGCATCCTTCATCACTCAGCCTTCTTTTCTGCCAGCAAGCCTCCTCCCTTCTCACATGATATGGATGGTTTGTATGGGCTTCCTTCGTCACTCAGCCTTCTTTTTCAACTAGCAAGGCTCTCCCTCCTCCCATGACATGGATGTATTTTTCCATCCCTCCATTTGCATCCCTAATCACTCCCACTCTCCTCCCTCCAAGACATGGATGTTTTATTACATCCCTTATCTCTTAGCCTGATCCTCCAGCCCTGCTGGAGACATGCGTGCATACCTCCCCCCCTCTCACACTTTCTCCCTTCTCCTTTCCAGGAAGCACCTGGCCCTTGGCAACGCATTTGAAAATGCGATGGCCTCCCCACTGGCCGCACCCCAGCCTCTTAGCCCTTACGCAGCCGGCTGGCCAATTGCAGACCATGCTGCAGGGAACCGTCACAAGAACGGAGGTGTGCGTGTGTGTGGATAGAAATAGACCCTTTTTTTCTGCTTCAAGAGACGCCCATAAGGTTTGCAATGCCCAAACCGGTGTCAAAATTGCTGCTAGGGATCAGGTGCTTTAGAATTGGTTGTGGCTCTCAAACATGCACACACATTTGGAATGGTCCATACTGATGACCTTTGCAACAAGAGTGGCAACAAGAACAGCTTTGTTGTGGATGCTTGTAGTGTACTGCTCATTCACTTGAGAACGTCAATGCAGGTAGGCTGCTCAATTGCACATCCCTTTCGATTCTTTAAACGTCAGCCTCAGCTACAGGTGCTGTGTGTGTGTGCGTGTGTGTGTCCGTGTGTGTGTGTGTGTGTGTGTGTGTGTCCGTGTGTGTGTGTGTGTGTGTGTGTGTGTGTGTGTGTGTGTGTGTGCGCTGAACGCGTGCATGTTTCCTCTATTGCATGACCTGCAGTTGCCAACCCTTGGGCCAGCACTCGCTTAAAACTTTGGAACTCTGCTTGACCTGCAGTTGCCTTCCCTTGGGCCAGCCCCGCCCTGAAACATGGCAGTGCTTTGGGACTGGATGTGGGTGGCGCAGCACGAGATGCACAGGTATGGGCAGGGGGCCAGGGCGCAATTCGTCGGGCAACCATTGGCTGTGATCACTTGTATTGTTTTTGTGGCAAGGGCACTTGCCATTCTATCATGTATGGCACACGATACACGATGGTTCAACACAGCATGGTGCAGCGTTTGGGTACGCAAAAGTACACCATGGTACACGATACATGGCATGGGACTGGATGCACAGGTGTGGGTGGAAGGGCAGGGCACAATGCGTTTGGCAGTGTGTTTATTGATGCATGTCCTGTGGCACGGTTTGTCTGGCAAGGGACTGGATGCACAGGTGTGGGCGCAAGGGCAGGGCACAATGCATTTGGCAGTGTGTTTATTGATGCATGTCCTGTGGCACGATTTGTCTGGCAAGGGACTGGATGCACAGGTGTGGGCGCATGGGCAGAGCACAGCGCATGCACACATTTGTTGCGGCAGGTGCTCAGCAAAGCACGACGCGTGCATGCACATGCGTAACACAAACACTTGCACACCTGTTAGAATGTGTTTTCCTGTACTGCAGTTGTCGGCTGATGCGCTGCAGCATGCGCGGGCTCAACTGCTGGAGGCCACAAGTGCGCGTGAGGCACTGCAGCAGCAGCTGCAGCTCATACAGGTGTGAGCACATTTGTGCATGCACCTACATTGCGTGTGTGTGTGTGTGTGCTGCTGGAGGCCACAAGTGTGCGTGAGGCACTGCAGCAGCAGCTGTAGCTCATACAGGTGTGAGCACATGTGAGCGCACGCGGGCGCGTGTGTGCGTACATGCATTTGTTTGTGTGTGTGTGTGTGTGCTGCTGGAGGCCACAAGTGCACGTGAGGCACTGCAGCAGCAGCAGCAGCAGCAGCAGCTCATACAGGTGTGAGCACATGTGAGCGCGTGCGGGCGTTTGTGTGTGTGAGCAGGGTGCATGCAGCAGCAGCATTGCAGCAGCAGCTGCAACTCATACAGGTGTGAGCACATTTGTGTTTCATGCGCGCACATTGTGCAAGTGTGTGTGTGCTGGTGTGCTGGAGGCCACAAGTGCGCAGGAGGTTTTGCAGCAGCAGCTGCAGCAGCTGCTGCTGCTCATAGAAGTGTGAGCACACTTGTGCACATGTGTGTGTGTGAGCAGCCGTTTTGACCCTGTTATGCCTTTGAGGTGGAACTGAAGAGGAATCAGTACTATTTGGTCGTGAGGGAACCTGACATCCTTATTTGACCCTTTTTTAACCCCATCAAAACACCTTTAAAAAAAGGGACCAGGTGCACCCCACTGCGGGAAAATTACTGAGCCCCTGCTTAGACTGCTGTTTGTCAATCCCAAACAGAGATGTTTTAGAAGAGTGCCCAAAGAGCGTGGACCTGAGCCTCTGCTTTGCCTGGTTATTTGCAAACCCACACAGGGGGCCTTTGAGGAGGAGTGCCTGAAAAGTGAGCAGATGCACATCATCACGGGAAAAACCAAGCATCTGCTTTGACTGACTTACTCAATTCCATGGTTAAGGCTTTTGAGGTGGAGTGCTTGAGAAGCGATCTGATCCATGCCATTCTTGCCAGCAGCTCAAGGCCAGAGCCTGCCTTTTGGAATCCCATATATGAGGCCTTTGAAGAGGAGTGCCTGAAGAATGACAGTGCCTGAAGAATGACAGTGCCTGAAGTATGACAGTGCCTGAAGAATGACAGTGCCTGTAGTATGACAAGGCATACTCATACGGGGAATAAGCTGAGGTCTGGCTTTGCCTGCTTGTTTGTGATCGTGGGATCACAGGAGGCCTTTGAGGAGTGCCTGAAGAGCGACCAGATGCACTCATCGCGGGAATAACCTGAGGTCTGGCTTTGCCTGCTTGTTTGTAATCCCACGCAGGAGGCCTTTGAGGAGGAGTGCCTGAAGAGCGACCAGATGCACTTATCACGGAAATAACCTGAGGTCTGGCTTTGCCTGCTTGTTTGTGATCCCACGCAGGAGGCCTTTGAGGAGGAGTGCCTGAAGAGCGACCAGATGCACTCATTGCGGGAATAACCTGAGGTCTGGCTTTGCCTGCTTGTTTGTGATCCCACGCAGGAGGCCTTTGAGGAGGAGTGCCTGAAGAGCGACCAGATGCACTCATCACAGGAATAACCTGAGGTCTGGCTTTGCCTGCTTGTTTGTGATCCCACGCAGGAGGCCTTTGAGGAGGAGTGCCTGAAGAGCGACCAGATGCACTCATCACAGGAATAACCTGAGGTCTGGCTTTGCCTGCTTGTTTGTGATCCCACGCAGGAGGCCTTTGAGGAGGAGTGCCTGAAGAGCGACCAGATGCACTCATCACAGGAATAACCTGAGGTCTGGCTTTGCCTGCTTGTTTGTGATCCCACGCAGGAGGCTTTTGAGGAGGATTGCCTGAAGAGCGACCAGATGCACTCATCACGGGAGTAACCTGAGGTCTGGCTTTGCCTGCTTGTTTGTGATCCCACGCAGGAGGCCTTTGAGGAGGAGTGCCTGAAGAGCGACCAGATGCATGCCAAGCTCACCAGCAAGCTCAAAGCCAAGACCCAGCTGCTGGCAGAGAAGGACGCTGAGCTTGCGAACAAGAACGCAGAAGTGGTAGCAGCAAAGGCGCTGTTGGACGCGGCCCAGAGGACGGCAGAAGCTGGGCAGAAGCAGGTGGGGGTTCTGACCATGGGAAGAAGAGATAAGGAGGAAAAGGAAAGGCTTTTGATTGGACATTAGCTCTTCATCACGATCTCCAAGGCAGTTGCTCGCTGCATCTTTTTGTTGAGTTGTGCATGGGCAACGAGTCTTGGTGTGCAGCTGCGTTGCTGTGAATGGCACCTTTTGTTGATGCAGGTGCTGCTTACGCGGCATATCAGCCAACTCCAGGCTGATATGAAACTTGAGTGCAAGACTGAGCATCATAGCTGGCCAGCTCCAGGCTAATATGAGGCTGAGCACACGTAGCTGGCTGATATGAGGCTGAGCACACGTAGCTGACCAACTCCAGGCTGATATGAGGGACTGAGCACACACAGCTGACCAATTCCAGGCTGATATGAGACTGAGCACACACAGCTGACCAAATCCAGGCTGATATGAGACTGAGCACACACACAGCCGACCAACTCCAGGCTGATATGAGGGACTGAGCACACACAGCTGACCAACTCCAGGCTGATACGAGACTGAGCACACATAGCTGGCTGATATCAGACTGAGCACACACAGCCGACCCATTCCAGGCTTCTATGAGGGACTGAGCACACACAGCTAACCAACTCCAGGCTGATATGAGACTTGAGTGCAACACTGAGCACACATAGCTGGCTGATATGAGGCTGAGCACACATAGCCGACCAACTCGAGGCTGATATGAGACTTGAGTGCAAGACTGAGCACACGTAGCCTCCATCTGCACATGCTTGGACCCTTTCACACTCGCACTCATGCATAGGGTTGGCGGACTCCATATATTTATGTGTGAAGTACGGCATCGACCTGGATCTTAGCACAGATCTAAGCACTGGAGATGCGCCACATATATGGTAGACACAGAATGTGTTGACCTTGCTCATGCAGGTGGATGCTGCCCACAAGTCTGCAGAAGCTGCACAACAGAGTGTGCGTGATAGGGTAGAGGCTGTGAGACAGCGTGAGCGAAAGCTGCAGGCGGAGATAGATGGGCTGCATGCTGAGGTAAGCACAAGAGTTTGGTTGCATGTGAGGGTGGAGGCTGTAAGGCAGCGCGAGCAAAAGCTGCACGCAGTGACATATAGATGGCCGGCATGCAGAGGTAGGCACAGGAGCTGAGTGGCAACCGAGAAAAGAAAAGGGAGCACACGATAGGCTGGAGGCTGTGATGCAGCGTGAGAGAGGACAGCAAAGTTGGGCTGCATGTAAAGTAGGCATTAATCTCATCATTCAGTGAGCAACACGGAAAGGGAAATTGCCGTGTTGAGGTGGAGGCTGAGAGGTAGTATGAGCAAGGCTACAGTAGAGATAGATGGGCTGCATGGAAGTTAGGTTCAGGGGGAAAAGGCAAGCACAAGGTAGACAAGAGCCATCAATTAATCTTGAGAGGTGTCCAGACTGTATACAAATGATGAGCTCCAAGAGCGTGTAAGGCAAGTATGATCCAGTCTTTCTGCAGACGATGAGTCCAAGGACTGGCAAGGCAGGCATGAGGCAGACAGGAGGGATGGAAGAAGAGGAAGAAGAAGAGGAAGAAGAAGAAGGAGAAGAAGAAGAAGAAGATGAAGTATAAGAAGCTGTGTGTTGGCAATGAGGACACTCACTCAAGTGTTGTACAAGCAGATTACCAGAGCACACAATTGATTGCTTGGAGGCCGCAAAGAATTTTGTTGTAGGCACACAACGTGTTGGCTGGCATTCAAGGGTACAGTTGGCACACAATAAGTAAGCATCAGTGGGCACACAAGGCATCAGTGGGCTGCCGCATAGAGCTGCAAGGGGATGACAGAAAGATCACAAGAGGCCTCCAGCATAGAGATATGGCTGATCAGGCAGTGTGGTCATACCTGCCCAAACAGTATAAAAAACTGTCACCAAGTCTGTTAAGAAAGTAGAGCTCAAGTAGGCACTGAAGGCGTTAGTGGGTTGCTGCATAGAGCTGTGAGCAGGCACACAAGGCATCAGTGAGTTGCTGTACAGAGCTGCGAGTAGGCACACAAGGTATCGGTGAGCATACAAGCTATCAGTGGGTTGCTGCATCGAGCAGCAAGTATGTGTTGGTGAGTACCCAAACCAACAGCGGGCAGTCAAAGCATCAGTGAGCTGCAAGTAGCAAGTAGAAGGAGCACACAAGGTGCCAGTGAGCACTCAAGCCATCAATGAGTCGCTGCATAGAGCTGTGAGTACGCACACAAGGTGCCAGTGAGCACTCAAGTCATCAGTGGGTAGCTGCATAGAGCTGTGAGTACGCACACAAGGTGCCAGTGAGCACTGAGGGCGTCGTTGAGCACACAAGGCATCAGTGAGCACCCCAACCATCAGTCAGCCCTCAAGGCATCAACAGGTTGCTGTCTGGAAGTGCTTAACAGAGGGGCTTTCTGGAACACAAGGGATCGTTGGGCCGGAGTTGTCCACTGGGCTGCAAGAGTGCATTGGGCTGCAGTCGTGGTTGAGCTTGTTAGAATAAGGCAGGCAAAAAAGTCAGTCAGAGCAACCGCAACGGCATTCTGGCAAGCCCACATTCACTTATGTTGACATTGGTTGAGGCAAAACAGTCAGTCAGAGCAACCGCAACGGCAGCCTGGCACACCACTTTCACTTACATTGGCATTGGTTGAGGTAAAACAGTCAGTCAGAGCAACCGCAACGGCAGCCTGGCACACCACATTCACTTACATTGGCATTGGTCGAGGCAAAACAGTCAGCCAGAGCAACCGCAACGGCAGCCTGGCACACCACAGTCACTTACATTGGCATTGGTTGAGGTTGCTCCGTGCCGATCAAGACCTCAGTTTTGCGCCTTGCCACGGCTTTGAACACCCAACCACTCACTTCCTGAGTCGCATTGGCATCACCTTGCTCTTGAATGCATTTCACTGCTGCAGCAGTAAGTGCAACCTCGATACTATATTCTACTACCATAGCAATCACTGCAAACCTTGAATGCATTTGTAGGCATGTTCCTGGCAGAGCAATGATATGCGCTGTGAGCACTTTGCATTTGTAGGCATGTTCCTGGCAGAGCAATGATATGCGCTGTGAGCACTTTGCATTTGTAAGCATTTCACTGACAGAGCTTTGAGAGGTATCTACCATGTCTCATCATTTACACAGGGGAGTAAGCAATAGACCCCCCCCCCCCCCCAATACACACATGCGCACGCACACCCGTGTACACACACACGCTTGTGCACATTGCAGATGGCTAACATGCGGGCAGAGCTCTCTTCTTCAAGCTCAGCTCTGATTGCTGCCCAGGCAGAGGCAGCGCGCGCAGATGGCAAGGCTGCAGCAGAGAAGGCAGCTTTGAAGGAGGCAGAGGCCAGGCATGCAGCGCGAGTCAAGGTGGGCAGTGCAGATTGTACAGACGTGATGTGTTTATAAAGTTTTTTTGTGCTCAAAGCACCTGGCAAGGCTGTGGCAGACAAGACAGCTTTGACGGAGGCACAGGCCAGGCATGGCGCACGGGTTAAGGTGATTGCTGCACAAGGAGTGGGGCTGCTCATTTGCATCACTGGTGTATGCTTCAGGAGTAAACAAGTGTGAAGAGGCCAGGCATGCAGTGCGCGTCAAAGTGGGAAGTGCAGAGTAACGGTACAAGATTTGTGCCCTTTTGCCCCATTTTTGTGTGATATGTGTATGTTCTATTTTTTTGTGTTCAAAGCGCACAGTAAGGCCGCTGCAGAGTTGGTTTTGAAGAAGGCAGAGGCAGGCATGCTGCGCAGGTTCAAATGTGTGGTGTATAAGGTTCGGGGTTCTCATTAGGGCAAGGGTAGTCAAGCTACTGCTAGGAGCAGGTGGCGAGGCTGCGGCAAAGAAAGCAGCTTTGAAGGGAGCTGAGGCCAGGCGTTCTATCCTTGTTGATGTTTAGGGGAGGTGGTGCTAAAGGAGTGGGGCTGCTCATTTGTCTCACTGATGAGTGATTCAGAGAAGTGAAGGTTAAATGAGTGAAGCAAGGATGAGGAGCATGCAGTAGAAATGATGTGTGCTAGGGCAAAAATGTGGATTTGGCAAGTCTAAGGGCATGGCAAGTATGAGGGCGTGGAGCAGCAATGACGTAAGTGAAGGTAAGAAAGAAAATGTGGAAAGACGAGGACCAGGAAACTGTCTCAGGCCAAGTATGCACTGCAGGTCAAGGAAGCTCTCGTCCTAGTTGTTCATTTGCACGTGTGTGTGTGTGATGGAGTGAAGGCCTTTCATTTGCATGTATACGAGTGTGATAGCGTACAAGAGACAAGTTCTCTTGGGCCCTCACTGGAGACCAAAACGTGGGAGGCAGACTGTTGGTCAGGAGTATGCTCACCTGTACATTACTTGCTGTGCTATTGATGTAGGATTGCCAGGGATTGCTGGACAGGTTGTGTGAGTGTGATCACTGTGCATTGGACCCATTGTGCAATTGATCACAATCAATTAACTGTATGATTGTTCAGTTGCACATTTGACTAATTGTACACTTGATCATTTGTGCAATTGATCAATTGTACATTTGACCACTTACACATCCAGTTTGCTGCACATATGATCACTAGTGCGTTTGATCATTTGCGCATTTGATCACTTGTGCGTTTGATCACTTGCATTCTTGATTGTTGACCTGCGCAATCTTGCTAAACAAGGCCTCAAGGCTCAGACACACAAACTTGCAATTGCACTCACAAGCATGCATGCATAAATTGTTATTATTATTTATGCACAGGGCCTATTGACCTGCACAAATATACATTTTGCACACATGCACGAACATTTACACAGAGGACACTCTCACACAAATATACACACAATGGACCCTAAGTCATACACACACAAGCGCGCAGAGGACCTGGAAGAATCGGTTCACTGACACATGCAAGCATGCAGGATCTGGAGGCACACACACTTGTGCATACACAAGTATGCACATAAACATGTGTGCGCAGGACCTACTTACCCCCTCAACACGCACACGCGCACAAGACCTGGTAGCCCACACATATACGCATGCACACACGCGCACGCACACATACACACACACGCATGCATGCATACATACACATTTATGCGCAGGACCTGGAACCACCCCCTCAACACGCACTCGCGCACAGGGCCTGTTGGCCCACACAAATACACATGCACGCACACATGCAAGAACATTAATGCACAGGACCTGGAGTCCCTCACACTCCCAAATGCACGAACGCAAAACCTGGAAACCCAAACACGCACACACTCACAAGCACACAGGACCCGGAGACCCTCCCCCCCAAGCACACATGTACGCACGCGCACAGGACCTTTTAGCTCACACGAAAACGCATGCACACACTCATGCACCCTAACTTACACACAGGACCTGGAGGCTCAGCTGCACCACCTGGCTGTGGATGGGGGCCCTCGCAGCATTGCGGCAGAAGCAGAGCTCCGCCAGCAGCGCAGCTTGTGTGCTCGCTTGGAGGCTGACCTGGACTCCCGCAACAACACGGTATGGTGCATATGCAAGAGACAACTAATGCCCTTTTTTCCAGGTTGTGCTGCTCGCCTGAAGCCTGATCTGGAAACTCGCAACATAACGGTTATTACATAGAGGCAATTTCCACCCTTTATTTTAGGGTGTGCGCTGATGGTACCATCCACAAATGATACCTGCTTCTCCTAAGCAATGCCTCAGACAAGGATTAACAACGACAGCGAGGAGTGTTTCAAGTTTCAGGAATGGGTTTTTTCGACAAATGAATGCAGGTACGCAAATGAGCATCCTCAACACTTCAGATAAAGGAATCATTGCGAATTATCATACCCTTTTGGGTGCATGTCAAATGGGCTTTATCAGCTCCAGGTAGGCGAAGCTGCTTCGCCAAAACAGTATGCAGATGATTCAGATCCTTAAAAGGACGTCATCACATGTCATTTCAAATCTTTGCATTGGTTAGTTCGCTGATTTTTTTTGTTTGCTGCCTCCAGGAACATGTTGAAGTTAAACTTTGGTGCCATTATGCCCTAGAATTTTGTTCTCATGGTGAAACCATAAACTATCATAGTATGGGCCATCAAGTCAATTCCTCTTAAAAGCATCACGTCGTTGGCGCGCAGCCCCACATGCATGAGTGGGCAGTTGGGGAAGGTCGGAAGTGAGAAAGCTCTCACTCAATATTGGCATACATCATATTCTTTTTTATGTGTATGAAGTATTGCGCTACCTTTGAAGTTGTCCTTATTTTCCTTCCACTGCCTTCCACTTCCTTCCACTGCCTATGGAGTTGATCTCGTTTTCCTTCTGAACCCATTAAAATGCCACACGTCTCAAAGCTTCTGCCTGCTGTAAAGAGAATGCTCTCATTGCTGGAAGTGGGCTCTTCCTGGAATGTGTGCCCCCTGACTTGGGCATGAGAACGATAAGCATGATCAGACAACATCCCCAAACCGCTTTAGACATGCGCACACCAAACATCTCAGACAAAAGGTGCAAAATACAACACATGCACCCCTTTTCAATGCCCTTTTTTAATCCAGATGCAAGAGCTGCAGCACCTAATTCTTTGCAAAATGCAGCAATCGCCTTTGCCAATGCCCTTTGTTGCGATTCAGGTGCAAAAGCTGCAGCACAGCCTGAACAGCGAGAACCTTCAGATGCATGTGCAACAACCAGCTTCAGACATGTGAAAAGCATACACCTCCGTCAACGCCCTTTGTTGTGATCCTGGTGTAAAAGCTGCAGCGCAGCCGGTACAAGGAGCACCTCCAGAGTCATGTGCAACAAAAAGCTTTAGGCTTGGGGAAAGCATACACTTCTGTCACTGCCCTTTCTTGTGCTCCAGGTGCAAAAGCTGCAGCACAGCTTGTATGTGGTGCGTGCCCATTGGGGCGGGCTGCGGCAGCTACTCACGCGTCTTCATGTGGTTGTGCAGGTGAGGGAGCACTCTTTTATAGGTATTTGACATTTCTGTAGGTAGTTGACGTTCCTTTAGGTTGTTGGCATTCCTTTAGGTAATTGACATTCCTTTAGGTAGCTGACATTCCTTGGGTATCTAAGCACAGAATTAGCATCCTTGTTTCCTTCGTCCACTCGGCAGTGCACACGTCTCCATGTGGTTGTGCAGGTGAGGGAACGTTCCTTTTGGCGTAAAATAAACCATTTTCCCTCCTCGTTTTCCTTGTGGCACTCTTTTGCTTGATATTGGTTGTCTATGGTTACAAAAAATAAAAAGCTTGATGGTTACAAAAAATAAAAAGCTTGAGGGAGCAATTTCACCAAGTCTCTCTGACCTCTATTTGTGGGGAGGAGGAGACAAGCTAATCCAACTCTGTTGCATGGTTCTTGCTTGTGAGGGGAGGAAGCAGGTATAGCAGTTAATGCTTGCTTGTGCAGGGAACCCAGGAGAAATTTGCATATGTGGCTGCAGCATCAGGATGGATGAAACCGTGCTAGATCATTTGAGAAGCAGGACCAGTTGTCCATGCAAATGAATGAATATCGTTATGTGCGTGCTAGATCATGAAGCAGGGCCAGCCGTCCATGCAAACGTGTCTACTGCATCAAGATGGATGACTAGTAGCAAGGTCATGAAGCAGGACAGGTATTTCCATGCAAACAGATGCTTGTTGTTATGTATGAGGAGGCAAAGTCTGTCATCCAGCAGTGGCACGCTTAATTTTCTACTCCATGCAGTAAATCCGTGTGGGAATGGTTGATTAACCTCCTGTTCAGACTGGAAGCAGGCAGGCCTGGATCTGGATGCAAACTTAGAGGAAGTGGGGGCAGAGCACATGTGCTATTCAGACTGGAATATGGCAGGCTTGTGGATGACGATTCCAACTTTAGGAACCAGAGGAGGAGAGCAGACTCTCTGATACCTGATTGTCAATGCTGACTGGAAGGAAGCAGAAAGGAGTACCAGGTTCTTCCTCTTGAAAATCAGAAATGACACTGGTTTCTGGTTGTCGATGCTGACTTTCAGGAAGCAGAGGAGGAGAGCAAATGGGAGGAGGCCGCCCAGCAGCAGCTGGCAGCCAACGTAGGCGGTGGAGTGGAAGGAAGGAATTGGGGAGGCAGCAAGGGGAGGGGCCTGGACAAGAGAATCGAGGGCATCGCAGCGGATAGGCAGGTGAGCATATTTTTACTCCTGAAGTCCAACACACTCAAGAGAAGAGCTAGGTGCGTATTAGGAGGTGTTTGCATGCGCTGCTGCTGGTGTGTCAAGGGCATTGCAGCAGATAGACTGGTGAGCATGTTTTTACCCAATGAGTCCATTGCCCTCAATTTGAAGGTCTAGGAGGGGTCAAGGGCATTGTGGCAGAAAGGCAGATGAGCACGTTTTCACCCCAAAAGGCCAGTGCACTCTGGCCCCTGAGGAGAGGTGGATGCGCCCTTGGAGGGGTCTGCAGGTGCTGCTGCACCCTGGCAAAAGCCCAAAATCTCATTGTGAGGGTCATTGGTTGAGACATGGACCGCGTCAACATGTCTCTTCTGGGACACCAAAAAAGCAAGCTCAGATCAAGCATTTTTGGCATGGGTTTGATTTGATCAGGCCAGGCCACCTCTCTGTGGTCGGTGTACAAGGGATGCACCCTTTTGCTGGGCCTTTTGTTCCAAATCAACGGCCAAATTTAAGGTGTAATATAATGTGTTTTGCTGGGCCTTCTGTATTAGATCACATGTGATTCAAATGAACGGCCATACATAACGTGTGTGTGTATGTGTGAAGTGTGTGTGTGTACATAAGTATGTGTGTGTGCGTGTTGTGGGCCTGAGGTGTCTCGAATCAGCCTCCAGGACTACTCGCAGGTTTTAGCTTGAGCCCAGATTGTGGGCGCGCTTTGGATTTTGGCAAGGATCAAGGAATTGATCAAGGATTGTAGAATTTAGCTCATGCATGCAGCCATGCACACAAACCCTGTGATACTTAGGCACACTACCTGGACCAGTTGCAAATTGCTCTCCACGTCTAAAGCTCTGGCCGCCAGCACACCAGCAGCTGAATGCACATGGTATGGCAGCCACGCACAAAATCCAGGTGCATACACACACATATATACATGCACACACAATCTGGATGTTTCACAACGTGCCAGCCATGCATTGGCCATCCATCCCGTCCTGGCTGCAGGCGCACACAAAATCCAGGTGCATACACACACTCACACACACATATACAAAAAAACAATCTGGATGTTCCACGATATGCCAGCCATGCATTGGCCATTCATCTTGCCTTGGCTGCAGGCACACCTGCAGCTGGACCAGCTGCTCACAGAATGGGACCCTAGTAGCAAGGACACATTTGATGCTGCGGCGGAGGCCTCCTTGGGAGCAGCCTCCAACCTGTTGGAGGAGGCGACTGCACACTTCCAGGTGCACTTTAACTCTTTTTTCAAGCCCGCGTGTGTGTTTTTCTTCGTGCGTGTTTATGTTTGGTGCCGTGGCAGAGGTCTCCTTAAGAGCGACTCTAACCTGCTGGAGGAGGCTGCTGCACACTTCCAGGTGCACTCAAGCTCTCTGTTTGAATTGTGTGCGTGTGTGTCTTTATATTTGGTGCCGCGGCAGAGGTCTCCTTAAGAGCGATCTCCAACCTGCTGGAGGAGGCTGCTGCACACTTGCAGGTGCACTCAAGTTCTCTGTTTGAATTGTGTGCGTGTTGTGTATATGTTTGGTGCCATGGCTACTGCACACAGGTGCAGTGAATAACTGCGCATGCATAGGCTCTTTTCTTTGTGTGTGTGTGTGTGTGTGTGTGTGTGCGCACGCGCGTGTATGTGTGAGACATTTGGATAAGTTAGCAGGGGAAGATTGCTTGCACATACATGAAGCTTGCTTTTTTGGTTAAGAATGCCCCCTTCAAGGTTTGATCTTAGGATTCCTTTTTTGCGCCAGCATTGTGAGGAAACAAACGCTTACCTTTCCCTGTGCCCGTGCCCCATCAGCACTGCCTTGAACAGAGCATGCAGGATGATGGATTTTGGATAAGGGGTCAGTGCAGGCTCATATGCCACGGTGAGGGTGAGAGCAAAGCAGAGCAAAGAAGAGGCTGTAAACAGAAAGTAAGAGAGTGAGAGAGCACAGGAATGTGCAGCACAGGCTCATGAGCCACAATGGATAGCGTAGGCTGCAAAGAAGGTAACAAAGAAAAGTGAGGGAGGAAGTGCAGGCTCGCGGGCCACAGTGAGTAGGCAAAGGTGCAAAGAAGGTAACAATAAATACTGAGGTAGGAAGTGCAGGCTTGCGGGCCATAGTGAGTAGGCAAGGGTACAAAGAAGTGAACAAAGAAAAATGAGGGAGGAAGTGCAGGCTCGTTGGCCACAGTGAGTAGGTAAGGGTGCAAAGAAGGCAACAAAGGAAAATGAGGGAGGAGGTGCAGGCTCGCAGGCCACAGAGAGTTGGCAAGAGTGCAAGGTGTCACATGATCATAGGAACTGCCCCTTGTGTGCAATGTCGTGTGAGGCCGCCCTTCCTCCGCCGCCCCTCCTCCGCAGGCGATGTCGCAGGAGGCCGCCCTTGCAAGAACAAGACGAGGGGTGCTGCGGAAGGCCGCTCTTGCAAGAGCAAGGTTGTGTGTGCTGCCCCTTGTGCGCGCAGGCAATGTCGCGGAAGGCTGCCCTTGCAAGAGCAGCATCTGAGGGCCACGCCGCCCAAGTCGCCTCATTAGCCGCTCAGAAAGAGGAGGCTACGCGCACTGCGCATGAGCTGCAGCTGCAGCTGACCAAGGTGATTTCATGGGGCAAGGGGATGATTCATTTAATGCACGTGTGTGCGCCTGATGTGTCAGAAATGTGCTGAAATGTGTGCATGCGGGCACAAGTCGATAAATCTCTCTCCTCTCTCTCTCTCTCTCTCTCTCTCTCTCTCTCTCTCTCTCTCTCTCTCTCTCTCTCTCTCTCTCTCTCTCTCTCTGTCTCACACGCGCGTAAACACACACACACACACCATTTAGGAGCGGCTGGAGTCCAAGGCTGCCGAGCAGAGCTTGCTTGCAGCAGAAGCCACCACCGCACACGCCAAGCAGCAAGCGGCAGCAGCGCAGGGCGAGCTGGCTGAAGTGCGGGAGGCCCTGCATGCCGAGAAACGCGCCACACAGGGTGCCTTGGCGGAAGTGTCGACGGCCTCTGTGCAGATGGCGCAGCTGCAGGCAAAACTACGGGACAAGATGGTGGGTGCTTGCGCGCTTAAGTTGTGAATAATATGTGTGCTACAACAATGCTTTGGCAGAAATGTCAGCAGCCTCTGTGCATGTGGCGCAGCTGCAGGCAAAACTGCTGGACAAGATGGTGGATGCTCGGGCAAATATTCTTGAGTTTTTCCAATTAATTTGCAAAATCAAGGCTGAGACGTGTGTGCTGCTGTAGGCTCACTTGAGGGTGTAGCACATGATGCTCAATATGCGCTGGTGCAGATGGTGCAGCACTACTAAGAAACACAACGGGACAAGGGTATGGGTTCTCTCAGAGCAACCCTGCAAGCTTGCTAGCCAGGGTATCCTTCCTTAATGCATGTGCAGCCTTCTTTTGGCTGTTGTTGGCTTGTCTTTCTCTTGTTTCTTGGGTGCTTGCATAGTCAAACCTCAGTTTGTCAGACAAAGTATGGGAGGCAAGCCACGTACAGTGCTTGCTCAGTTGAAATTAAATGATTTGTCAAAAACATATGCTGGAAGCTGGGCAACGCAGGGTGCTTGCGCAAAGGTTCAGGCCGCGTCTGCGCAGACGGCGCTGCTGCAAGCAAAACCATGGAACAAGCTGATGGGCATTTGTGTGGTGTGATGTTCTTGACCCGTGGCGCACTAAAGGATGCAATGCACACTCCAGAGCTGTTTTTGGTCACCCAGCCAAAGCACCTTGTCACCTTTGGGCATTGGTGCCGTTCCACCTGAAGGGTCAAGCAGGCAGGGAATTGAGGCTGAAGCCAAAGGAGGCAGTGCGCACTCCAGAGCTGGTCTTTATCGCCCGGCCAAAGCACCCTGTCATCTTCAGGATCAGATCTTGTTTCACATGAAGGGCGAAACAGGCAGGAGAACCTCAGGCTGTAGACTAAGGGTGTAGCTGTGCACGCTCAAAGCTCCCTTTTTGCCCGCATCTCTCCAAGCCAAGACTTGATGCTTTGGCTGTTTGCCTGCAGGGCAGGCAGATGGCGACCTGAGGCCGAAGCAAGAAGGCACAGCGCACACCAACAGCTCCCTTTTTGCATGCATCTCTCCAAGCCAAGTCATGTCTTGATGCCGAAGCAAGAAGGCACAGCGCACACCAACAGATCCCTTTTTGCATGCACCTCTCCAAGTCAAGTCATGTCTTGATGCTGAAGCAAGAAGGCACAGTGCACACCAACAGATCCCTTTTTGCATGCATCTCTCCAAGCCAAGTCATGTCTTGATGCTGAAGCAAGAAGGCACAGTGCACACCAACAGATCCCTTTTTGCATGCATCTCTCCAAGCCAAGTCATGTCTTGATGCTGAAGCAAGAAGGCACAGTGCACACCAAAAGATCCCTTTTTGCATGCACCTCTCCAAGCCAAGTCATGTCTTGATGCTTTGGATTTTTGCTTGCAGGGGCAGGCAGATGGAGACCTGAGGCTGAAGCAGGAAGAAGCAGTGCACGCGCAGCGCACCATCACTGACCTGCAGACCAACGTGGCCGCCCTGCATGTACGGCTGGAGCAGTCTCAAGCAAACATAGCGCAGGTGCGTATACCGACGCAAAGGTATAGGGGAACCTAGGCGTTCCTGTGTGTGTATGCGTGTGTGTGTGTGTAGATGCAGTGCATTGAACAAGTTTGAAACGTGTATTGCCCAAGTGGGCTGCATGCCTACACACACACACATACGCACACACTTGGATGGATGCTGCAAGTGCATGCTCCAATGCATTGATGATGCACTAAGCCTTGTGTGCTTCTCACTCATGGAGGGTGGATGTGCTGAAGGTGCGCACTTCCAGCATCAGTGCCCACATCCTGGTATGTCCTGGTACCTTTGAAAGTGGATGTGCAGGTGGTGGGCTTGGTGCTCAAGTCGCGTTAACTTTAATGGTGTACTTGCTAATGGAGCGCACATCCTTCCTGATCTACTCTAGCAACACCTTTGAGGGTGAACTTGTTGGCGGTGCTGCACACTCGCTTGATTGCCTGATTCGCGATACCAATGAAGGTGGATGTGCAGATGGTGCACACCTCCCGCATAAATGCTCCTTCCATGACACCTCTTGCATCAGTGCTCCTTCCATGACACCTCCTGTCCTTCCTCTCACAAGGGTGACACTCATCTCAGGTTCCAGTGCGCGGCACCCTTACTCGCCTCACACACACACACACACACACGTACACACAACGCACACACGTACACAAACTTACACATGTACATACACACACGCACGCACACAGTGTGCTCAGCACCCTTGCTTGTTGCATGGCGCCTTGTGCGCTTCCTCTCGCCAGGGTGACTGCCACACTCCCCCGCATAATCAACACGTGTTGCCACACGCACTTTTCCTCATGCAGGTGGACAATCTGAAGGCACGCATCTCCAGCATCATGGCCCAAGTGGCTGTGCCCCGCACATTCCCATCCGTCCAGCCACCTCCATTCCAACAACCCTCCCAGCCAACAGACCTCCCCACTCTCGCTGGAGCCGCACCCTTCTCCATGCCGCCCTCCCTTACACCCACAGCAGCAGCTGCTGCAGCTGTAGCTGCTTTTAATGCTCCAATTGAGGGTGGCAGCTCCGTGAGTCCCACTGCAGGGAGCGCGCTAAGTGCATTGCAGGTGTGTGTGAGGAGGAGCACTGTGCACATGTTTGAGCTCTGTGGGTCACGCCACAGGAGTCGCACAGGGCGCATTGCAAGTGTGTGAATATAGGAGCACTGTGCACGCATTTGCACTCAGCAGGATTGCGCCACAGGGAGCACAAGGAGGCGTGTGTGAGTAGGAGCACTGTGCACGCACTCAAGCTCAGCAGGGTCACACCACAGGGAGCGCAGGAGGTGTGCACTGCTGAGCTCAGTGGGTCACGCCATTGGGGGCTCATTGGTGTGTGTGTGTATGTGTGTGTATGTGTGTGTGTGTGTGTGTGTGTGTGTGTGTGCGTGTGCGCGCTCATAAGCAGCCACTGCTGGATTTCAAAGGGGTGTGCATATGCCGGTGCAGACAGGGCCACCGATCAGAAGCCATAGTGGAGGTCAAAGCAATTACACGAGCTCTTGGCTGTCCCAGACATGTAAGGGTCGCCAAAATAATGCTTTGAGGTGTGCAGGATGACTGCAGGCACTAAAGAAAAAATGTCTTCTTTGGACATGCAGGAATGCTCGTGAAAACAAACAATCGATTTTTGAACATTATTTGGGAATGAATGAAAGAGAAGGTTTCAAACACCAGAGACGCTCCGACAGCTGGAAATGGAAAGCTTCCTGGACTTCAGTACCAAGCACTCGGAAAGGCCTTCCTTGAAAGCAAAAGGCCACATTTATTGATGTTGCTGGACTTTGGGGGCTTTAGAAGAACATCCATTCTGAGAATGTATGGGATTCAAGTCCTCTACGTAAGCAGGGTATTTGCCTGTACAAGGTATGCGCCTGTACATGTACATGGTGTATGCCTGTACATGCAATGCTCTGTCTCAGCTTTTTTTATGTATCAGGTGGAATAGGGGCTGATTGCTGTTGTGGGGACATGCGGGACACCCAAAATAAATGCCAAGGGGGTGTGGAATTAAGGCAGGCTTTGCAAATCAAATGTTGTTCAGGGGTGCGGAATGATTTACATTTCGTACAGCGCTCGTGCTGCTGACATGGTTGTGAACGCATGTAGCAAAGATAACGCATGAGTGCTGCTAATCTTTATTAAGGGGCATTATAAAGGGGCACAAGTGGCCTTTGCCGATTCTTTTTGCTACCTCTGCATCAGATGGCCAGACTTCTGGACTGCAGATGTAGTTGTGCACACGTGTTAAGGGTTGGCCTGCTCTCTCTCTCTCTCTCTCTCTCTCTCTCTCTCTCTCTCTCTCTCTCTCTCTCTCTCTCTCTCTCTGTATACACGCATGTACGTGTATGGAAACGCACACATGCATTTATTCATGTATGCCGTACACCTCAGCTTTTTTGCAGGGAAACTTGAAATCCATGGCGCATGTGTATGGAACTGGCCAACCCTTTGCATGTGGCGAAGATGATGCAGATCCTGAGCTGTTTGCGCGTCCCTGTTCTGCACGTATACATGCCGACACAATGCCTCCAAGATCAGATCTCCTGTCTCTCATATGTGTAGGTGGATGCTGAGCTTGGAAAGGCGCTGGAGTCTGCCATCGGCCAGACACAATCCGTCGTAGCTGCATGCGCACTTCTGGAGGTGTGTGTGTGTGTGCGCGCGCACATCTGTGTGGTGGTTTTTTGGGTGGATGGGTTGCCTCTGCAAAAAGAAGGATGGGTTGCAGCTGTACTCCGTGTGGGCCTTGCTTCCGTTCAGCTCAAAGCAACCAAAATGGAACCGCAACCAAATGCCTTTTAAGATCCACTGCAGCTAGGAACTGAAAGAACCCATACTCTCATACTCTATGCATTCCAGCCACTTGGATTATACATATCCATCATGGAGGGTGTGATAATACGACTTGAGCAGGATATTCTGGTGGCAGCCGCTCCGACCCTTTTGTGATTTTCCATCTGCATTTAGAGACGTGAGGCGCTGTGTTACACACAAGCCAGCATTTGCTCCAGAAGTGTTCAAGCCTTTACGCATGTCGCACTTCCCTCAGGCAGCCACAGGTAGGGCATGGTGACATGGGGGCATGTTGGTGTGTGCATGTTCGCCAGTCGTGTGTTGGCGTGTTGGCATGTTGGTGTGTGCATGTTCACCAGTCGTGTGTTGGCATGTTGGCATGTTGCGCGCCTCTCAGCCACGGGCACGGCATGGTAACATGTTAACATGCCAACATATTGCGCTTCTCACCTACAGGTAAAGCCTCCACTTCTGCGTGTTGCAGATGTCTTGGCCTGATGCATGCAGTGCTCCTCTCACTTACAGACAGGGCATGGGGGCATGTTGATGTGTTGACATGTCGGCATGTTGCGCGCCTCCCCGCCACAGACAGGGCTTGGTAACATGTTGGCGTGTCAACATGTTGCATGCCTCTCTCAGCCACATGTAAGGCCCCCACTTTTGTGTGTTGCAATGTCTCGGCCATCTCTCAGCCATCTCTCACTGTATGCAGATGTCTCAGCCATCTCTCAGCCATCTCTCACTGCATGTGTCGTTTGGGATATCTTGGCACCTTTCAGCCACAGATAGGGCATGTTGGCGTGTTGACATGACGATATGGTGCACACCACTCAGCTACAGGCAGGGCCCCCGCTTTTGGCAGGCAGCCAGACAGACCCTGCAGGAGGCTGAGAGCTGTGAGGCTTACGTTCACACTTAACGCTGATGACGTCCATGGAACACTGGAGTTCCAGAATGAAGATGTGTTTGACCCATACCTTTGCGTGTCTTCCGGCCGCCACTTGGGCACCTTGTGCTGTGTTTCAGAGTGTCGACATGCGCTTGTCTTGGATTGCAACAACGCGTGCAGGCGTGCCACTGTGGGAGCTCGAGCAAGGTGTGAGTTTGTTCGACCCATGCCTTTGTATTTGTCTCGGCCGCCACCCGGGCACTGCGAGTTCTGTTTCGGAGTGCCAACGCGCGCTGTGTATTGAAATGCATCAATGCGTGCAGGCGTGCCACTGGGAGCTTGAGCGGGGTGTGGCTGGGGTGGCGCTCGCACAAGGCCACTTGGCGGGCCTGAAGCAGGAGCTGGCCGCGGGTCGCATGTCCACCGCACTGGTCATGGCCCAGGTGTGTGCGTATGTGGGTGTGTTCCTAGGTTGCGTATTTTTGTTCGCCATGCTGCTTAGGCAACCTGCCTGTGGTAGAGCAAGCCGTGAGTTCACAGCTGTGTGTGTGTGTGTGCGCCTCCGATGCAGGAGATGGCAGGCTGCTGTCATTTTTGACGTAGGAGCCGGATAAATACAGGCGGCTGTAAGCATGTGTGGGGGGGGCGCTTTACACACACCAGCTTCTGTGCAGTGCACATTGCCAAAGTCAGGGATGCTGGTGTTGTTGGCTTCAGGGAGAAGTTTGTGCGTGCGCTCCAACGCTCACTTGCATGAGTACGCGGTGTATCTGCAACACTCATGATGTCTGCACCCCATGCAAGCACTGCAAGCCATCATGGGCCTACCCACCACGAACTCGTTTTCCTCTTCCACACCCCTAGCCCTTCCCTTTGGCATCCACACACTCATGATGTCTGCACCCCATGCAAGCACTGCAAGCCATCATGGACCTGCCCACCTCGAACTCGTTTTCCTCTTTCACACCCCTAGCCCTTCCCTTTGGCATCCACACACTCATGATGTCTGCACCCCATGCAAGCACTGCAAGCCATCATGGACCTGCCCACCTCCAACCCACCCTCCTCCTCCTCGCCACCTCCAACTCATTCTCCTCCTTCACACCCCTAGCCCTTCCCTTTGGCATCCACACACTTATGATGTACGCACTAATGCATAGGAACTGCAAGCCATCGTGGACCTGCCCACCTCCTCAACCTGCCCTCTCTCTCCTCCACACCTCCAGCTCTCCCCTTAGGCATCCACACACTCATGGTGTCCACGTTTCTGTACAGTAACTGCAAGCCATCATGGATCTGTCCACCTGAACTAACTCACTCTCCGCCTCCACACCCCTAGCCTTCCCCTTTGGCATCCACACACACATGGTGCCTGCGTTTCTGTACAGTTACTGCAAGCCATCATGGATCTGTCCACCTCCAATTCGCCCACCTCCACACATGTTTGAGTGCGCGGTGCAAGAATATCCACTCATGCGCGCGCTCACACACACATGTGCGCAGGAGCTGCAAGCCATCATGGACCTGCCCACCTCCAACCCACCCTCCTCCTCCACGCCCCTAGCCCTCCCCTTTGGAAGCAGGACCTCCCACAGTCCACACAAGCTGGGTATGAGCTCACACGCGCCGGCAGGTGAGGTTGGCTGGGTGGCTGGGAATGAGCAGCTGAGGGTGGCTGGTATGAGCAACCTAGCTCCAGCAGGTGAGAGGGCCAAGTAGCGGCTCCAGCAGCTGAGGGGGCCAAGTAGCGGCTCCAGCAGCTGAGGGGGGCAAGCAGCGGCTCCAGCAGCTGAGGGGGGCAAGCAGCGGCTCCAGCAGCTGAGGGGGGCAAGCAGCGCTGAGGTCAGAGCCACCACAATTTAGCCAAGCCACACGGCCACTTCACGTTCATGAGCTCGACATAGGCCATTATTTGCTAGCAAGTGAGAGTGTTGGTTTTAAAATGAAAGTTGGTTTTTAGGTGGAAGCCATGGCTGCCTCCATGAGTGTGGGGCAAGGGCCGTGCTGTGCCTGGTGAGAGAGGATCCAACTGGGACAACAGCACGACACTTTGCATTACCTCAATCTTTACAAAGAGGAACACTTAAACACAGAAAATAAGGTAGTTCTGCCAAAGAAGAAAAGAAACATGAAGGAGTCACAAGAGAGATGGTTTGATGGGCTTGTAGCAAGTAATAGTTGAATGATAGGTGTGTCACAGGTGTGTGGACCTTCAATCTAAAGTCCACCACCCTGGCGATCGTCATCCAAGGTGAGAAGCATGCCAGCAGGTTCCTCATATCTTTTTATTTTATGCCAAATCAAAATTTGGCAGAAGCTCTGAGGAACAAGTGAAGGTTGCACGCCCAAGTTTTATTTACAAGCATTTTACAAGAACAGATCAGTTCTGAGTTATTTGTAATGAAAACAGAATCGTCCGGAAGTGCTGAATGAAAACATGGGTTAGGGCTCAGAGGTCCTACTACCCCTCCAGATGTTCTCGGCCACCCTGGCCCAGCCAGGCCACCAGTTGACCCCATTTCTTTTGCAATGTTTTCTGTTGTACCACTGCCACACTCCTTGGGATAAATTAGGCAAGATGGTGTTGGTTGGGACTTTCCCATTCTTCACCTTCTTGCCACCTCTGCATAAAATGTTGTGGGAATAATGGGACCAAAAAGGCCAAAAGGCTTGGAAAATTTTCAGTCCCATTGACTCTTGAAAAAAGGCAATGACACCCCCTTGCACTTGAATGTTGTTTCTGAACAGGTGTATGATTGTCATTGTATAACTCCTCCCGATATATTCTAAGCATATTCTTGCTGATTTTTTTTTAAGAATTACCAAAATGTGTTTGTTGTTATTTCTGTGTACATGTGAGTGACTGGCTTGTCCTGCGAGGCAACACAAGCAGGAATTTTCTTGTGATTGTTGGTCCATTTGTGTACATGACTGCTGGTCGTTAGGTTGGCTTTAGGCTGACCTTTGTGCTCGTGTTCTTGCCATTCGGAGGATACTGGGTTGCATTCCTTTGCTGACAAGCTGCGAGCAGGTGGAGAGAAAAGAAAAGTACAAGGTGAAAAGAGCAGGTGCGTTTGGTAGTGTGACGTGTGTATGTATGTGCTCTTCTGCAATGCACATAGAGAAAGTACAGTACCCTGGGTTGCATGGGTGATCACACGCACACACATTCACACATACACACACAGGTACCCTGGCCCTAACCAGGCCCACACAGCAAAGCAAGCCCAGCAACGCAATGACAACTGCAGCCCCAAACACCAACCAAACTCTAGGAGGCTATACAGCTGGTCCTGGAGGCCCTGGCGGCCATCTCAGTGGGGATGGTGCAGCGGGAAATGCAGGGCCGAGTGGCGTGATTCATGTGGGCAAGCTGCAGATGGACCTTGAGGCTGCCCGGCGCGCAGCGCTGCATGCCGCAGCAGGGGCCAAAACGGCAGAGGGGCTGCTCCTGGGGCTGCGGCAGGCGTTGCCGGAGTGGATGGAGAACATGCGCGCGACGGTGAGTGCCAGCGCGTGCGCGCGCGTGTGTATGTGTTTTTGAGTTTGTATGCGTGCGCATGAGTGAGAGGTTTTGAAAATCTCAAAATTCTTAAAAGTTCCTCCTTGGACGAGGGCCTGTTGGCACAACAGCTTTGCTGTGTGTGTGTGTGTGTGTGTGTGTATGTGTGTGTGTGTGTGCTGCACTTGGCACCCTTTGAGTGGAAGGTAGGACAAGCAAGCAATTTTAGTGTGTAGGGGGGTTCCCCTCCTGGAACACAGACGCATGTGTGCGGTGTGATGCAGGAAAACAACAAGAGGAGGAAGGGATGAGGCTTTTTTTTCTGAAGAAATCAGGGCATAAGAGATACGCTCAAACAACATGCACACAGTTTGAATCAGGATGTACGAGTAGCTCTCAAACAAATGCGCATAGTTTGAATCATGATGTATGAGACACGCTCAAACAATATGTACGTGGTTTGCCGCCGCCGCCGCTGGTGTGTCTGTGTTGCTGGGTCTCGTGTTTTCAGAGAGTTTGCCATGGTCGGTTCCGACATGAATGGTTGCAGCAATCTGATCGTGCTGCACAGATCTGTCACAATTGTGAGAACCCACGAGCAATTGCCCCAATTCATGGCTAGGCTTGAGATAGACGCTGCTCGGTTGTTGTTAAAACGCACTACCTGCAAACGCATTACCTGCAAAGGGAGCGCGTGGACGCTGCTCGGTTGTTGTTAACACGCATTACCTGCAAACGGGGAGTTAATGGGGGAAGGGGGCGACTTTGTGAGTACCCACGGCTGACCATCCGACAAAACTTTTGAAATTTCTGAAGATCCTACCGGCTGCAGTCACCATGGAGTTGGTACGGTGGACAAACGTCATTCCTGGTCTTGTGCTTGCTGTCCCTGTCTGTTCCCACTTGCTCTCTCTGTTGTGCCATGCTCAGTGCGCAGAGGAGTTTGTCCTTACAACTGCTGACAAGCAGCGGTCCTGATCGTGCGCTCATTGTCCCTGTTTCCTTCCTCTTTCCTTTCATTATAGTGCCATGCGCAGTACGCAAGCTCGCTAGAGTCCTCGTTCCTTCCTGCCTCGTACACGTCATTGCTTGGTCCAGCAATGTCCATTGAGCACCCCCTCACATTCGCACAGCAGAGCTGTCCCAACTGCAGAAACATATAGCAACCCACATCATGCACCCTGTCCCCTGTTGCTCTTACTTCTGAGCCAGTGTTGTTCCGTGCGACGAACCTCGCACTTTATCGAACTCGAACTTTACACGCATTTTATCGCATTTTAAATGTGCCGTTCGTCGAACTTTAACCCCCCTCTGCGAAATGCAGCTTGCAAAGTCCACTGAAGGCCACTGGAAGGTCACCTGAAGGCCACTGTTCTGGCACATGAACTCATCAGGACTTCTCATCTTCATTAAAAATGCTTAGAATAGAGAGTCCAAAAGGATGGAAGGCCGGGGCAAGCATGTACGGGCTTTGCTAACCCCTTTCCCGGCCAACCTCTCCTCGACCAAACGTGCGATCGAATAGTTCAAAGAACTTGAACTTTACACGCATTTTATCGCATTTTTCATCTCAGACCGTCGCACGGAACAACACTGTTCTGAGCCATACAATTTGAAAATTAATGCTGTCCAAATTGTCGAATTCAAAACAACCTAGATCTTGCACTCTGTCTCCCTTTGCTCTCACTGCTGCGCCATGCTTGGTACCCAGAGGAGTTCTTCCTTTCAACTTTAGATAAGCAGTGGTCCTGATAGTATGTGCTTTGCTCCCCCATGCTCTCAACGCCGTGCCATGCTTAGTATGCAGAAGATCCCATCCTTCCAACTGCAGACGAGCAGTCCTTGTTATGCGCTGACTGTCCCTCTTTCCTTCCCTTTTGTACTCACTACAGTGCCATGCGCAGTACACAGAGGAGCTGTCCCGCCTGAGGGTGCTTTCCGGCAGCAGCACTGCACCGCCACTTTCTGAAATCCAAGTGCAGCAGCAGCAGCAGCAGAAGGCAGAGGTGAGACGCTTTTGCAGCCCCCATGCCCGATAGCCCCAGATCAAAAGCTGCAATCAGGGCGTGAATGTTGAGGCATGATGAGCAATCAGAATGGTGGCAGCATGTCATCACAAAGCTTGCTACCACCCAGCATGCTCTGTTCAAACCAGGCAGCATGTAATCGCAATGCTTGCTACCACCCAGATTGCTCTGGAATCCAGGTAACGGAAGTCCAGGTAACTTGGAATCGGAGTTGGAACTCAGGAAGGTGCTCTTGTTACCAGTCACTCCATCACTCAATGGAACTACGTCTATGTTGGGAACTTACACACATAATTGAGAGCGCATGTGCTGCAAGGGAGTCATGCTGAGCACGCAGCTAGCTAAATCAATCACCCTAACTTCTCGCTCTTTTTACACAAGGCAGTCAAGGGAGAAAAGAAAGCATCGCATGCAGGCAGTGGCAGTGGGCTACTCCCTGCAACTGTTTTTCATTGCAAGCCCGCTTGAGCATGCTGCTGGGGGCAGCTCATCTTGTTCACCATGTGTACCTGCATACATGCTAAAAAAACGTGGGGCATGTTGATGAGGCAAATCAGCTACATTAAGGGTGTGTAATACACATCTTCAAGATGGCAGACCCTGCTAGCTCTCGCACAATCATGTCCTAGCTTGAATAAGAGCCAATGGAGTAGATGACAAATTGTTCTCTTACCTACAAGATGGGCATGTCAAAATGAGCGCAACAGAATGTGTCAAGATGACTCCTCTTAACACCAAGATGGGCATGTCAAAATGAAGCGCAACAGAATGTGTCAAGATGACTCCTCTTAATACCAAGATGGGCATGTCAAAATGAAGCGCAACAGAATGTGTCAAGATGACTTCTCTTAACACCAAGATGGGCATGTCAAAATGAAGCGCAACAGAATGTGTCAAGATGACTCCTCTTAACACCAAGATGGGCATGTCAAAATGAAGCGCAACAGAATGTGTCAAGATGACTTCTCTTAACACCAAGATGGGCATGTCAAAATGAAGCGCAACAGAATGTGTCAAGATGACACTCACTGTATGTGCAGGATGGCCTGTCCAGCATCCGGGAACGCATGTCCATGCTGCAACAAGAGCATAATGGGCTGGCGTCTGAGTGTACTTCTCTACAGGCCCAGCTGCTGGCTGTGACTCGCAGAGGGGGTGAGTGCATCTGGGTGTGCCTTTCTTTCCTTGATGCATCTGGCCTTCTTGGCTGGCGCTGTCTTACTCTTTCCTTTCCTTTGTGCACCTGATGGGGGGGAGTTGTGGCATCTGAGTGTACCTCACAAAAAAGAGATGAGTGTACCTGAGTGTACCTCCAAGAAAGGAGGTGGGTGCATCTTAGCGTGCCTCAATAAAGCGTAGCTGCCGTCCATGACATGGACAGGTGAGTGACCCCCAAAATCTATTGCTTTTTCTAGTTTTATTTCCAGTCCAAAATCTGCAGCGGTTGGCTTAAACGTTTTTTGGAGAATAGTCAATTCCTATGTTTATGGGAATTGCATCAGATGTTCTTTTCGATGTTTATCTTGGTCCCCAGATGCTACCAAAACAGGGGGGGAGAAAGAAGGGAAAAAGGCCCTGGATGCTACTTTCTCTTATCATGTTGCATGGAAAGCAAATTACAGATAGCAGAGCAAATGAGAAGGAAGTGCCTCTCATCATGTTGGAGAGCAGAGTCCTTTCATCAACTTGCCCAGAGAGCAAATCACGTGCTCATCATGTTTCTTTGGGATCCCAAAGCTCCCAAGCCATGTGTTCCCTCTTCAGGAACGGTGCTGGCTGTCGCTGTGACATGCAGGAGGTGACAAATCAGAATCACTGTCAACAGTATTGGTGCCGTATGAATACCATTAAGTAGGTTTGGTGTCGTATGACTGGGGCTGGCCAGTGTCCTTGTTATTTTGCTTTTGCTGCTTGGCCTCGCTATTGGGCAAAACCCGCACAAGCATCTCTCACTCACATTACCTTTGCCACTACATTACAACCTCGCAAAAAAACATTACGCACTTTCAACACAATTTCCTTCATTGACTTTAGCTCATAAGGTTGGCATGTTGAGACATCCTTCATGGATGTTAGCATTTAAGATTGGCACATTGAGACATCTTTCATTGAGTTTAGCTTACAAGATTCGCACGTTGAGACACGCTCTTTGCATCTGTGGTTCGCAATACATACACGCATGCACGCACACGCACACACACGCACTCTTGCTCCCGCATGCTCGTGAGCACGTGAACACGATCCATTCACACCGCTTTCAGGGGAGCTGATGCAGGGCTTCAAGTGTTTGTGCATTTCAAGCGCACACCTACAGGGGAGCTGCTGCAGGCATTGCAGCGCATGCTGCCGTTGCCCCCAGAGTTGATGTAGGGCATCAAGGTTGGCTTCATCTTGCGCACACATTAGACATACGTTTGTACATTCACATGCGCACCCCCACAGGGGAGCTCCTGCAAGCGCTGCAGCACACGCTGCCGCTGCCCCCAGAGCTGATGCAGGGCCTGAAGGATGGCATCACCTTGCACTCTTCTGCCCATGAGTCCCACAGCAGCAGGAGCAGCAGCAACGGCAATGTCAGCGGTAGAATCAACGCCGCCATGGGGGTTGGGGCAGCAAGGGGTGGTTTGGAGGGAGCAGGCAGGGGTAGCATGGGATTCGTGGTTTGGTCAAGGCATGCAGACAGCGTGTTCTCCAGGGCGGTGGCAGCATTGCAGGAGGTATGGATCTGTACTGTGTGTATGTTTGTGAGCGCATGCACGGGTATGTGAGCGCTGGCTGGTAGGCCTGCCTGTCCTGCAGTTCTGTCCTCCTCACTTGCTGCTGGGTTCCTTGAGCACCTCTCAATCTGTGTAGGCCCGTGTGCACATTATCTGTGAGCACTAACTGTGCACACTACCTGTGCAGGCCCGTATGCACGCTGAGGCCTGTATCCATACTATTTCTATATCACACAACACCTCTTTTTCTTTCACTTTTTCCTTTGGAAGGAATGTTCTGGGCGCAGACACTGCATTTGGCTGGCTTTAAGTGCAAACACTCTGCACTCATTCTTCTTGTGTGGCCCCTTGCTTGCTTGGTTCCCTGTGGACCAATCTGTGCGTAAGGCCTCCCCTCTGCAATCTTATAAGCCAATCTTTGGGGCCTTCGTTTCCCATTGCATCAAACTCTCAGGCCTCTGATGTCCTCTTAAATAATCTCCAAGGCTTTTTATTTTATCTTTATCAATCTCCCAGGCTTCTGGCTCCCTGTGAAGCAATATTAAGGCCTCTCCTATAGGAAACTTCTGAACCAACCCCAAGGACCACTCTTCTGAATCAATCTCCAAGGCCTGAAATTTCAGTCACGTTCCTGGCTTTTTTATATCGTTTTTGCAAACCTCCAAGGAGTCCAAACTTCTGGACCAGTCTCCAAGGCCTGCAGTTATTGTGACATACCTGGTGCTCACTCCAGGCTTTGTATGCAGCTGGTGCTCTGCACTCTGGCACTGTGGGCACTCTGGCACTGTGGGCACTCAGGCTCTGTGTGCACTGAAGTTTTGTGTGTGCTCTCTCTCTCTCTCTCTCACTCTTCCTTTCTTTCTCTTTTTTCTTTCTCTCACTCTCTCTCTCTCTCTCTCTCTCTCTCTCTTTGTGGGCACTCTGGCTCTGTGTGCGCTCTGACTCTGTGGGCATTCTGACTCTGTGGGCACTCTGACTCTATTTACACTCTGGCTCTGTGTGCACTTGAGCTTCGTGTGCACTCTGATTCTGTGGGCACTCTGGCTCCATGTGCACTCTGGCACTGTGAGCACTCCAGGCTCTGTGTCCACTCTAGGCTCTGTATGCAGCTGGTGGTCTGCGCCCCGGTTCTGTGTGCACTCTTACTCTGTGTGCATCCCAGCAGCTTAAGGCTAAGCACGCGCACGCGCGCGCGCACGCACACACACACACACACACACACACACACACACACACACACAAACACACACACACATGCACACACACACACACATGCACACACACACACATGCACACACACACACACACACGCACATGCACATGCACGCACGCAGCTGGTGCTGTCATTCTTTCAACAGCTGGAGGCGAGTGGCGTGGCCCAAGGTCAAGTTGCAGGGCAGCAGCGTGCGCAACAGGTGCTTTTGTGCTTTGGTTATCAGAGCAGCAGTGCTTTGATTTTCATTAAGGGTGGACTAAGAGGGTCACACTTTAAAGAGGCTTGAGTAAGCTCAAAATTGTGTTTTAACGCTCTTTGCCATTTTGTAAAAGCAGCCCAAGTTATTAGTGCTCGTGCTCTATGGCTGTTTGAGCAGCAGAGTGAGCTGCATACGTGACTTTTGGAGTCGGGGAATTGCAGGTCTTGGAAATTGTGGGGGGGTGGGGGGCAAGGACAATGATGATGGATGTGAAAATGCTGTGAGAAATGACGAGGGATCACAAGGCTCCTGGAGATTGTGTGAGGGTGGAGGGGTTTGTTTCTCCGGAAGAACGGATGAGCAACACGATGTGTTCAGGGGGATGTGTGTCCTCAAAAGATGTGCTCCCAGATGAGCAAATGAGCAACATGGATATTGTGGTGGGGCCCTGATGTCAAAGAGTAGAGGAACCCGCGTGCTCTGATGCCCATACTGCTCAAGTTTTAATTGGAAAGGCTTATGCAAGGCCTGCTTACATGTCAATAATAACAATAGTAGTCTCATCCTCTTCCTCACTTGGATTTGGCTTCTGTTGTCCGCATAGACCTGAGGCTAAGATAGCTGTTCGCACGCATGCCGCACCCAAAAGTAAATTACCACACTTTTTTTCTTGCAGAAGGTTGATCCTTACTGCTAATAGCCTCTAAACCCTTGAGATGACGACCTCTTATTGCTACTAATCCTAAACTACCATTCCGCATCCTTTCTTACAGGAGGTTGAGCCGCTCAGGGAGACCTGTAGGCGGCAGCAGCAGCAGCTTGCAGCATTACAAGCACAGGTGGGTAACTCCACCTTTTTATTTCCGATGCGGACTGCCTGTGACATCATTGCAGGGCTGTCATTGTGCATCATTGCACTTTAGTGCCCGTCACTGCAGTACTGTCACTGCATGCTTTTTTAAGCAGGCACTCTTGAGTGTGCCGATGTCAAAGCATGCTTTCTGAAGCAGGCACTCTTGAATGCCCGTCATTGCAGTACTGTCACTGCATGCTTTTTTAAGCAGGCACTCTTGAGTGTGCCGATGTCAAAGCATACTTTCTGAAGCAGGCACTCTTGAATGCCCGTCATTGCAGTACTGTCACTGCATCCTTTTTTAAGCAGGCACTCTTGAGTGTGCAGATGTCAAAGCATGCTTTCTGAAGCAGGCACTCTTGAATGCCCGTCATTGCAGTACTGTCACTGCATGCTTTTTTAAGCAGGCACTCTTGGGTGTGCCGATATCAAAGCATGCTTTCTGAAGCAGGCACTCACAAGGGTGCCAATCTCATAGCATGCTTTCTTAAACTCGCAAGCGTGCCATCATCCACGCAACTGGGGCTCACCCTTTGGAAATGCCACCTTGTGCTGCTTTCAGCGCCTTCCAAACAAAAACTCAAACCTTATACTTTGATTCATGTGTGCACACACACACACTGTATAGCCCTTACAGATGCGCCATGCAGTGGTTTTGCATACCCTAAGTTTTCTTTTGCAATGCACCCAATGCGCCAAATGCACCCAATGCACCAAATGCTGTATGCTTTGTGCCTTTTTGCAATGCGTGCGCACGCACGCGCGCGCGCACACACACACACGCACACACACACACACGCACACACACACGCACATCCACACACACACACGCATGCACACAGCTCCAAAGCCTGCTACACCATGCGCATCAAGCCCTGGATGTAGCCCAGGCAGAGAGTGCTGCTGCTGCCAGTGGAGCATTGCGAGAAGCACTGGAAAGCATGCGCGACGAAGCAGATGAAGTGCAGGTGAGCTTGTGCAAGCGTACGTGCAGATGTGTGGATGTGTGTGTGCGCGTGTTTGCCCTTTGATAGTGGTGCAAAAGTATGCTTGACAAAGTGGATGGAGCCGTGTGTGTTGTGTGTGTGTCCTTTGATGGCGGTGTGAAATTTGGTGGTATGAACTGCTGAAGAGTGCACATATGCGCCGATGGTGGTGTTTGTCTAAGTGGGTGTGACAGTCGTGGGGTGGGGGTGTGATGCATTTCAAAGCTTGCACTGGGGAGCATATGTGCAAGGCATACGTAAGGCATGTGCAAGGCATGCATAAGGCATGTGTAAGGCATGTACAAGGCATGTACAAGGCATGCGTAAGGCATGTGCAAGTTATGTACAAGGCATGGTAAGGCATGCGTAAGACATGCGTAAGGCATGTGTAAGGCATGTACAAGGCATGCGTAAGGCATGTGCAAGGCATGTACAAGGCATGTGTAAGGCATGCGTAAGACATGCGTAAGGCATGTGTAAGGTATGTACAAGGCATGCGTAAGGCATGTGCAAGGCATGTACAAGGCATGGTAAGGCATGCGTAAGACATGCGTAAGGCATGTGTAAGGTATGTACAAGGCATGCGTAAGGCATGTGCAAGGCATGTACAAGGCATGCGTAAGGCATGTGCAAGGCATATACAAGGCATGGTAAGGCATGCGTAAGACATGCGTAAGGCATGTGTAAGGTATGTACAAGGCATGTACAAGGCATGTACAAGGCATGCGTAAGGCATGTGCAAGGCATGTACAAGGCATGTGCAAGGCATGTACAAGGCATGTGTAAGGCATGTACAAGGCATGTGTAAGGCATGTACAAGGCATGTGTAAGGCATGTGCAAGGCATGCGTAAGGCATGCGTAAGACATGCGTAAGGCATGTGTAAGGCATGTACAAGGCATGCGTAAGGCATGTGTAAGGCAGGGGGGGGGGAACGAGGAGGGGGACGGTGTGCTCGATCAAATGGGAAGTTCAGCATGCACTCTACAAGCAGCATCTCTCCCCCTTGGCATACACACATACACACACCTCAGCAAAGCCTCCACCGCCACCAGGGACACACACACACATACACACACACACACGTGTGTGCAACAGGTGGACCTGCAGCACCTCAGCAAAGCCTCCACCGCTACCTGGAACACCACCCTGCGAGGCTGGCAGCAGGGCTGGCAGCAGCAGCACACCGCGGCCAAGCAAGCAATAAACGCGGTGCAGTCAGTGGCAGCCAACCTACAGGGCAGGCTCAATGTGGAGGTGCAGGAGCACCAAGCCACACGGGAACAGGTGTGCGCAGGGTATGGAAGGGCTTTGAAGCAGAGTAGCAGGTTCAGTGTGGGGGTGCAGGAGCACCAAGCCATACAGGAACAGGTGCGCGCAGGTTGTAAGGCAGGTTTAATGTGGGGGTGCAGGAGCACCGAGCCATGCGGGTGTAGGTGAGCAGGGTATGGAAGGGCTTTGAACAAGTGCCTGCAAGGGGCATGAGCAGGGTATGCAAGGCTCTGAACAAGTGTCTGAAGGGGCATGAGCAGGGTATGCAGGGCTCTGAACAGATGTGTGTGGGGGTGCAGGGGTGCCAGGCCATGCCGGAACAATGACGCAGATAATATGGAAGGGTTGGAAAAAGTTGTATCTGACTAGGCACAAGGAGGCACTGCTACGCTTTTGCATGGCCTCGTGACGTTTATGTCTACACCTTGTACGTAACGTGCGCCTGGAGGTATGCCCTCGAACACGGCTTGGGTACAGTCGCAGAAACATGCGTCAGTGCTCATAAGCAGGTAGATACTGTGGTCTCAGAATTAGAAACTTTGCAGGCAAAGGAGCCAGATATTCATCCCCACACATAGCGCCCAGACACTTGCAATAAATCCTTTGATATTGATGATAGTTGAGTAAGACCAGGCAGCAGAGCTTCCCATTTGGCAAGCCCCTTGCTAGCTTGCGAGACAGGGAACCCTTCCCAAATACATGCAGCTTTGTTTTGGCGCGTAGCCTTATCTTATTGACCCTTTTTTTCCCAGGCAGAGGAGTCTCCTGTATTCTGCTTCTAGGTCCTTTGTTCCAGGTTTGTGCCCCTGAATGCACACATTTGTGAGCACAGGCACGCAGGCATGGCAGCCGCAAAAAGCCTGGCACTCCTCTGTGCTTCTTTGAGTTTTTCAGTTCAGGTTTGCACTCCTGGATGCGCATCCTTGTGTGCATGGGCATGCAGGCACAGCAGCAGTGTAAGACCAGGTAAAACATTTGTACTTTGTTTCAGATTCACACTTTCTTCTGGATGGGCATCCTTGCAGGGGCTCTTAGATCATTTGGTTCACGTTCACACATTCTTCTGGATGGGCATCCTTGCAGGGGCTCTTAGATCATTTGGTTCACGTTCACACATTCTTCTGGATGGGCATCCTTGCGTGCAGGGGCATGCAGACACAGCAGCAGTGCAAGACCAGGCAGAGGAGCAGGCCAACGCACTGCAGAGGGCTGAGGCGGAGCTCAGCTCGCTCAGGCTGCAGCTGAGTAATGCTCAAAGCGCACAGGTGCGCTCATGCATGTGAATGCATGTCCTTGTGTATTGATAGGGCTGAGGCGGAGATCAGCTTGCTTAGGCTGTAGCTGAGTAGTACCTGCTTCTAGGTCGGTCAATGTGCACTGATAGTGATGTATCAGCGACGCTTGTTTGGCGTGACATGTCTCATTTGGCCTCTGGGAGGCCATGAGTCCTACTTTGTAAATGATGCTTGACAGGGCTGTTTCCATACTCTTCTTCTAAAAATGACTTGGAATCTTGACCAAGGCAGGATTGTAACAATCTTGATACATGACGCTTGATAAGGCTGTTTCCATACTTTTTCAATTCTCTTCTTCTATTAAAGACTTGGAATCTTGACCAAGACAGAATTGATATAATTTTGAGAAATGATGCTTAACTTGATAAATAATGCCTGACAGGGCTATTTCCACACTCTCCTTCTACCATGCAGGAGGCCCTTGTGAAAGAGACGATCGCAAGGCAAAAGCCTGCAAGTGGAAGGAAGACCCTGAGCACGGTCATGGAGGACACTAGCTAGGAAACGGTAGCGTCTTTTTTGCTTCATCTAGGCTGCCTCCATAAGGTGAAGCTATGTAAGCCTTTATCTTTTTTAAGGAAGCAATGGTTAAACTGTCCTTTCTGAGCGCAAGTAGCGGAACACATCAATTGCACTCTCTCACGTCATACACTCCCATAAAAGCGGTGATGTGACACCTACAAATGGGGATGACTGGGAGATAGTTGGGCACGGACTGACACATTAAACATAAACACGAATTGCCCTATATTGTGCTCTTTCTGCCTCGCTGTGCGGCAAAGGGTATGGTTGTTCTGCCTTTCCATTGGTTGTTTTACTCTCGTAATTGCGGTCTTTTTGATTTACTGGAGCTCCTGGTGGGAAGATCAATTTATTGGAAAGTTGCACAGTTGGACACCTATAATGTCAGCATCGACAGCACGTTGCTTTTGCCCATGGTAATAAAAGAAAAAAAGCACGCGGACAGTAAAAACACCCCCTACATCAAGGAAAAGGAGGCTCCTTGGCTCAAAGAGCCGTGAGTTTCCTTTCATTAGAAGGGCAGGAACAAAAATTGGTTTGGATTGAGAGAGTCTTGCTCAGGGTTTAACCAGCATCATTAGATGCTGCGTTATGGCTGTTAGAAATGCAGTTGCTTTTAAATTGCGCTTCCAGTGGCAACAAGTTTGTGTGTGCATGATGTATAGAATGGGCATGCAGTTTATGTGCAAGTCTTATGGCCCTCAGATTTGGAAGGCAGCCTAAGTAATCAGCCTGTGACTGATCTCCATCAGCCAACAGTAAATCCATAAGCTCAGAAATGAAAAGGAGAAGTGTGTTGCTGTTGTCGCGTGAGATGACTGCGCTGTCTGAGTTACTACACTTCCTACCTAGGCTGGCGAGGGTGGAGGTGTTACAGAGGTGAAGCTCCATGGCTGGGCGCCTGACGCAGAATGCACGCGCACACGCCCACGCGCATGACACTGTGCTGCGAGAGGAAAGCCGTCAGAGAAATTAACAGCTCAATGCGTTTCCTTTGGGAAGTCCATACGCCCTCATACCTATACCTACACACCAAACGGACGTGCAAAGAAAAAGGTTACGATAGGATTAATAGGACCCTTCCCAATTCAATTTCCTTCATCGTTTCCCTGACAAACAAAGGCTTGCTTCTAATTGCCCTGATGCAATATTAGTTGTTCTAATGAAAAGAGTGCCAAGGACCAATAACCGGCATCCGTTGAGAAGGAAAGGGGAGCGCGGGGGGAACAGGGAGCACTCAGCGCCAGCCACAGCCTCTTCACCTACTTCCGAGATCCGTCACCCTAGTCAGCTCCTCCCAGAACAGAGGCACGTCCAACTTGTGTAGGTCATACTGTGAAGACACCAGGCCCAAGAACCAGCTCAAAGCCTCCAAGCAACAGCACCGTGACATCTGCCGCGATCTTTCAAGGGCCTCGGCTCAAGTCATCCTCCATACCATTCTGTTAGGTGTGGGAGGAGTCATCTACACCCCCCACACTCTGGAGCCTCTTAAAGAGCTTGTTCTTGACACTCACTGCTCTGAAGCTTCATGCCCATTCCGTCCAGTATGCTTGTAAACTTTCTAGCACCAGACACGCTCTTGAGAAGACTCCTCTCAACTCTCATCACCAATGGAATGTGGGACAGCATTAGCAGAGGGGTGGAGTCCGTTATTGGAACTATGCGCGGGGTGGCACAGCGGGTTGCTGCACGCTGGACTGGCAACTCTGGAGCTCCAGCTCGGGATATGGCAGTGCCCCTGGGGCGCAACAACCCGCCTCCTGAGCAGCTTTTCCGTCAAGGTGCTGAGTCTCGGTGGATGCCTGAACCTGATGTGATGGAACTGCCTGATGCAGCTGCCCTGTACCCTATTGTTTGCGAACACATGCGTAAGTTGAATGCTAGGACATCCCCTGGTTTTGATGCTGTTGCTGCACCCTTCATTAAGTACGCTGAAAAGAGGGTCCCAGCAGTTAATGGTAGAGGCACGGATAGGATGAATGTTTTGGCTCCTTACATTGCACGTCTGTTTGCTGCCATGATGGAGAGGGCTGAGATTCCTGCTTGTTGGAAAGTGGCTAAGATAACTCCTCTTTACAAGAAGGGCTCTGTGCTGGACCCAGGGAATTATCGCATGCTCACTGTTAGCGGCACCTTGTATAGGCTATATGCTAACGTTCTCAGGGAGGTGGTCACTGGGTGGTGCCAAGAAAAAACAAGATTTCAGACACCCAGTTTGGTTTTAATCCTGGCCGCAACACTCTGCAGTCCATATTCATTTTGCGGCACTTGCAGCATGCTGCTCAGGTCAAGCGCCCAAATGCATCCCCAAGGCTGCATGCAGCTTTTACTGATTTCAAGCAGGCATACGATACAATTCCTAGGGAAGCTCTTTGGACTCACCTGCAGCGCATCCGTATGCCTGCGTGCCTGTTGGCTGTCATTTAAAGCATGTGTGCTAATGATGAGTATATCTTGGTGGATGGCTGCAAGCAAGCTCGTGTGCGCCCCATTGTGGAGTTAAGCAAGGTTGCCCGCTTTCCCCCTTGTTGTTCTCCTTGTATATCAATGACGTGGACTGCTTGGCAGATAATGTGCAAGGGGCTATTACAGGCACTAGGGACGTTCGAGTCACCTACATGCTGTATGCAGACGATCTGTGCCTCACTAGCAACCTTCCTGATCAGCGCCAACTGATGTTAGATAGGCTACATACGTATGCTCAGCGGAAAGGGTTGGTGATTAATACTGCCAAGTCTGAGATTGTGCACTTTAATTCAAAGGGCGATAATGTGCCAGTTTTCACGTTAGGTGGAGCTCGTTTGGCGTGTGCAGATTCTTTTAGATATTTAGGCATGCTGTTCACAAAACGACGCAACCCGCAAGCCACTGCTGAGTACATGTGTGCCCCTTTCCTAGCTGGTTGTAGATGGATTAGGCAATTCGCATCTGAGCACCGCCTGACAGACAAGCCGCATACCATGCTCTGGCTGACTAAAGCATATGCTCTCCCTGCTAGCATGTATGCATGCCAGATTTGGGGCACTAGATTTATGAAAGAAGGAGCTGAAATGGACTGTCCTTTGCAAACTGTACACCTGTGCTTATTGAAGCGTATCCTTGGGGTAAAGCGCACCACTCCTAATTGGTCTGTACTGCGCGAGTGTGGGCATGAACCTTTACAGTTCTATTGGTTTCGTGCAGCAGTTAGGTTTTACAATGCTTTACTGCGCAGCAACAGCACTACACTCAGTAAGGTACTGCAAGCAGATGTTGAAATGAGCAGTCTTTCCCATAATTGCTGGACCTAAGAATTTTTGGCTGCCTGCACAGGCTTGGACAAGTGCAACGTGTTTACTCATTGTGTTCGGTCAGGGCAGCCTATAGTCATGAAGGAGTTTGTTGTTGATTTGAGAAAAAGGCTGCGAGGTGTGTGGAATGCTGATCTCTTGGCAGAGCATGGTGAACACACGAACAAATTAGCCAAGTATCATCACTGGATGGCACTTCCTTTGAGACCCTTGTCTGTTCATGGTGCGCCCTTTTCTGTCCCCAGGTATTTGCATCTTGATTTAGGCAAGCGCACGCTAAGAAACATAGCACGCTTTCGTTTACATGCTCACACTTACTAAGTTTAGTAAAGTTGGGACATCACTGAGTGGCACTTTGGCAGGAGCACACATCTGCTTGTGATCGGTGTTACCAAGGAGGACTCCAAGATGAAAAGCATGCCGTGTTCCTTTGTTCTTGCGCTTCTGTGTGTTCTGTTCGAAGAACTTATGCACAGCTATTTTCTGACTTCCCCTCTCACAGAATTTTACTGGACGAATCAGGCACTTTCTACTATTCTCAAGCTAGCTCTGAGGATGCTATTCATTTCTTGCAGAAGCAAACTAATGAGACTTATCGTTTTATTTCCGATCTCATGAATATGTTTTGTGCAGTTGGAACAGTGGAGCAGACCGCGCAGCCAAACTACCTGGCTGAAGGTCAAACCCCATTGTAACTCAACTCTCATCACCAAGATCAGGCACGGGCTACTGCTAGTAACCCTCCTGATCCCCATTGACTTCTTTTTTTTGTTTTCCTTGGTGAGGGGGATACATGGTGCCTCGGCCCTAGGTATCCCCTTTTCCTTAAATTATGTGGGGAGTGTTCTCACTGCTTGCGTAGTTTTTTTTTCCTTTTCTACCCTCATGCTTTTACAAACACCAGACTGCAACCAACATGAGTTTGTTATGTCTTCTATCAGTCCAATTTTTGTGAGTTGAGCATTTTTTTGGCCAGGTCTGGTCACAGGCCTCAGTCACTGAGTGTTTCCGCCCAGCTGCCCTTGTAGGCGGATATAGCGATGTAACCGTACCTTACCTTTCTTGTTCGAATTGCAAACGAGCAGCCAAACTACCTGGCTGAAGGTCAGATCAAATAACTGGCAGCTCATTCATGGCACAGCAGAAGAAAAGAAAAAAACCGCAACTAAAACAATTCGGTGGGTGGGGAAGAACACCAAAACTTGAGCTACAAAATTAGGGAATAGCAGGGAATCAACTTAGCTCTAGCAGAAAAGAAAATGAAGCGTTCAAAGGGCTGAACCAGCTCTGCTTGGTGGCGCGGCTTTAAGCAGGCCAGTACTAGAAGTTGCTGGCCTAAGAAGATGAAGATGAAAAGAAGAAGGTTCCACATGCTTGGGATGTTTTATACTCACTCAAGAAGGATTTCATTAATTACATAGCTGTGTCCTGGATCATCCACAAAGATCGAGAACGGATGCAAACAGTTGCAGGGCATGTGCAGAAAGACAACATCTTTCCCCTAGAATTGCAACTAGTCTACACACAAGAACATGTCCTTGATGCACGCAGCTAGGCACGGGATGCGCAGTCTTTGCTTTGCACACAAGGTTCATTCACAGCATAGTGATCAACTTTTGTGGAACAACAAAAGAATGTGCTCTTGATATTCTTAATCTTCCTCACCCAAGGATTGCTGCTGGTCTGCACAGGACGTTCCTGGCAAAGGTGATCAACAATGATGAAATGACATACGCATTGCACAAACACGCAAGTTCACATGCATACACTCATCATGATTTTGTTTTGTTTTTGGTAAGCAGGCGAGCAGTCAGGCAGCTTGACTGAGGGCCTTCTACCACTGAAATTCGCAATCTTCTGGAATGACAGAGGCAGGTGCTTAAGTTTGCTTGATCCCTGCTTACATCTCATAAGCTTGCCGGCGCTTGATCCTGACAAAGCACCCCCATGCACTGTTCCTATGCGCACACACACATGTACACACACATGCACACACACACACACACACACACACACAGGAGAAGCATAAAGTCGTGCATGAACCGACAACAACTGCTGCAACCCAGCAGAGAACACAAGCAAAATGCAAAACAGCCTACATGCAACAATTCATCCAGGGACACAATAGCAGTTCTGTACTAATGGTGCCTGCAGGGAGGCCATAAAATAGCAGTGCTGTACTAATGGTGCCTGCAGGGAGGCCATAAAATAGCAGTGCTGTACTAATGGTGCCTGCAGGGAGGCCATACAACAGCAATGCTGTACTAATGGTGCCTGCAGGGAGGCCATACAGTAGCAATGCTGTACGAATGGTGCCTGCGGGGGGGGTTAACGACAGCACTGCTGAACCGATGGTGCCTGAAGGCCTTTCTTTTGCAAACCTGTGAATCTGCTCATGGTGCCTGCTGGGAGGCCATAAACTAGCAGTGCTTTCCTTAGTGCCTGAAGACCCTTCTTCTGGACATCTGTTCAAGTTGCCTGCAGAGAGGCTGTACAGTAGCCTTTGGCAGTGCTGCACCAATGGTACCTGCAGGGAGGCCGAACAGCCTTAGCACTGCATACTTCAGCAATGTGGGAATGTACAAGAACATGTCCATTCCCGGGCATCCGCTTGCGTGTTTTATTCTCATCACCGCTCTCAAGAACCGCTGTCCATCCAGCAAGCCTAACAAGTGCAGCACAATATGCACCACCATAAGTGCAGCACCACGGGCACCACCACAAGTCTAGCACCATGTGCATCACGACAAGTGCATCACCACGTGTACCACAACAAGTGCAGCACCATGTGCACCACCACAAGTGCATCACCACGTCCACCACCACAAGTGCATCACCACGTGCATCACAACAAGTGCAGCACCACGTGCGACACTCCAGCTGAAAAAGACGCATTATTGAGGTCATGCACTTGGAGCCCAAGGTGGTCCTTGCAAGTGGTCACATGAACGAGCCCGGAAGGTTCAACCCAATGGCCCCTCTTGCCCTGCCATCCAGGGGCCCATATGCAATCATGTCCATCTGTGTCTAATTTTTCTTCTTTGCTGGCAGCACTCCCATCTGACGACAGATCCTATTCCAGCGCACCTCTGCATCTGCCCTGCCTGAGCAAAACGTCCGGGGATTGGCACATGCCTCACACACATGTGGGGCATGCATGCGTGTCCTTTGCGTTCATTCATACTTGCGCGTGTTTAAGGTGAAGCATTAAAATTGGTGCAAACCCACATGGCGCTTGCAGGCACTGGCCTAGCATTGCTTGTCCAAACACACTTCATGCTCGTAGGTGCTTGCCTAGCAGTGCTTGCCCAAATACACGTGTGCTCGTGGGCACTGCCGTAGTGATGCAGACAGGATTAGACTTGGTGCAAATGTACTCGGCGCTTGAAGGCACTTGCCTAGCAGTGCTTGTCTAAACACACGTGTGCTCGTGGGCACTGCCTTAGTGATGCAGACAGGATTAGACTTGGTGCAAGTGTACTCGGCGCTTGAAGGCACTTGCCTAGCAGTGCTCGTCTAAACACACATGTGCTCGTGGGCACTGCCTTAGTGATGCAGACAGGGAAGCAAACCGCATGCTTGCATGCTTGAGTGATGCAATGCCACATTGATTGCTTGTATTGAGGTTGTTCCACTAAAGCAAGAAAGGCACGGACCTGCGCACAGAGGTGTGTGTGTGTTTTCACATGTGCTTGCGCCCATGTGTGCCCATGATCCATGTGCTCTTTACCTGGGGAGCTCACGTTCAAGAAAACGCGCAAATCTAGTGAGTCTAGGATCAATTGCCCCTGCAAGGAGCTCTTGTTGTCCCTTTCTTCATTTCACATCGTAGTAACCCTGCATTGAACACATGCTGGTACACACTCAGGCAGCTAAGTTCTGTGTTACGCTCTGCATTGCACACCTGCTGGCACACTCAGGCAGCTAAACTCAGCACTGCTATCTGCATTACACACATGCCGGCACACTCAGGCAGCTCAATTCTGTCTTCCACTCTGCATTGCACACCTGCTGGCACACTCAGGCAGCTAAGTTCTGTCTTCCACTCTGCATTGCACACCTGCTGGCACACTCAGGCAGCTCAATTCTGTCTTCCACTCTGCATTGCACACCTGCTGGCACACTCAGGCAGCTCAATTCTGTCTTCCACTCTGCATTGCACACCTGCTGGCACACTCAGGCAGCTGGACTCAGCACTGCTATCTGCATTGCACACATGCCAGCACACTCAGGCAGCTCAATTCTGTCTTCCACTCTGCATTGCACACCTGCTGGCACACTCAGGCAGCTGGACTCAGCACTGCTATCTGCATTGCACACATGCCAGCACACTCAGGCAGTTAAGTTCTGTGTTACGCTCTGCATTGCACACCTGCTGGCACACTCAGGCCAGCTAGACTCAGCACTACAATCTGCATTGCACACATGCTGGCACACTCAGGCAGCTGAATTCTGTATTACGCTGTGCATTGTAACCTGCTGAAACAATCAGATGCCTAGATTCTGCATTGCGCTCTGCCTTATACAGCAGCTGGGATCTGCCCCAACCTTGGAGGACCTCGACACGCATGATGCCCACAAGGTAGCTTCAAAAGCCTTCGTCAGCCTCAGAGGCCTTCATCACGCATGCCGTCCATGAGACGCATGGAACATGCGACGTGATACGCGCTTTTTGAATGCCTAAGACACACGTAATCCATGCGTGCTGCCCAAGAGACGGATGACCGTGTTTGATGCTTGCGCTTGTTCTCTGTGGATCAGCACACCTCCTCAACAGAGGTTGCGTTTCCGCAAGGCAAAGAGCTTGCGCTCATCCCCCAAGGTCCGGCACACCTCCTCATAAGGGGTTGCGTTACCATATGAGGCAAAGAGGTTGCGCTCATCCTCGTCAAATGTAACAGTCCTCAAAGGAGAAGCGCATCTCCACCAAAGAGGTTGCGTTACCATGAGGCAAAGAGGTTGCGCATATCCTCGACGGATTTTTGTGCAGCATCGGTTTCAGTATGACCACACTCCTGACCCAAGACACCGGCGCGTATAGGGGCTGTGTGCTGCACGCCTCCCTGCAAAGCAGCATGTTTGTTAAAGGGTTCTTAAATCAGTGCCATAACAGCTGTGTGACGCTGTGATTGGTGGTTTTGTAGTGTCAAAGCCACCAACACTGCCCTTTGTGATTCAAAAAGCACTTGGCAGCGCTCCTTTCTGTGCTGCCACAGAGGGTCCACAAGGCCACTCTCGCCCCCTTTGCTCTGCCTTTTACAAGGCAGGCTGCACCCTTATTGTGCTGCCACAGAGGGTCCAGAAGGCCTCTCTCGCCCCCTTTGCTCTGCCTTTTACAAGGCAGGCTACACCCTTTTTGTGCTGCCACAGGGTCCAGAAGGGTGATCTCACGACCCATGAATGGGGCTTTGCTAAAAACTGCCCTTAGTGATTTGAAATGCACTTAAGCAAAAGGTTCCATTTTTTGGTGCCACAGGGTCCACAAGGCCACTCTCGCCCTCTCTTGCTCTGCCTCCTACAAAGTTACACACTAGGTCACCCTCATTCAAGCAAATCCCAAAACAACCTGCATGTTGTATGTGTGTGTGTGTATGTATGTATGTATGTATGTATGTATGTATGTGTGTATGTATGTATGTATGTATGTATGTATGTATGTATGTATGTATGTATGTATGTATGTATGTATGTACGTACGTACACTACCCGCTTACAGACCATGTTTGTTCGCTATTTTCCGTGCCAGGGTCACTTCTCACCTGTTTGAACTGTTTGGCCTTTTTGTCAAGACTATGGCGTGAAGCCCTGATGGGCATGGCTTCACTGCGACCTTCACGATCATGCTTTGCCTGCAAGCCACAGAAAGAGGTATCATAGATTCCTAACGTACATATATGCAGGTTCTATCAGGCATGGCACCATGTATGGCTTCATCTATGGCGTCTATGACATACATGCAGGTCCTTTTGGGCATAGCTTCATCTGTGGCTCCATCTGTGGCGTGACAACCCCCGATGGCGATGGCTCCATTGCGAGGCACACAATCATGCTTTGCCTGCAAGCCACAGAAAGGGATGCTTCCCTTCCTCTGTCATGCTGTGCATACCACCTCATGCATCCAGGCAGACGGGCCACTCACTTTCACTACATTTTGAATGTAAATGAGAGTGGATTTTGACTGACAGCCTTATGTTTGACCAAGACCCAGCCCTTTTTTCTGCCCTTTTTTTGCCCCAGCCCTTCAATGACCAGAGTGATCTGAGCAGCACCACAGAGTGGCACACAGACAATCCCAGAAGCCTCTTTGGCCTTATTAGAAGCTGTATTGACAAATGCTCGACCTTTTTCACAACCCCACTCATAACCTTCATGTTTAAAAAGCACAGTGCAACCTGATTTCCTGGCGGATGCTTTGCCTTATTCATGAGTAAAATCCTGCACAAAAGGGGATGAATATTGCTTGGACAGTCAAAAAGAGGGGCACATGTTGTAGCCCAAAACACTCTCTCGAGGAGGAAGAGAGAGATCACTAAACACGATATCAATTTCATACTCCAGTTTCTTAGGGTCTTTCAGGGGCTTCAGTCCTTTTCTTAATGCACGCAGCCTCACGCAAGCAGACTTTTTAATCTTTCTTCCAGGGGCTTTCATGAGTCATTTGCCTCACCTAATGCCTAAACCCCTCATGAGTCAGAGTCTTTCAGGGGCTTTCATGAGTCATTTGCCTCACCTAAAGCCTACACCCCTCATGAGTCTTTCAGGGGCTTTCTTGAGCCATTTGCCTCACCTAAAGCCTAAGCCCTGTATCCCAACCAGAATCTAGGCCAAAATCTAATCCTGTAGCCAATTCTTAGGTCAGCATTCAAAACAGTATCACCATCACCCCCTCGTACCCTGCTTGAGAGATGGCAGCTTGATGTGTGCCTTCTCCTCTTAGCTTGCTTCTGCGCATTCGTCTGTCTTTGCCTTGGGTGTGGGAAACTGCCTCCTTCCCTCCTTGCTTCCTGCATAGCCTTAGTCTAGCTCCGAAACCCCTTCCCTTAGCTTGAAAAAGACCAGTTGCACTTCATGCCCAAATTACACACACTGACACACATTACACACACGCACACACCTTCATCCTCAGCTCATGCTGCCATTTTGCCTCCTCGCCTCTAGAGTCCAAGAACACATCACCGCGTTCAAAGAGGTAGCTTGCTCCTGAAACGACCCGGACCTGCGTAGATTACCATTTGTGGTTGTGCTTCCTCAGTGCAGGTACCTGCAGATGAAAACCCTCACTCACACTTGCATCGATACCTTTCAGAATCCACACCTGTCCTTACTTGCATTCCTTGCCTGTCTGTGTCAGCAATACTGCTTCTTGGGCAGGAATCTAGGGAAGGAAAACACAACATGTACTGCTCATTCCTGTTTCACAAGCTCCAGCAAACATGCACTCACTCGTTGATAATGATACATCATGCGCTCATCTGTCAGCATCACCATCATCATTACTTTGACCAAACTTTGACGAAACCCCCTCATGTTTTGCTGCTTGCATCATGACTGATGTGGTGGAGGGTTGCACACTGCAACCTGTAGACATGCACACTCACTGACCCACTTGTTCTGTGCACAGCATACAAAAAAGCAATGGCACACCCGCTCTATTCACTGCACATGGACACGCACCATGTCATCGATGAGCTCCTGTTTTGCGTCCAGCTCCACCAGTGCATCCTTCAGCAGCAGCATCACACACTGCTGTACTATCACACACGCTGCCACAGGCGCTCACACCCACCATGTCGTCGATGAGCTCCTGTTTTGCGTCCAGCTCCACCAGCGCATCGCTCAGCATCTGCATCATCACACCCACATGCCAGGGCCCCAGCACGGGCATCTTGCCACCCTCATCTGACTGCTTGCTGCCATGCTTGCTGTTGCTGCTGCTGCTGCCATGCCCATGTCCATCTCCCTTGCTAGCCACAGGGCAGCCTGTGCTGCCATGCCCATGTCCATCTCCCTTGCTAGCCACAGGGCAGCCTGAACTGGGACCACCTGCTCCCCTTCCACCCTCCTTACTGTCCTCACCATGAGCAGAGTCAAGCTCGCTAGCAGACAGCCTATTCGGTACATCAGGGTCAGTAGCAGTGGGTTGCATGGTCTGCGTTCCTGCCGTAGGGTAAATTTTTTCATTGACAGCATCGGCACTGGAACTGCCTGGTCCACACTGTGTGACAGGGCAGCTGGCGCTTGTCCCAGGGGCAGCATCAGAATCAGTTGGATGCCAGAGCATGTGCCTGTGCACAAAGCGCATAGAATGCAAGCTTGAGCACAGATGCGTACGGCAGAAAATATGGTCCGATGTTTCTGACATGCCGTAGTGAAATATAATGCTCATCTCGCAACTCTCAAAGAACAAAATTTTCATGCAACCCTGCATCTACCGAGTACCCCTGCAATAAGCGTCTTACACAACTGGGCAGCAACCATGCAGGGGCATTGCTCTAAAAGTACACAGGGCTTACTGGAAAACATTGCGCAACAACAATCCAAACAAATGCAGGACAGTTCAAGGCAGCAATTAACTAAGCAGTTCACTCTGAGCAGGCACGCGGATATTCATTTGTTCCTCCCACGCTGTCCCCCTTCCATACTCATTTGTGCTGTCTGAACGGCTGATTGGGGATCATTTTGCTCCTCCCCAGTGCCGCCACTATGGTGGCTTTCTTCCTCTCCTGCTGCTACTACTACTGCTGCTTTGATTGCTGGCCTCGCATGCGCTGGCAGGAATTTCCTCTGCTAACTATGAAGGAGGGTCATGGGGAGGGCGCCTTCAACGAAAAGAGAGGCAAGACAAGGTCAGGTGGGGCGCTCCTGGCCACTCATCTTCCAAGCTGTCCCCAAAAACGTTAAACTCCACGACCACGCGCCAATGCGCACCGTCAAATTGAGAATTTATTCACAACCAGCACACAGCCACCGCGCAGGGCAAAACACATATTTTCTTGCGCGGCGACATACTTTCTCTGCAAAAAAGCAACCGATGTATGGGATGCATAGTTAAGCACCCAGTTGGGTACATAGGATACATGCAGCAGAAATGTGTGCTCGCCAGAACATGTGCCTCTGCACTCAGCGCACGGTGCATGGTGAAGCATGTAAACCGCTTTCAGTAAGCGTTTGAAGTTAAAAAATTACAATGCTTCGACAGCGTGTTAGAAGCATGTTAACGCTCACTGAAAGCGGCTTACGTGTTCCTCAATGCAGCTTTCCACCTGCTGTTGTTGTCTCCACACACACAGCACTGTAGGAGTCGGAGCTGACTCTGTGAGACATTCTTCGCTTCACATGCACAGCCCTCGGAAGCAGGCTCAGCTGGCTTCTGATCTGATCAGCATTTGGGCCGCACTCAGGTACAACTGTGCAGCTCTTTGTTTCCTTGGAACTTGGTTTGTGAGGCAACAGCACGCCATCGAGTGACCCTTTTGGCCTCTTGAGCCTCAGGCTAACAGTTAATTGTTTCGATTGAAGGCCTGTTGCTTCTGCAACCTCTGTTAACTTCTTTGGGTCAATGTCCTCCTTTTTGGCCCGCTTCTCAGAAAATATCACCATTTCAAACGCACCTTAAACACACCTTGCATGACATCATTTGGAAGGAAGCGACCATACTGAGCCTTCCTATTACGAACCTCGCGGTTATGATTCCGCCTTTTGAACGGGGCACAGAGGGCTTCACAACCAGACCATCCTTTGAGACCTGCACCTCAATCATTTGTCTTTGTTGAAACCTCTTAAAGACTTGATGTTGAAGCTTCTCAATAAGGTCCATCAAATAACACCCAATGTTGAAGGCATACGGTGAGGCCCAGGTGGAATTTCTAATGTTTTGAGTCTTTCGGTGAGGCCCAGCTGGACACCGCGCTTGGTGGCAAACCTTTCCATTGTGCATGAAGCCCGGTCTGTGCTGTACTCAGGCCTTTCCTCTTCTTCTGTCTTCCCCTGTGCTGTACTTAGGCCTTTCCTCTTCTTCTGTCTTCCCCTGTGCTGTACTTAGGCCTTTCCTCTTCTTCTGTCTTCCCCTGTGCTGTACTTAGGCCTTTCCTCTTCTTCTGTCTTCCCCTTTGCTGCATCTTGTTTTGGCTTCTTTCTTCCCCTTTGCTGCATTTCTTGTTTTGTTTTCTCTTTTCCTCCCCTTTGCTGCATCTTGTTTTGGCTTCTTTTTTCCTTCCCTTTGCTGCATTTCTTGTTTTGTTTTCTCTTTTCCTCCCCTTTGCTGCATCTTGTTTTGGCTTCTTTTTTCCTTCCCTTTGCTGCATCTTGTTTTGGCTTCTTTTTTCCTTCCCTTTGCTGCATCTTCTTTTGGCTTCTTCTCTTCCCCCCTTTTCCTGCATCGCTCCCATGCCTCTCCCATATTGACGGTCCATGTCCGCTGGCAGAGAAGAGACAGACCCATCAGCAAACACTGACATCTCAATTCTTGCTGCCGTGGGCAAGCCAATCCCCTGGTTTGGCATGGAAGAACACGCGGCTTGCCTGCTTCCTGTCCAAACAAACTCCGGAAAACCAGGCTCAGTACCTGCGCATGTTTGCTGCTTCTACTCCTTGTTGGTAGCTACATCTTTCCCATTCCAAATTCCAAAGGAGATTGCATTACGGCAAACGTAGCCATTCTAGACCAAACCAATTTTGCATTCAAGATGGTATAGCTTATGCAAACCACAAAAGGACATGCATCCAAATGGGTGTGGCCCATTCCGAATCCCAACTTGCATTCCAGTGTGTGTAACCCACTTGAGACAAAAAGAGCCACAGATCCTCTTCTAACAACATTTTGTGCTGTCACAGCATGGGGAGAGCTTCCTCCCTTGTCATTGATCTTACGTGTGACGGTACACTCATGTACCCAGATCTATATATATATATATATATATATATATATATATATATATATATATATATATATATCCTAGCAAGGAAGGAGAAACTGGACTCCTTCCTTCATTAGTATCACTGTTTTTGTCCCATTACCCCACATACCACTTCCTTGATACCGGAACGCTTTTAGGTCGTCCTGCAAAAATAATGTTTTTCAGGGGTGCGGGAGGATTGCAGGATGGCCTGAGTATAATTATTTCAGGAGCTGCGGGAAAGTGCGGAAAAGTAAAAATAATCATAGGGGTGCAAGTTGATGAAAGTTATTTTTGAAGGCGGAATGATCACTTGATAGTATGGTACAAATATTCTATTTTCAATGGTGATTGAACTCACTTGTGGATGTCCCACAGCTCTCTAGGGCTCAGCGTGAAATGTCCAGTCAAGGCGCAACTCAAGAATGTTGCCTACATTTTAGAGAGAAAAGACGTGCGGAAAAGAGTGTGAGACTGCTGGGTTGTCAAAGCCCCTTGAACCAAACCTCAATTCAAACACGTGTAGTGCACCTTTGCCCAATAAAGCAAATGCCTGGTGGCACACACTCATGAGCCACCATAATGGATGGAGTGATCCTTCATAGAAATTGACACTTCTGAACTCAGCATTAGGACTTGTCTGCTTTTCCAATTGACATTTGTACACAAGATTGGCAGAGGGGGTCAGCTGAGGCCCGGAACCAGCCAGTTCTTGCATGCTCATGGAAATATATGCGCCGGAACAGGCTGTTTTTTTTAGCTTGGGCTCCATTTCTGGAGCACCTAAATATGAAAACAGCCAGTTCCAGTGCACATGCCTAATTAGCTGCGGCGTGAACCCTATTTTTCACCACCAACACTCCATGTCGACCACTTACTCACCCAATTGGGTGCCTTTTCTAATTTGGGGTCCTTGTAACAGAATATTAATGCAAAACAAATGGAGTGAAAAGACCCAGTGGTTGATGTTATGTGGCAATTTCAGCCATTCCCCACAAAAAGCACCGACTCAGGGTTTACGTGCCCCATGTGAGCTTTAGCCCAGTCTATCTAAGCACACAGGGCAACTTACACAACGCTGAGCATATGTTGGTAGCTTGTTACGCCAGGTACACTTTAGAGCTAAAACTGTCCCAATCAGATGAAGTGTCTGTGAGTGGGCGCACTTCAAATGCAAAAAAGGAGCAAATTTGGGCACATGCTTAGCTGACCCCCTCTGCAAGATTGGTTTGGTTTGGTTACAGGCACTTCTTGCTTCAGCTAAGTTGCCCTTGTAGGCAGGCACAGTTACGTAACCCTATCCTACCCTATCCACCACAATGGAACTTCACGCAACTTTGCATGATTGAACCCCCAAACTCCATGCTCTCCCAAATTCCATGTTCCTTGCAACCTCTGGCTGTGGGAGCCATTTGTTGTGTTTCCTTGCTTCTTGAGAGTTTTGCATTTTTGATGCACACAAGCGACTTTCTGCACCGGTTTACTCCTCACTGAGTTTCAGAAAGCAATAAAAACATTCGCTTTCGTAGGCAACCATGGCTCTAAAGGATGTCACTGAATTTGAAAAGCATTTGCATTTGTGGGAACCCATGGCTTTCAAAGATGTGCAATCTCTGATGACGAAGCACCCACGCCAACATCTAGCACACAGTTGCTCATGATTGCACCGCAGCATTGTGACATCTGTGCAGCTGCCCAGGCCAAGTTTACTCACTACCTCTCAATTTCCCAAATTTTTGACACACACACTGCCACTTCGAATTTGAAACAACTGAAAATTATTACGATGGGGCAGTCAGCGGGCCCTGTAATTAACAACATTGCTGCAATGTTTGATGCATAATATGAGTCGTGTTGGAATTACATTTATTTGATCATTTCCAGAGCCTGTGTATGGACTTGCAGGTAAAGCTTTGTCAAACGTTCATTCCCTTCCCTTCCCTTCCCTTCCAGCCTGTGCCCTCACACACACACACACACACACACACACACACACACACACACACGTGCATACACACACTCATGCACACCATGTGGCCAGGTATGTACCATGCGGCCAGCAGCCAGGCATTTTAAGAGAGAGCACTTTGTGTCCATCATCTGTGTTGTGGTGCAGAGTTGGATGACAGGACAGCGCACCATTCGGCCAGCAGCAATGCATTTTAAATGAAAGCCTTTTGCTTCAAACATTTGTGATAATTTACTCAGTGGGCATGAAAGGCCATGAAAGGACAGTGCACCATGTGGCCAGCTGCCAAGCGTTTTAACTGAAGGCCTTTTGCTTCAAACATTTGTGAGGTTTTACTCAGTGGGCATTAAAGGACAGTGCACCATGTGACCGGCAGCCAAGCGTTTTAACTGAAGGCCTTTTCCCAGCTTCCATGTGAGCCCTTGTCAACCTCAAAACCGAGAACTTGAAGGTGAGACTGGCCAGCAGCCACGCATTTTGACTGAACCTTTTGCTTTTGTACTCTGAAACCTGTTGTCTGACCTGTACGCACCAAGCACCTCAGAATGTCATTTGTCATAGAGGTCCATACTTACCCTCCATTCACCACGTACGCTTTGTGGTAACATGTAAGTCGATGTGTACTCTCAAACAAAAAACAAACTCTGTCCTGCTCATCATGACCAGCAGCTTTTTCGCAAATTCAAGCGAGCAGCACAGCGCTTTACTGAAGGCCTCAGCTATGCAACCCTTTCCTTTCCTTCCCTTTCCTTTACCGAAGGCCTCAGTGATCTCTGCCATCTCCGCACGCACCATGTGCCTCAAGAGTGCGTCATCTCAGTCAAGTCCTTGTGCACAAAGAACACACGTGTATCAGGATGCGCCAGGAGCTAATGTCATCTCTATACTCACCATGTGCCTCAAGATGTGTGTCATCTGGGTCAAGTCCTTGTGCACAAAGAACACACGTGTATCAGGATGCGCCAGGAGCTTGTTGTGCAGGAGCGACACCACAGCTGAGAGCAGCTCCCCTGCAGGACGCAGGCCATTGCCACCACAGTCTTTTACCAGAGCTAAACAAAATTCTAGTTATGCTAAAGCGAATGACCTTATTTTGTTTGGCATCCCATTGCGAAAACCAAGGTCAAGCACGGTCTCAATTGATATCTAGCCTCTGTGTCTGTAGGGCATAGCAGGCACAAGGCTCACTTCATGCTCACTCTGCCATGCTTGGGCATATCTACATGCTCAGTGTGACAAGACCTACTGTCACAAGATTTGGACTTGCTAAGCCTTACTCAATGTCAAAGGGTCACGAGACCTGCCACTCTGTTAAGCACCTACATGCTCATTGTCACGAGACGTGTGCATGAGAAAAGAATGACAGTGCTAAGAATGATGGTGCTTCCTCAAAGCCCAAGAGCAGAGCACAATGGTTCCCCATCTAATCCTTACAGAGCTTCTACCTCATGAAGCCTTTCTCTTTTCATTGCTCGGCAGGGATTCCAGAATGCCTCAGATCTAACAAACCCTCCTTCTGTACATGGTCCAGAGACTATTTTCAAGCTCGGGGACTTGACCTTGCGTGACTTTATCACATAGATTTTCACATTTATGTGATAACTCAAAAGAGAAACCTGTGTTGCCTCCTGCATTCCTCCCAAGTGCTTCCATGCAAGCATGCAGACTTGTTTACACACACATGTAAATGTACAGCAATAGACATGCATAGTGCATGTGCAACTCACAAAAAAAGTCTGCAAGATATTTCCTGCAGGTTGCAAACCTTGCTTCAGCCACTTACATGACCCCAGACGTTTGTACAGCTCTTCTGCACCATGCAGGTCCTTCCGGCTGGGCGCCTGTGTGTGTGTGTGTGTGTGTGTGTGTGTGTGTGTTTGTGTGTGTGTGTGTGTGCATGCGTGTGCGTGTTGTATGTGTGGTGTGTGTGTGTGTGTGCGCGCGTGTGTGTTGTGCGTGTGTGTGTGTGTGTGTGTGTGGTGTGTGTGCGTGTGTTGTGCGTGTGTTGTGCGTGTGTGTGTGTGTGTGTGTGTGTGTGCGCGTGTGTGTGTTGTGCGTGTGTTGTGTGTGTGTGTGTGTGTGTGTGTGTGTGTGTGTGTGTGTGTGTGTGTGTGTGTGTGTGCGCGTGTGTGTTGTGCGTGTGTTGTGTGTTGTGTGTGTGTGTGTGTGTGTCACAGTAGTCCTTTTAATCCCTTCCTACAGGACTGAGTGCTTGCAATTTAACAACTTCACCTGGCTAGATACAAGCCGGTCAACCTCCATCTCCTCCTCTTTGGAAATGCCCTCTTCATTTGCTGACATTACTGAGGGCAGAGTAGATGATCCATTTGTCTCCACAGTCCACGATTCCATATGCAACAGCAAGGATTGTTGTAACACAGAGGAAGCCCCCTGCCTGCTCAGGGGCGCAAATTTGATATCTTGAAATTGTCCAGGAAAGAAACGGATCGACCCCACAATTCCAAAAAATCCATTATTGCCCGATCCCTCACCTGAACAAATGCACAACGCACTCCGAGACATTCCGAGAGATTACCACCTAATCGAAAAGATCACAAAAATAAAACGGTTTCCCCCATAAGTGTTCCATGTACAACACATCTTAGACTTACGAGTCGTGTTAGGGGGGCAACTTGTTTTGCACTACTTCTTAAAGGTGCAAGATGAACGAGGCCTTTCCTCTGTCGCCAAGGGGCTTCTGCACCTTACCACGCAAGACACTTTTCTCTATTATGTGCTTGGTGGAGCCGCTCGATTTGTTTTGCTCTGCTGCACACAGCTGCCATATGCGCTCACCATTTGAGCAGCCTTGAGTGGTGGTGTGCTGTACAGCTGAGAGAGCAAGTTGATAACATTACTCGCAGGCTATCAGAGAGGCGATTGATGTTTGGTCTTGACATTTCTTTTGCGTGCACTGTTCCGCTACCTCACTCTAGAGTCTAAGTGGTCAAATTTTCTGGCTGCACTTGGTTGGATCCGAGTCTAACCAACAAACGTTTGTTAACCCCTCCGGAGGGGTCCATGATACATGCCTTTTGAGTATGGCTGGCCAATTCTGTGCACCTGCTCCATATCTAAATTTGGCGCACTTTCAATGGTGAAATTCCATACGAAAATGAGCTGTAACTGCAGTTGCAATTGCGACTTTTGTGCTTGGCCTTCTCACGTAGCACTGGTACCATTACCCTATGCTTGGGGGTGGCAGGTCACGGCCTGCATGCCTGATCAGCTGTAGACGCTTTTTGCGAACGAGTCTCCCTTCTAGAACACATACACATCCTAAATTATTTTTCAAGTTTGTAGTTCTTCCAATTTTTTTCCTCTTCCGTTCCAGAACGCTCCATCCCAGGCCGGTCTACCCAACTTGATCCTTCTAAGATCCCTCCTCAAAATAGGGGCATTCACCTTGTAGGATCTAAGTTCTGCCCTGATACCAAACCCGGGGCTTTTTTCCACTCTGGAAGCTGCCACTGCCCAACATGCCAGCACTGTAACCAGGTTCAAAACCCGCAGCTCAAGAAGCCCAAACAAGAACAACAAGGTGACCTTGCACACCATCCTAGTTGGTGTGGCAGGCACTATTCATAATGACTCCACCATTAGACCTCTTATCAACTTGGGTTTAACCAGGCAAAAGGCCAAATTATTAGCATTCAAGTTAGGTTGCCATGCTATCCAAAGATTAGCGACTAATATCAACACCAGATATGCACTTCAATTTCAGGGGACTTCCGGGGGGGGTCAGCTGGGCGCGTGAAGAACAGGAGAAGGAGAGTCTGGGCGCCCAGGAGCATGGCTGATGACCCTCCCCATCCCCATTAGCTTTGTTTCTGGCTTTCTCCTAGACTAGCTGTCTAATTCAGGTTTAAATCCCCTTTGGAGCGACCCTTGCTAGCTTGCTAGTTAGGGAACCTTTCCCTAATGCATGCGGCCTTTTGGCTGGCGAAGGTTTTTCTTTTTCTTTTCTTTGTACTGAGTTTGGATACTATGCGCATTTTGGTTACAGATCAAACCAAGAAAATGAATGAGAATGCATCACCTGGTTTTGATGAAACCGCAGCACCTTTCATCAAAGGCGCTGTTTTTTTACAGCCCAAATCAAATGGGTGAGGTACAGAGAGTGTCGATGTTTTGGAGCCCTTTGTGGCTTAGCGTTTCAAGTTGCTTCATGATAAGGCGCGCATTCCTGCTTGCTGGAACTTCCAGTGGAAGCATGCAAAATTGAGTCCACTTCGTAGAAAAGGGGCCCCTGCTTAACCCAAATAACTACCGCATGCTTGCAGTTAGTGGCACGATATGAAGGATGTATGCCAATGTTGTACATGCCTTACTCACTGGCTGGTGCCAAGAGGCAAACAAAATACCCCATACTCAGTTTGGTTTATGCTTAGCCATGTACAGCATGCTGCACGAACTATGCAGCCAAACAACTCAAGTAAATTGCAGCGGCTTTCCTGGACCCCAAACAAGCATACGACACTATCCCTAGGGGGCACTCTGGCAGCACCTTCGCCGTATCAGTATGCCTACATCTTTCCTTTCAGTGGACCAAGATATGTATGATGATAATAAGTATGTTTTGAAAGATGGTGCAAATATGGCGCGTGTGCATCCTACGCAAGGTATCAAGAAAGGGTGTGTCCCCTTTCTCCTCTCTTTTTTCCACTTTACATTCATGATGTTGACTCGATTGCTGAGGATGTGAGGGGGGCAGTACCTGGCACAGAGGATATTCACGTAAGTTACGTGATGTAACCCATATGCTGTTTGCTGATGATCTCACATTGCTTTCCAATGAGGCAGGTGCACTTTAAACTATGTTGTGCAGGCTGAATGTATATGCAAGGAAGAAACACCTCATTATCAACACTGCTAGTCAGAGGACGTGCAAGGAAAAAAAAGAAAAACTACATAGGCAATGAGAACACTCCCTACATCAATTAATTAATTTCCTTATTATTCCTCCCTACATCAATCATTAATTTCCTTATAAGGAAAAGGAGACACATTGGCTCAAAGAGATGTGAGTCTCCCTCACCTGAGGGTAAGAGGGAAGCTAGTGTGGTTCTGGTGGGTTTCTGGAAGCATGCAGCCCCAGGGCACCAGGGTAATGTTGAGTGTTTTAGATTTCAATGGCACGTCTGGTAGATGTAAGTTTTTGTGTGTATTGCATGGAGTGGGTATGGAGCTTTCGTGCAAGCTTGGTAGACCTTTGCAGATCAATCCCTAGTTTTTTTTTATTGAGCCAGGGTATGGGCAGTATAGATAGTCTCACCCACAATTAGAAGGATTGTTTGGAGAGTGATTTCAGCGCCTTGATGTTGTTTGCACAGTTCACTGTGTTGTTGCTGTGTGGCTTCTAGCTGGGAACCAGGCCTCATATCTTCACAGTATTTGATTTCTATTAAGTGGACATGGCGGTTTTGGATGTTCAATTCACAAAGTTGCCTGGCTGGAGTTATGCTGCTTCTTACTTCTTCATTACATTCCGTACTGCGGAGTACTTGATGCGAGGGGGGATTAGGTGGTCTATTTGGGTTAGTAGGGCAAGGAGTGACCAAGATAGTATCAGGGCGGCTGGAGGTGCGTCTAGCTTGATTAGGAATGCTGGAGTTAAAAAGGTAGGAAGGTATAACACAATTAGAGACTTGTTCAGTGATGTGCAGGTCATGCTGAGCCAGACAATCTGTGCTGCCTACATCCAAATGAATGATGTTTGACCCATAAGATCATTGCTCCAGAGCCTTCGCTGACCACTTTCAAATTCATCCTGCTGGCATGTTGTGACGCTCAGTTACCATGTTACGAATGATGGGGCATTGACAACCTGAAAGAATGTGGAGGGCGCTATTTATGGACATATGATGACATTCTGGGAGGGGGCATACGAGGCTTGTGGATCTTTTGAAGCGTACCGCATGCACATACGTGCATTTGAACTCTGAAGGGAATAATCTTCCTGTTTTTACAATTGGCAGTGACACGCTTGCTCATAAGGACTCATTTAAATATCTCAGCATGAAAATTTACAGGACCTTGAACATGGCTAAATCAGCAGAAAGTGCATTTTGCGCTATGCCCACATCTGCTTATGGGATTCATTGTTTTGTATGTGAGCACGTACTGGCAGATATGCTGTATGCTTCCTTGTGGCTTGCAAAGACGTATGTTGTTCCAGCTGGTATGTGCGCGATCCAGGTGTGGGCACAGGTTTCATGCAGCCAGGCAAAACATTTTCTAGTGTCCTGCAAAGTTTGCATTTGAATTGCTTGAAAGGTTCCTTGGGTGTAAAGCGTACCACCACTAACTGGGCTGTTTTGAGAGAACGTTGTCAGGCTGAGAAAGTGAAGCAGCCATAACAGTGTTTTAACATCCCATGACCAGGCCATGGTTTTGGTCATGGGATGTCAAGACACTGTTATGGCTGCGTCACTTTCTCAGCCTGACAGCAAGTTATGCATAATGTGAGCAGGTTCCGGCTTCATGCTCATACTCTGAGGAGAAAGTAAGCTTATCTGAATAGGAAAAAAAAGAAAAGAAAAACTACGTAGGCAGAGAAAAACTCTCCCTACATCAATTAAGGAAAAGGAGACACATTGGCTCAGAAGAGCCGTGAGTCTCCTCCACCACAAAGCTACAAAGAAGAAACAGCTAATGGGGATCTGGAGGGTTACTGGAAGCACCCGGCTCCAGAACCAGGCTGTGAGAAGCATTACTATTTTCCATAGCACGTCTAGTGGTAACAAGCTTATGGGCATACTCAACCGAATGGGCATGGAGTTTTTGAGCAAGTTTATGGGCCCGTCGATGGTCCAGTTCAAGTTGTTTTTACTGGTTCAAGGTATGATCAGTATAGCAGGTCCCACCAACACCCAGAAGGATAGTGTGGAGAGTCACAACTTTAACACTAATGAGTTTGCTGAAATCTGTGTGCTGCCACTGTGCTGCCTCTAACTGTTGTCCAGGCCTCGTGTCTTCACAGCACTTAATTTCAATCAGGTACATGTGCCGCTGGTTTACATGAAGTTGGTGGGGCTATCTCACGCGGTTGGCTCGTGTGGTCCTCTGTGTTGGGCTGAACTTTTCTCGTTTGTTTCTGAGCTTATGGACATTATGTTGACTGGCGAGGATCAGTCACAGGCCGATCAGCCGAACAGTCTGGCTGAAGGTCCCCCCGTGGAAATCTAAATCTAAATCACTCCCTATGTCCATGTCAACCAAGCCTGCCCCCCAAGGGCTTTTGCTAAGAGCTTTGATGATCATTCTTCCAGCAGCATTGTGGCGTTCAGTTTTCATGCTGGAGATGATATGGTGTTGGCAGCCTGGAAGCATGTGGAGTGCGCTGCCTAATTGATGACAGCCTGGGAGAGGGCATAATGGGTATGTGGACCTCGTGAAGCGAACCGCATGTCTTTGGTTATAGGCTCGTACAGGTTTTCAAAATTTTTGTCAGACTTGATTTCAATATTTAATGCTGGATGAGAATGTTTCACCAGCAGCGGTGTTCCTTTGTTCAAAGCATGCGGTGTTCCTTTGTTCTTGCGCTTCTGTGTGTTCTCTTCGAAGGGCTTATGCACAGTTATTTTCTGACTTCCCCTCGTCTTATAGAATTTTTCTGGACGATTCAGGCACTTTCTACTATTCTCAAGCTAGCTCTGAGGATGCTATTCATTTTTTGCAGAAGCAAACTAATGAGACTTATCGTTTTATTTCCGATCTCATGGATATTTTTTGTGCAGTTGGAACAGTTGAGCAGACCGAGCAGCCAAACTACCTGGCTGAAGGTCAAACCCCATTGAAACTCATTGTAACTCATTCACCAGCAGCCAATCAGCCAGATTCTCGGGCTGTAGGCCAACCTCTGTAACCTTTGGTTATAGAGGGTACGTGCTATATTGTAAAATGGTGCGCTTACCTGTTCAACTGTTTTTCGGCTTAGTTAGGCTTAGGCTTAGATAGGTTTAGGCTTAGTTATGGACTGGGATTTTGTAGAGATGAGGCTGCATGCTGTGTGTTTGCATGCCTGAATATCAGCTGGCCCTTGTCCTGTTTAAGTGTAGGCCATGTGCTGCTTGCTGCTTGTATTCCTTTCAGACCTCAATAACCTGCTTGTTGCATTACTCAGAAACCGCACATTGAGACCTCAACTTGCTTGTTGCATGGCTCTGAAACTGCAGTTGTCTTTCTTCTGTAGATGAACCTCCGTCCTCTTATTGTGCTCTAGTTGGACCAAGCTTTTTCACATGGATATTCTGTTGGCTGGCGAGGACCAGTCACAGGCCGACCAGCCGAACAGTCTGGCTGAAGGTGAAGGAAGACAAGAGGCCCATGCTTCCAGTAGAATCATGAGGACGTACCACACACACTTTGGCATTCCATTGGGCTCTATACCAGGCTGGTGGGATGAAAAGAAGAGAAACAAAAAGCCATTGCTACCTCTCTACCTACGACAAGATATTCCTCATAAATTATTTCGCAGTATTTCATGCTTACGCCTTTCCGGTCACAACCTTCGAGTAGAAACCCAACGGCATCATGGAAATAGGTGCCCATACGAGCTTAGAATTTGCAACAAATGCGACTGGCACACCGTACAAGACGAAGAGCATGTTATCCTGGATTGCCCATCTCAGGATTTAACAGAACTGCGCACTCAGTTCCAGCATCTGTTTAGCTCTGCACCCCCAAGCAGTGCATCACGCCTTAGAGACTTCATAAATCAGGATGATGTCCTAGGATTAGCCAAGTTCGTGTCTGCTTGCCTGAAATGCTGTGACTGAGCTTCTAGCTCATTTTGCTTTTTAGTTTGGACTGGTTTGGTTGCAGGCACGTTTTGCTTCAGCTAAGCTGCCCCCGCAGGCAGGTACAGCTATGTAACCCTTCCCTTCCCTTCCCTTGGCTGAAGGTCCCCCCATGTAAATCTAAATCTAAATCAACTGTTTTTCTGGTGATGTTTCAATGAAGCAACCATTTTTACAACAAGCCAGTGTCCAGGATGTTTCTGATTTCCTCTTGCAACACAACAACAAGCTTTTTTCATTTGTTTCTGAGCTTATGGACATTATGTTGGCTGGCGAGGATGAGTCACAGGCCGATCAACCGAACAGTCTGGCTGAAGGTCCCCCTGTGTAAAATCTAAATCTAAAATCTAAATCAGAAACCGCACATTGAGACCTCAACTTGCTTGTTGCATGGCTCTGAAATTGCAGTTGTCTTTCTTCTGTAGATGAACCTCCGTCCTTTTATTGTGCTCTATGTTATTCCAGCTGGTATGTACGCGAGTCAGGTGTGGGGTACAGGTTTCATGCAGGCAGGCAAAGAGTTCTCTGGTGCTCTGCAAACTTTGCATCTGAATTTCTTGAAAGGTACCTTGGGTGTGAAGCGAACTACCACTAACTGGGCTGTTTTGAGAGAATGTGGGCATCAACCACTGCAGTACTATTGGTTTAGAGCTGCAGTCAAGCTGTACAACAGCATGCTTGGTACAAATAGTAGCACTTTACGCCGTGTTATGCAAGCCAATTTGAAGTTACAATTTAAGGATGACAAGTGCTGGACAGCGCAGTTAATTCAAGCCTTCCAAGGTTTGCGTGGTTCTGAAATTTTTGAGCAGGCTGTGAGGTCAGGAGGTGCCATTTCCGTGAATGATTTTAGTGCAGACTTGAGGTACAGATTGCAAGGAGTTTGGAGAGAAGCTGAGTCAGTGGATCCAAGGGGAAACAACAACAAACTAGCTACTTACCAAGCTTGGTTTGCTACTCCTTTTGCTTGCAACGCTCGCCAAACCTATGCACCCCTGCCTTGGTATCTTTTTTTGGATTTGCCTAAGCAAGTTATGCGTAATGTGAGCAGGTTCCGGCTTCGTGCTCATACTTTGAAAGTTGAATCGGCTGTTTGGCAGGATGATGGTACCTCTGTGTGTGACAGGTGTCCTTGCAACCAAACTCAAGATGAAGCACATGTCCTTTTTAACTGTACTGATGAACACGTTTGTTCTCTGCGCCGCAAGTATCAAATGCTTTTTGAACCTTACTTCCAGGATATTGTTGAGATGCAACCTTTTTTACTGCATCAAGTGAGCTCTCAATTTGTTTATCAGTTCCTTCATCAGCGAAACGCAAAGCTTTTCCTTTTTGTGTCTGAGCTTATGGATTTATTTTTGGCTGGCAGAGACCAGCCACAAGCCGATCAGCCAAACGACCTGGCTGAAGGTCACCCCCCATTGTAACCATTAAATCAAGACTCATACAGACTTCTTAGATTTGTGTCAGATTTAGTCTCAATTTTTGATACTGGTTGAGCACCACCATTGTAAACCCCCCTTGTTTGGCAGGATGATGGTACCTCTGTGTGTGACAGGTGTCCTTGCAACCAAACTCAAGATAAAGCACATGTCCTTTTTAACTGTACTGATGAACACGTTTGTTCTCTGCGCCGCAGTTTCTGAGCTTATGGACATTATGTTGGCTGGCGAGGACCAGTCACAGGCCGATCAGCCGAACAGTCTGGCTGAAGGTCCCCCTGTGTAAATCTAAATCTAAATCTGCGCCGCAAGTGCTTTTTGAACCTTACTTCCAGGATATTCTTGAGATGCAACCTTTTATACTGCATCAAGTGAGCTCTCAATTTGTTCATCAGTTCCTTCATCAGCGAAATGCAAAGCTTTTCTTTTTTGTGTCTGAGCTTATGGATTTATTTTTGGCTGGCAGAGACCAGCCACAAGCCGATCAGCCAAACGACCTGGCTGAAGGTCACCCCCCATTGTAACCTAAGCAAGTTGTGTGTAATGTGAGTAGGTACCAGCTTCGTGCTCAAACCCTGAAATGAATGTTTGTGCATGACATATTTTCATGAATGAATTTTCCTGTCCGCAGATCTCAGCTTCTATGGAGATTGTGCAGGTCTGTCTACAAAACAGAAATAAAGTACATTACGTACAATTAAAAAAATTAGTAAGTGGCATGCAAGCTATGTCAATCAGACAAGTACTGCATCCACTCTGATACATGACCACATGACCATGAAGTCCGGAAAAAATACAGTTTTAAAACATTGGCACCAATTGAGAAGTGCACTGCCATTAGGTCCCGCAACCAGAATGCTTCTTTAATTAAGCCCAAAAAAATCAATTGTAGCCGGGGGTCAGCCAGACATGCACATCTTTAGGGGAAGCGAAGAAGGCATGTAATGGTTCAAATCATCTGCAGCAAGCAAAGCGTCGCGGCAAAAGCACGCAGAAAAAATAGAGGCCAAACGATGGCATTTGTAACGCATGGACATTTTTGAAAAAGCACCAAAAGCAAGCCTGTAAATCTGCTCACACATCAGTGAAACTAGCTATACGGCCTGACTTGCAAGCCTTCATACATGAGACAGTAAAGGCAGAAACTGCTGCCTAGCAGTCAAGCGCTCAGTGGACTGAAGGCTTTTTTGTTTTGTTTGCAAAACCTGTAGCTGCTGCCTCAAAACCAAGAGGAAGCGCGCAGAAACAAGCAGCTCCTCTGATTTGTGGGAGGCTGCTCTTTTAGAGCAGGCGCGGCAACGTCAGTCAAGAGGGAAGGAATTGTACAACAGACGCCAAAGACATCAAGATCCTTTCCAATGCATGTTGCTTGCATGTTACCTCCAGGTGCAGCGCACAGAGCCGAGAAGCACGCACAAGAAAGTCAACCGCATTATGCCAAGCCTTTGTTTGTGGGTGTACGGAGGCACAAACAAGAATACGCCACCTCTTTGGCGCAGACACATCAACTAAGGTTATCACGAAAGCACACACACACATGCACAAACAGGTTTCCAAGGAAATGAAAAGAGCTTATGAGCAGCTGCAGCTGTCCTCAATACTCAAGTGGCGCCCGCACAGTGATCGTCAAAATATTGATTGACGCTTCAATATCACATCTTCACTCTCTCTCAACCCCCTCCCTCTTCTTTCCATTGCCCCCAGCGGACACTCGCGTCGACCCCTTGCAACAACACATTTTCTCAAGCTGCATCAACAACCCGTGGAGAAGCAAATGCGGACATGGAATGATGAGGGGATTTTGTGACGCGTGACCACAGAGGAGAGCTATGCTCACGGGGAAAAAACAGGAGAGATGCTTACATTATGTTCAAGCAGCATTATTGCTGGATGAAGACTACTTCCCTCAAGAAGAGAGGACAAAACGAATGAAACCGAGCACCACAGGTTGTCTGTGGCAAGCCAGGTGTAAAGGGGGTGCGCACCTGCCTTGCAACTTATTCCCAGGACATGCATGCACACGTACATGTACGTGATACAAACACGGCCTTTATTTTGGCAGCAACGCTTTTGTTCACCCGCGCGCGCTTGCATGCCTCGAGTGCCACTCCTGCAGTTTCAACCAGCTGGGAGGGGCTTCAGTGACCTCATTCAGACTTTTGTTTGCCTCGGTGACCTCATGAAATCAAGTCGGCTTTTGTTTGCGGGGGGCCCCGAGTGCCACCTTTGCAAGGCCCAAGGGCATGACCTGCAGAAATCTAATTTTCCTGCAGTCACACTCCCAAGCTGCCCCCATGGCGGTACAGCCAAGTAACCCTTTCTGGGACTCATTCCATGCTTGCTTCCAGCACCACTCCTGCGCCTAAGGGCATGACCTGCAGAAACCTCTTACTCTGCTAGCAACAAAATCGAGCCTTTGTGCTTGCGTCAGACTACCCAGTCCTTTGGCGGGCGGCAGGCAAGCATGCTGAAGGGTGCGCTGCTTGCAAACTGCACCGCAATGAGCAGCTGCGCAGGGCCTGACCGGCATCAACAGCACTCTCAGCGTCATGGGTCTTCGACATACACACTAGGGTTTGAGGAGAGGTTGGTGGACCAGGCGGAGCCAGAGGTGTTGCTGTTGATGGGGGATGTGATGGAGGGGGGCCCAGGCTGGGCAAGGGCTTCTCCGGGTCCTGACGGAAGTGCTGCAGAGGTAGCAGGGGCGGGCGGCTGCGCGGGAGCTGCTTTGCTCTCCTGCTGGAGGTTGGGCAGGAAGACGCCTGTGCCTGCACGCACACAGCGAGACGCACAAGTTTGAAGCAAAAAAGGGTGAGAAGAAACAGGGTGGGTCGACAAACAAAGGGGGGGCGAGCAAGAAGCTCTGTGCACTTGAGTCCACAGGAATTGAGCACTAGGAGAGAGGTGCAAATGAGCAGATGTGCCTGCAAGCTTTCAAAGATTACAGGCACATCTGCGCACATGCACCTTATTCTTACTGCGCAAGCGGTTCTCAAGAGTCAGGGGACAAGCAAATCAACCTCAGGCTGGCATGATTGACTGTTGCTGGAACACCACTGGTGCATGTTGGGCTCATTGTGAGCAAGCATAATGCAAACAGACAAGCAGAGGGGGCAAGGCGAAAGGCGATGCCTCAGCCACGAGGGACTGCGCCAAATTCAAGCCACCTCAAGGTCCAGCCATGCAAATATTTGACCACTCAAAGCATACCCACTTTCTGTTGTGGATTGAGCACAGGCACAGTGTTACAGCAAGGGAGGTTGCGGAGGACACAAGCCGTGGGCTTTTCACCAGTTCAACATGTTTCAAAGAGAACAGGGCATTGCGACTTTCCAATTGTGTGCGACACCTCTCTTGCCGAGCCATATCGGCTGGCTTTACAATTCTCAACTGCTCAATCACGCTCAAGCAGATCCCTCACTTCGTCCGCATTGAGGCCCATTTGGCAAGTCAGCGTGTGAAAAATCAAGGTGGCTGCGCCTAAAGACCGCAGCAACTGACCGCCACCCACCTGTGGAGCCTAGGGTAGACCCGCCCACAGGCCGAGGGTTCCAGGCCTGGCCTGCCCAGCTGGGGTGCCCGCGCAGGGGGGGCACATGAGGAGGCTTGCCGGCAACTTGGGGGGGCTTGGTGGGAGCGCTCATGGGTCCCGGCCTGCTAAGCGGGTTCATGGGGTTCACCTGGCCCAGCTGGCCGGCGCGTGCACCACCAGGGGGCATCTTGCCCAAGGGATTGGCGCGCCTACGTGATTTCATCAGCAGGGGCATTGTGCATCTGAGGAGTTGTTGCGCTCATGTTCGGGAGACTTGTCAAAACAAGGCTTGAGGAGTGTGTACAAGGCTGGAGGCACTGCCCTGGGGGGGGGTTGAGGAAACTCTGTGTGCAATGACTGATGCAATGAACCAAAGGGTGACTTATTAGACACTACTGCTTTCATAAAAGTGAGGATGAGGCTCTTGAGGTGAGTTAGGGTCAAATTCGAGGCAATGCAGCCATTTCTAACCTTTTTCAGAGGGATTGGCACTAACATGAATGCGATGATGCATATTTGCTCAACATTTGGAGCTCGTGCAGGTTTTAGCCATGAGTGATCCATTGCGGTGAAAGATGAGAAACACATAATGGTTGCACATAATTAGTGCAAAATTGGAAAACAAGAAAGCGCAGCATTCAGCCAAAGCCTGTGTACAGGCCTTGCCAGCACTTTGAAGGTACACCCAGGTGTTGCAACGCTGTTGCGCTGTCTGTGATGCACGTCTGCTTGGCCTCAAAAGCATCCAGTTTGACATGAAACGGCATAACCTGCTGGGTGTTCTGATGCAACTGCCTGATTGCATGGCCGATAAAAGCAAGCACGCACTGCATAACTAAGCGTGCACGCGTGCGCGAGTGTGTGTGCGTGTTTGCGTGTGTGAGTGCGTGTGTGTGTGTGTGTGCGCGTGCGCCTCTATACTCACATGCAAACATAATTCAAGGAACAAGCATGAAGCATGCCTGAATGTAGAGAAAGGACCCTCATGGGAATGCTCAAGCAAATGAAAGATTCCACGCTTGCAAGCCCCCAGGATGAGCCTGCCTCACCTGTTGTTATTGTTCTGCGCGATGCTGCTTAGCAGACGCTGCACTTGTGTGCTGCTGTTCAGGCCTGGCTGGCCCCAAGCCTGGCCCAAGCCAGTCACAGTGGCCTGCTGATCATGCTGAGGCATGAGCTTGAGCTGCTGCTGATTCTGCGCGAGCAGCTGTGCCTGGCGCGCTGCCTGCTGCTGCTGCTGGCGCTGCTGCTGCTGTTGCTGCTGCTGCTGGCGACGCTGGAGCTGTTGCAATTGCTGCATCAGGAAAGCGGTGTCTTGGGTGGCAGAGGGGGGGGGTGCAAGGCTTTGCTGCTGCAGCTTGGCGTGGGGAGGGACGCTTTCAAAGGCCAGAGACAGCGGCGCAGCAGCGCTGCCACCCAGGCGCTGCTCCGAGGGGAACGCTGCTGGAGCGCTCAGGAACCCCGGCTCCCCCCAGGCGTCGATGTTGGCTGCCATCGGGCCGGAGCCCGGTTCTTCCAGCTCGGGCGCGGCGGAGAAGAGGAGGGGCGCGTCTTGCGCAGACAGAAGCTGCGTTTGGTTTGAGTTCGTGCGAAGTTTTGGTTAGGCACTCGCCTCAGGTGCTGGACAGAGGGTGCCCGAGCTGGAAGAGGGGTGGAGTGTGCTTAGGCAAGCGTTTGCCTTGGCCACCTGACACACCAGAAAGCCTCCCACCACAGAGAAATGTCTGAGTGCAAAAAGAGCACTCACCTGGGACTGCAGGATGCTGCCGTCCGCGGCGAGCAGAGGAGGAGGTGCCTGCGCAGGGGGGCGTGTGGGAGGGGAATGGAGGGGTGTATGCAGGAGGTCAAGCAGGCCCCCTCTAGCTGGGCCCCCCACCCAGCTCCCCACCCCCGAAGCACTCCCCACGCACCTGGTCAGCAGCAGGCGCGAGGTACAGGACGTGGTTGCCAGCAGCATCCACGCCAAGCGTATACTGTGGGGCTGGTGCTGCTGTGGGCTGCCTCTGAGGCTCCTCGTAAGCAGCAGCAGCAGGGGGCAGAGACCCCGCTGGTATGATGTAGTACATTGCGTGTGGGTGTGCCCTCACGCAATCTGGGAGGAGATGCCCCCTACGCTTCGATTCTTCTCCTCAAACACCAACAACTACTACCCACGATATTCGAAATGCGTAAGGAATGTTATGAATACGCCACTCTGCCGTGGGTACAGTCCTGTTTCGCTATCGAAACAGACCCTAATCGATAACAGAATCGATAATTGTGAAACCTTCTCCTGTAATTCCTTCAAAAAAATTTGATTAACTTATTTACAGCTTGTGTCACTCCCAAAAAGCTCGCAACACAAGTGGCGGCATGACTCCCCCCTCTCAACCCGAAATCTTGAGGAATCACCCTTCCCTCAAGATTATGTGACGAGCATGTTAAAGAAAATTGGATTCATTGCTTTCCATCCCGTTGTTAGGAAAGGGGGGCTTCAAAAGAGAGGAGATCTTAAATGATGGCGAGACAGCAGCTGAGGCCAGGGGGCAGGACACACGTGTGCCTGGCTCTGCTTGCAACTGGGAGGGAAGTAAAGTAAAGGAAGGGAAGGGAAGGACAGGACAGGGCAGGAAAGGAAAGGGTAAAGGTTGACTCAACATCTGCTCAATCTTGAAAAGCTGTGAAAATGAAGCAAAAGAACCTTCCTTTGATTGTTTATTATGCATTGTTTTGATCTTTTTGAAATTTTCAATGAAAATTCCTGCTCTGGAATAGGAATGCTAGGATAACGAGTGCAAGGGGCTCAAATGGGGTCTTCTGTGATTTTGCGGCGCTTGAGGTTAAATGGGGTTTATAACTTGCAGCGTCTAAATATTGTGGGACTCAAAAACTTGTGCACAAGCCTGGATGCAATTTTTCGAGTCAAGTGCGCTGCTGGTGCTGCTGCTGCTGCTGCTGCTGCTGCACCGTACGGCTCGCAATCAGAGTCTGATTATCAGACACATTGTTTGGTGGTAAAGTGTGACTCTGTGTTGACAAGGGCGAGTTTTATGATAACTGGTCAAATATCAACTTGAGAATTCACTGGGTTAAGCATGCTCGGGGTGAACGATATTGGGTTTAAATACCCGTGACACTGCGCACATGGACAAATCGGCTAAAATGATGTTCAGACAAGAGCGCGAGCACACCCTATTGGGCCCAAGATGAACACCAAAAGACCTTTGAGAGCTTCGAGGAGAGTTTTGAGGAGAGCTTTGGACGCACAAGGACCCTCGGAGACGCACAGCGCCATAATGTGACATCACACACTAACCTTAGGTGTTTTGCTGGTATCCACAGACAAGATCTAATTTACCCCCTTTGTACACTAGGCTTGTTCACAGTGAAGGCCCTCAAACTTGCGACCGAAATCCACTGTCATGCTACCAAAACCTGAACAAAAATGACAACCAGTTTAGCCATCCAAATAATGGGGGAAGGGGGGGGCTTTACTGGATGGGGGGCTGCATACAGGAGAGCAAGGCGCCTGGACAGGTGGCCAACAACCGCAAGCTCCACAATTTTACTTGGTTGCCTTCACCACTGAAGGCTTCAACTTTGGAACTCTCTGTTCGCGAAAGCGCTGACTGTTGGGCCTTCCTTTAATGCACGCTGCTGTCCAGCGTAGACTTTAATTTTGAATCTAGGAATGGAATTAGAGAAATTCAGCGACCCCAATCCGGCGATCCATGGCGCATGAAGTGGCACTCACCTTTTGGGCACATGTTTGGGAAATGGAACTTATTCGTGCAGTACACACGTAAATCAAGCAGGATTTGAGAAGCAATCCACAAATGACACACACTCTGTGGCCCAAGTCAAAGCTTCGGGCCCTGAAGCTGCAGCACAAATTACCTTCTATGACCTGCAGTCGGCCTCGACCAGTGCTGTGCAGTGCATACCTTCAGGTGCATACCTTCAGGTACTTGCATAGACAAAGCAAAGGCATAGGCATAGGCAGGTGCAGACCCCTTCCCGTGCATCTGAGGACGTCTCAAGATATCCGCACATGTTCACTGTGCGAGATGAATGCATGTTGCTGCTCCAATACATTCTTCATAATAATTATTTAGATTTTCCTCTGCATGTCCACTGTGGCTTTAATGATATGAGTGTGTAAAATCTGCACACACACACAATCTTTCTATGCCATGGCAGGCCACGGCGGAATAACTTTATCGATAAACATGTCCTCATGTGGAATGAATTGTAGGGCCCAAGATCAGTTGGCTCGCCACTGAAAGTGCCCAAAATGCACTCGCTTCACGCCCCTTCCACTTGTCCGCTGTCCACAACAGCTTGGCCATTGGCTATATTGCACACGCTATTTCTCCGGAGGCCTCGGCGATGCATGGCTGTGCACAGCCTGACAAATGAAATGAAGATGGCCACTGCACAGCAGCAGATACAACATGAGCAGCAGCAGCATGGGAGGCAGCAGCAATCCTGGGCTACAACACCGCCAGGTTTGGAGGGTTGACAGTTTATTGGAAGAGAAATGTGTTCCTCCAACATGCCTGGCTCATAATTGGTATGAACACACGCCTGTTCACATCTTATGTCACAACTGCATCTATCCCTGCCTGCACTCCAAGCCTTCGCACATGCTACTGTTTCACTGATGTACTACTCCTCAGGAGGGGGTGTACAAGGAGCTTGCACTCTTGGCACTGGAAAGGATGCAAGTTACCTGGAGCAGCTGCTGAGGCAGCTGCACATCCGCCATGAGCAAGCAGCTGGCTTGCTGCTGACTTGCCCGAACTTACTTGAAGTGGAGCCGCAGCAGGCCAGCATGCTCATCCGCAGCATGTCCAAGCTCCTCGATTGTACGCACAGGTGCGAGCTGCTGCATACATGCTTGCACAGCAGCCTGTCACTTAAAAATCTGATGCTACACTCATCCAGTGCACTCTGTTGGGCGGATGCCTCATATGCCTGATAGAAAGGAAGAAAGACAGGCCTAGTTCAGATACCACATAGGTTTTGCGTGCGCACACACACACACATACACACACATACACACACACACACACGCACACTCGCACACACACGCACACACACGCACACACGCACATGCACACACACACACACACACACACACACGCGCGCGCGCGCGCGCGGGCGCACACACACATACACACTAAAGAGCCTCAGCAACTCTAACGAACATGCATTGTGGAACCTCCGATGCCTGAGAAATTTCTGTCTGCATGAAATCTGATGCATAGCATCTCCTCCTTGGCACTTGCTCCAGAGTAGCTCCATCCAGCTTCTTGAATTCGATGGTGCCTAGTGTTAAGAAATGAACGCATATCACGTTAGGGCGCGTCCAAAAGAGGGAAGGGAGGCTGGGAGCGCAGTCACCATTTATTGCATTTGTGGCTGGGAGTTGTAGCTCAAGGCCAAGCATTGACTTTAGCTAACCTTCCTGCAGCTCTTGCTTCTCTTAGCAGCCCCCTCACCCTGCACTTTGCTGGCACAACTTGCTCCCCCTGGGCTTGAAGAAAGAAGAAAAGAAACAACTGAACAAGTTGGGAAACCCTCCCTCAATCAACAACAATCGGAAAAGAGGTGCAGCGGCCTGAAGGGCTGTGAACCCTCTTCACAGCCCTGGCCTTGAACAGCTCTATGATGTTGCGTAACCCATCTCCTGTTGCTGCGGACTTGGTTGCGTTCCACGCCCTCTTGCTCTCATCCCACCCCTACCCCTGCTGAGCCTGTGTGTGTGTATGGTTGTGTGCCACCGGGCTGCTTGAAAGTTCCCTGAAGAGGGTGTGCTACACCCCCTGCTGATCACACAGGCGCTCCTGCGCCATTCTGGCCAAGCAGCCCCGCCTGCTGCGTGTGCCCCCTGCTGTGCTCCAGCAGCAGCTGCACATGCTGCAGCTCAGCCTGCAGCTACACAGCAAGGCCATTGGAGCAGTGGTGCAGCGGCAGCCTGGGCTGCTGTTTGAGCAGCCCAGCCAAGTGCGCATGCGCGTGGAGCAGCTGGCGGTGGAGCTGGAGGTGCCGGTGCCGAGGCTGCTGAGGTGTGTGTGTGTGTTTGTGTGCGTGCTTGCGTGCGTGTGTGTCTTTGCGCGCATGCGTGCGTGTGTGTTTGTGCGTGCACGTGGAGCAGCTGGTGGCGGAGCTGGAGGTGCTGAGGCTGCTGGTGTGCGTCTTTGTATGTCTTTGTGTTTGTGTGTGTGCGTGTGCGTTTGCGTTTGTGTTTGCGTGCTTGTAAGGGGCTATCGGAGAAAGTGATCACAACATCATCCTCCAAACCCCCAGAATCTCAACCCCAGATTTTATTAGGTAAAGCCTTGTTCATAATAAAGATGGTCTGCATAATAACACAGGTCTGTCCTTGCGTGTTGACAAGGGTAGCAGTGGAGGAACCCTGGCCGTGCATGATCTCCTACTGTGCACTCCAATGCAAATGGTTGCAGGGCAGCAGTAAAGGAGCCCTGGCTGTTTGTGGCCTCTCCTTCGCTGGTGCAGCCAAAGCTGGCCATGTTGATTCAGGTCTGGCACCTGGAGAGGCAGGAGCTGTTAGACCTGGTGCTGCAGCACCCACAGCTCCTGACCATGTCCTTGGAGTCCGTCAGGGCTAAGCTGGGCAGCGTGGGTCAGGTGAGCGGCGCGCTATGCAGAGGCAGCACTGGCTGCTCCTGATGTCCGGTAAACATCCATTTCCCAATGGCCTGTCACGGTTTGAGTTCTATATCTATATATCTATATACATATAGAACTACCGTAGCTCCACGACCAGTTCAAAAATAAATTAAGTATGGAGCGTTCGAACTCCGTTTGAATTAGGATTTAATTAATTTCGGGGCTGAAAAGGGGATTTGCTGAAAATGGCCTCTCAGGCCCCCAGCTCAAGATCCAACCCCTTAGCTAAGTGGCTGAAGCCTGTATCCCCCACCGAGCAGCTCCTAGCGACCCAAAACAGGCTTGCCATGGCCCAGGCAGCCAAGAAGGGGCAGCCAGTTAAGCAGAAGAACCCCGTGGGCCCACGGGGCGTCCTCCAGGTGACAGCTTGGTTGATGTAGCATGCGTGGGCTGATGTTGCATGCATCCTGCAGTGTATGGGCTCACTGTACAACAGTGACAGCTTGTGGATTGCTGAGGGTTGGATGCTGATGGTGAGGTGTGCTTTTTCTTTCTTTCCAGGGAGCAAAAATGAGCCTAAGCCCCACCAGCCCCCAGCCCCTGAGCAGCAGCAGCACCCCTTGCAGAGAGTTTCGAATTGGGTATTCGTATTGAGAAATTAATGCCAGCCGTGAGCCAATCGAACCCCCTTTGAATTGAAATATTAATTCCTGGAGACCCATTCGAACTAAGTTATTCAGTTATTTTGGGGGGACCATTCGAAGTGGTCGTGGAGCTACAGAGCTACGGAGAACTACATATACATAACTATCTATGTAAATAGATCTATAAAGATGTATAGAACTATCTATATAAATATAACCCAAGATCCAGGCTTCCATGAGTCCAAAACACCGCGTTTTGGTGTGACCAATGGTCCAAGCGTCTGTGCCTAAGTTCCAGGAGTCTGTCAGGCCAAAAGTCTGGCTGTTTAGGTGTGGAAGGACCTCAGTGGTGTGAACTGCAGATGCCACACAGGTGCCACACAACAGATTGCACGCAACAGCAGCTGAACAGTGTACCAGGTGGTGGTGGGCCTGTTGTGAACGCTAGGGGGTTGCTGACGTGGTGAGGGGCCTGTTTTGTGTGTGAGTGCCTGCGCCATGCCTTTTGAGGGGGCTGGAAACAGGTGCTGTATCTGGTGTGAGGAAGGGGTGGGCCATTCAATCTGCACCCTGCAAAGGCCAGGTACAAATCCTGCCTAATGTGCAGTGTCGCTTGTGTCCTGAATTGCGTGTTCCAGTCTGCATCTTTTGAAAACGCACCACTGTTGTTCATGGTGTCTGCCGCACCATCGGTTGCCTGTGCTATCAATTGCCGGTGACATGTGTTGGCAGGTGCCCAAAACCCTCTTCCCGATCTCTTCCGCCATGCGCCCACCCACCCCCCCTCCCAAAGTTCCCTGTACAAGAGAGTATGCCCGCCATTAATGTGGCAACTCAATTTGTATGTTAATGGTTCTGTGTGTTACCCACATTTGTCGTGGTTACCACCTGGTGGTATGTCTCGTGCATATGGATACAGCTCCTGGGTGGCTTCCCCATACCCTGCAAGTTGAGGATAATCTTGCCTAATGAGCACCCTCTCAAAACTATCCATTATCATCACTGTTTGCATGCATGTCGATTTGTGCTGAATTGGAGGCTGGAACACAAGTGTCGGGTTTGCTGATCCCGCACGTCCGCTCTGTATGAGGTGCATATTCAGTTCTAGAGACTCTTTTCACACGCAGCGCTGTACGCACGGATGTCTGGAATGGCCAGCGCTGCTACTGTGTTGTGTGCAGGCGTTGGGATTGGCCCCCCACAGGGCCGCAGCCCTGGTGCTGGCATACCCTGCCATGCTCAAGTTTTCACACACCAAGCTGGCAAGCCAAGTGGAGGCTCTGAGGCAGCTGCTGCCCTTGGACGACAATCAGGTGAGGCCTTCGTGGTGTCTGTCCCTGGCTTACTGTACATTGTGAGCGCTGATTCCATTGAGGCTCTTTTAAGTCTTTGTAGCGGTCGCAGCTCCTGTGCTGGCTTGTCTTGCAATGCCCAAGCTGCTGCCCCTGAATTACAGCCCAGTGAGGCCTCAAGCTGCTGCTCAAGCTGCTGCCAGGCTCAAGCTGCTGCCCCAGGGGAAGCCAAGTAAGACCTTGGTGGGATCCTGAAGAGCCGCAGCTCTTCTGTTGGCTTGCTTTTGCAATGCTTGTGAGTTTTCTTAAGCCAAGCAGAGGGCAGCCAGGTAAGTGCTGTGGTATCTGTGCACAGCATGTCAGCAAGTGCTGGTCCCGGTCCAGCCCCAGGTACCTGGTAGCTTCCAGTCCCCCTTCGAAGGGACAAGCACTGACATGCGTACTTGAAGCATGCTCACACAGCGGGTGTTCAGGGCTGCAGGCTTCTAACTCTCAGCCCCCACTTTGTGAGCATACTTGGTGGGTGTTTAGGCCTGCAGGATTCTAACCCTTAACCCCCCACATTTGTGAGCATGTTAAAATGTCTGCAAGCCTCCAGGCGGTGGTGCTGTCACGCTGGGATTCATTTAAATAGGTACAGAGTGTGCGCTCATTCCAAACATGGTGCGAGTTGTGCGCTCACTCCATTTGTGCACTCATTTCAAAATGGTGTGAGGCGTATGCTCATTCAGAGTGCGAGCTGAATCTGAAGATGGTGGGGAGTGTGCGCTCATTCCAAACATGGTGCAAAGTGTGTGCTCAGTCAGAGTGTGCGCTCATTCCAAACATGGTGCAAAGAGCGCATTCACTCAGAGTGTGTGCAGATTCCAAACATAGTGCAGCATGTGCGCTATATGCCCTCATTCAGTGTGTGCACTTATTCCAAACAGGCGCAAGCACTCGTATTTCGGGCATGTGTTCGCGCGCATGCCTTGAACAATAAATTGAAAGTCTGCTGAGCAGAACAGACTGGCGCAAGGTTTCAAAGATGATGTTTGAGGCCTTCCTTCTGGGCCTGTTCCCCAGCCCTCTGGTTGCAAGCTTGTCAGAATCTCAGCCCCTAACATGCTTGTGTGTGCTCATTTCAACCAGGTGCAGGCAGTTTAGGAGACTCCCAATTAGCACATGCTCAGGTCAGCCTGCTACCCTTGCCCACACACCTGATCTTCAATGAGAGAGAGAGAGAGAGAGAGAGAGAGAGAGAGAGAGAGAGAGAGAGAGAGAGAGAGAGAGAGAGAGAGAAGCCTGAGGCTCGCAGTCGCCGGCCCCTGCATGCTGCGCAAACTTTTCACACAAGTGCACGTCTACAAGTGATAAAGTCTGCTCCATGCATGCTGTGTTGTAAATTAGACTTGAAATTGGTACTACAACACACGTTCTGTGCTGGCCTCTGTGTCTGAGGAGCCCTCTCTGTCGGCTCGTGAGAACAGGAAAACGTCCACAGGTCGTGAATTCTGCTCCCTGCACACTGCGCACACACCCTAAGCATGTGCAGGCCTTTGTGTCTGAGGAGCCCACTCCACTCTGTTAGCCCGCTCAAAGAGGAAAGCGTCTGCAAATCATGAAGCCTGCCCTCTGCGCACTGCGCACGCATGCCACGACGCAGGTGCAGGAAATTGTGTCTGAGGAGCCCTCCCTGTTAGCCCGTTCCCCGACCAGCCCAGAGGCCAGCTTCCGCACGGTGCAGCAGCTGCTGAGCTGCTCCAAGGCGCAAGCCGCCAACCTCGTGATGCGCCACCCCTCCCTCCTCACCACCTCCCCCAAGTGAGCGCGTGTGTGGAGTGCGTGCACGTGTGGGTGTGGGTGCGCGGGTGTGAGGGGGCGGGAAGGGGGTTTCTGTGTGGGCGTGGTAGGGTGTGCATGATGAAGCTGCCTTCCTTATTGGCGTGCTTTTTCAGCAGATCCCTAGACCCTCAGAAACTTATGTTCGGCATGCAATGCAAGTGTGTGTAGTACCTGCGGTTATTTGGTGTGCTATAAGGGTGGCACACACACACACACACACACACACGTGTGCGCACGCACGTACGCACGCGCCCACACAGGTCTCTCCGCCGCATGTTTGCTGCGCTGTCCATCTGGCGCTTCTCGCTGGACGACAAGCGCCAGCTGCTGCACTCCCACCCCCTGCTGTTCCGTCTTTCCCCGCGGGAAGTGCACGGTCGCTGCCGTTGGCTGCGGAGCCTGATGATGAGCAACCCCTATTTTCACAGGTATGCACCTGGTGCGATAACCTAGCGTGCACCCAGGCAATCTCTATTTTTGGCGTAGCCCCATCATGGGGCGTGAGCCCCTAGGTTTGCCTCTTTCCGGTAAAGTTCACACCTGGCTGCCCTGGGCGGGCCAGGGCACCCCCCGTTATGAACCTTTGGCTACCCTCCGAAAAACAAACAAAGCTTGGCAGCCCTGCAGTGTCAGTGGGGCATGGGAGGCAGTGGCTGCAGCTGTAGAAATCTCCTTGCAATTTTTGCAGGCAGTTCTGGGCTTGAGTCAGCCAGCCTACTATCCGCCTGAAACTCAGCATGCTTGCCAAGCAAAAGTTGTTAGTTGTGGGGCTGTGTGTGTCAAGTCTTGGTGACCTGGGATGCAGCGGGCAAAGTTTGGGAGCAAAGAGTCCACAAAGCTTTGGTCTCGACCTTCCCAAGCCCGCCAACTCAGGCCCACGGAACAGCTCCATGCGACACAAACTACACTAGCATACTTTTGTGGGTGCCCTAGCTGGGTCCGGGATCTGTGGGTCTCCATTTCGGGGATTTCGCAATTTGCCTGCAGGCCATGCCAGCCAATGGATTTGCAAACTTCCAATTGCGATTGGATTTCTAATTTATGTTCTAACAATGGTGTGATGTGCACCACCAGTTGGGAGTGAGAGCACTGAGATTTGCACAAAGTTTGCTGGTATGATGTGGGGCAGGACCTGCACCCCCTGCCCTGGTGGACAAGGGAGCCTCTGGTGTATGGTCTGCTGCTGATTTTCTGAGGGGAGCAAGGAAGCAATGAATGGCAGGAGCAGCCTGCATGGCACGCACTCAGCTATGCATGCATGCATGCGTGAACAAGGCATTCATGTCTGCTGCAGGGAGGTCCTGTTGGTGCCCCAGGCACTGCATATCAATGCCACGTCTGTGTCAGGAAGGACTGGCTTCGCCATTTTACCAGTGTCGCTTGCGACGCTTCCCTCACTTGTCACAGTGCGCATCATCTGCTGCAATTGTGTCATGTGCACCTAAAAAGCTATCCTTGCTGCTCTGGTATGGCGAGCCTGTCTGATCAGGCAGGCTCCTGCTGGTGGCTGTGGAGTTGAGCTTAAAACCAGAAAGCCCTACTCCCAAACGAGAGCCCGCAATTCTTGACTGATAGTTTGTAAGCCTCAGGTTGCAATCTGAGCTCACTTTCTGGCTCAGCGGGGAAACCTTGTGGGTCAGGCAGGCTGCCACAGGTGGCTGCGGAGTAAAGGAAGGAAAAGAAAGGAAAGAAAAGGAAAGGAAAGGGTTGCCTAACTGTACCTGCCTACGGGGCCAGCTCAGCTGAAGGGGAAAAGCTGCGTATATCCAAACCAAACCAAGCTAGGATAGATGAGTCAACTGGAAAAGGAAAAGCCGTGTGCCGAGCTCTGGAGTGTTGGATTGCTGAATTTCAGGCTCACATGCAGGCTTCATGAAACGGACCTCAAAGAGTGTGCTTGATGAATTCTGGCTGCAGAGCTTTTTGACGTGGTGCAAGCCCTCCGTCCATTGTAGCAAAATTGTGTGATCACATCTCTGGTGACATCCTTTACCTGTTCCCGTGTTATTGTTGCTCGAATCACACCCTTATACCTTTGCCCAATAACTTGGTTCATGCTTGCATCACCCTGTCCTCTCCACTGCAGCACTCCCCACAACCTCCTGCTGTGTCTGCTGTAAGTGTGCTGCTGCTGATGCTGCTGATGCTGATGCAATGGGCCCAACAAATCTCCTCTGACTCTCCTTCTTTTTGACCACATGCCTGTGTGCTTGCAGCACCCTCCGCAACCTTCCACTACCTCTGGTAGGGGTGCTGCTGCTGCACCTACCCACAGCCTGGAGCCGGCTCTTGTACCTGGCCGAATCAAATCAAGAAGGTGAGCCAAGCTGATGCTGGCCTGTCCCTGTGACTGCTGTTTTACTCTCCCCCGCGCAGGCACCATGGACAAACAGTCATGATGGCAAGCCTGGATACCTCCATTCAAAAGCACAAAGGACAACAATCATGTTGGGAAGCCTTGCTGTCTCCATTCAAATGCACCATGGAAAACAGTCATGATGGCAGCCTTCATGCCTCCATTCACATGCATCATGGACCTGTTTCACATGGCAAGCCTCACTGCTTCCATTCCAATGCATCATGGACCTTTTTTTTATTTAAATGGACCTTTCATGTGTGTCCATAGTGTTGTATGTAGTGTCATGTAACCTAACGTTACATCATGTTGAATCCTGCTCTTTTTCATGGAGCACCATAGACAGCAGTCATGACGCCAAGTATTCAAACCTTGTCTGTAAGCACAATGGGCATTGCGTCGGTTGCTGCTGCTTGTCACACAGCACTTCAAATTTCACTAGACACAGCACTGCAGACTTCACTGGGCAGCGCAGATAATTTCTCCATCCTGCTCTGTGCAGGCACCATGGACATCACGACCGCCACGCAGTGTAAGGTTAGCACCTGGCACTGCACCAAAGGCTGCTTTGGCTGAGTAACAAAGGTTGTTACTCCATTCTCTGCGCAGGCACCATGGACATCATGACCGCCACGCAGTGCAAGGCCAGCACCTTCGAGGCTGCCTACCCAGATTACAGCAAGTGGCGCAGCTTCAAGTTCCCTGTCATGTACACCGTGGTGAGAAGGGGAGGGGGGGCCACATCTCTTTTTTTCTGGGATGTTGCCAAAGTTGGTGGCCTATGTGAAGACCATTCTGGTCTGGTCCAGGTGCCTTCTTTGAGGTTCGATTGCACAGATCAGCTGCCAAGGTTTGTCGCACAGGTGTGCGAATCAGGCTCGCTTGGGTCTCACCCGCTGCGCCCCCTGCCCATGAACTTTGGCTAGCACCCTGCATTTGCATGTTGCACTTGGGGATTTGAAGGTGCGTTAGGAGGACTTCCACTGTCTCGGAGGCAGGGCTGGGAAGTACGGGGGCTAGGTAAGGGAGCAGGAGGGTTTGAGAGAGAGAAAGAGAGAGAGAGAGAGAGAGAGAGAGAGAGAGAGAGATCCTTGAATCTTGGCCCTGACCTGACCAATCAGCTCAGTTGTTTTAAGGGCAAAAAGCATAACGTACACACACATGCGCACGCTTATACGTGTGCACGCGCGCACATACACACACATGCGTATGTGCACCTGATGCGCTTTGGGCCACCGCCTGCAGACACATATACATACACATTTGCAGATGGACACACATACATACATACATACATACATACATACATACATACATACAAGTGCATACGACATTTACCTGATGTGCGCAGGGCCACCGCCCGCCTTGGAGGGTCTTCAACAGCGGCCTAGAACGCTGCCGGCCTGTTCCACGTGAGTATCATGATCTACATGCTGTAGATAGCATCTGTACGTATAAGAAAATGCTGTAGATAGCATCTGTAGATAGCATGTGAACAGACAAGAATGGTGGCGTTGACAAAATGACCGAGTGACATCCATTTTCATCATGGCTCAAATTCTTACATGTGCGTCACAAAGCTTCTGGTGACATGTACTTGTCAAAAAAACGCACAGCTGATGAGCGTTTCCTTGCTTAGCAGAGACGACAGAAGTGACGTATCCGTCTTCATCATGGTTTCTTTCCATTTGGCACAAAGCGTCTGGTGACATGTTCATGTAAAAAAAACACAGAGCTGATGAAGGTTTCCTTGCTCAGCAAGGAAAACAGGAGTGGCAGGAGCTTGTGACTGCATGCTGCCAACAGAAGAGGAAGGAAGAAAGACGGTGCAGACCAGGAATGGCTGCACTTATTCAGGGAAGAATGCACGCTGCCGTGACTAGCATGCTCAAATCTGCTTGCACACTCAGGGCTGCGTGCTTGCTTGGTCCTCTTCAGAGATGCATACCAGGAATGGCTGCGCATATGTTTATGGAACAATACACGCTGCCATGACCAGCATGTTCAAGTGTGCTGGCACACTCAGGGCTGCGTGCTTGCTTGGTCCTCTTCAGAGATGCATACCAGGAATGGCTGCGCATATGTTTATGGAACAATGCACGCTGCCATGACCTGCATGCTCAAGTGTGCTGGCACACTCAGGGCTGCGTGCTTGCTTGCTTGCCCCTCTTCAAAGATGCAGACCAGGAATGGCTGGGCACGCATAGGGAAAGCGTATGCTGCCATTCTCAGCATGCTCAATTGTGCTGGCAAACTCAGGGCTGCGTGCTTGCTTGCCCTCTTCAAAGGTGCCCCACACCCACAGCACAAAGCGCTTTGAGCCGTTGATTTCGCTCACGGCACAAAGGATTTGAATTCTGGTGGAATTCTGGGACTGGAGACTGTTGCCCTCTTTTCAAACTTGTGCAAACATGCAGCCAATCCAGCCAAACAAGGGCGGCGCGGGGCTGTTGCGCAAAACCTGGTAGCTCCAGGCGTAAGCAGGTTATCTCTCCCTACACCAGCAGCGGCAGCAGCAGCAGCAGCAGGGGCAGCAGCAGCGGTGGCGACTGCCAGAGGGCAAGTACCTGGTAAGCCTGCGCCGTCTCCGTCAGCAGCTGCAGCTGCTGCGGCTGCGGCAGCAGCGGCGGCGGCAGCCTCGAGACGGGAACCGCGACCTCCCTTGAAAACAGGAGAGGCGCTGCCCACTGTACCACCACCAGCAGCAGCAGCTTTAAAAGCAAGGACGCTGCCGCAGCCACCCTTAAAAGTAGGAGACGCGCTGCCCACTGTACCGCTACCACCTCAAGCAGCAGCAGCAGCATCAACATCAGCAGGTGCAGCAGGGGCAGCTGCAGCGGCACCATCTGTTTCTCCAACAGTCCCTCCTCCTTCTGCAGCAGCAGGCATGCCAGGAGCAGGTGGCCCGCCCCCTCCTGCTCCTCCAGGGGTGCTCCCTCCTCCCGCAGCAACAATCGCTGTGCCAGGGGCTGCTGGTCCATGGTCTCAAGACCGCCCTCCGCCACCTGTGCAGCCTCCATCGCCCCTCCCTCCATCTCCTTCAGATCTCCATCCAACTGACAGCACCCGAGGGCTCCATCAAGTGCCTTCTTCGCAGAACACCCCCCCCTCATCCATACAGCAGGGGCAGCCCCTTTCTGTACCCCCCTCGTCGACACAACACCAAGGGCAGTACGGCCCTGGCAGCATGGGGCTGCCATTAAATGTGTGCGATGCACAGCAGCAGCATGATAGCTCTAAGCAGCAGGAAGGCCCTGTGCCAGTGCATCCACATGGCGGCGGCTCTGTATCAGTGCATGCACATGGCGACGGCTACCACCCCCAGCAGCAGCAGCAGCAGCAGCAAGACCAAGGTGTTCAGGTGGGTGCGCTTGTAAGTTGTGGTTGCCAACACAGTAGCTGTACAGCCATGTTTTGCTTACTCTTAGTTTCCTATCCTGACCCATTACCAGACCTGGAGGCTGAGGCAATTAGGCTACTTCAGACGTGCTCACAACTACATGCCAAAGGGCGCTTTCTACTTCAGGCAACCAGGCTGCTTGCCAACTAGCTCCTTGGAAAAGTTTCCTTAAGCTGCATGCAAGGAGGAAGCAAGGGATGGAGATTGCGCGGTAGGAAGGCACTCCTTTACCCGCACCACTTAGAAGCCTTGAAAGACAGCCAAAGATGATTGAAAGGTGACGGCCTGCTTCCACGATTGCAGCACAGTGCAACTGTTTGTGTAACCCCACTCTGTGATGTGCAGCGTCTAGAAGACAAGGTGTTCATTGCTCTGAGCTGTACAGGGTCCATGGACTGGGATTGGTTGCATTGCTTGATGATGTGCAGGGTTCAGGAGAAAGTTTGTGCTTTTTATAACAGAATGTTGTACCTTGCTCCCACGGCTGCGGCACAGTGTTCAAGGAGATGAGAGGACGTTTGTGCTGCTTCTAACATATTGCTTTGTGTTGCTCAGGCTTTGGAACGCATTGCAATCCAATGCCCTGCGCTTTGCAAAAGGTCCAGGGAAAAAGCCTTTTGTTCTGCATCACACACGCACAGAGCCCAGGAACAAGAAAAAAGGCAGGGTGCCCTCCATGCTGCAGAGTCCACAAGGATGGAATAAGGCACAGCCCTCTGTGCTCCACAGGGCGCAGGAAAGAAAAAAGACTCCTGCTCTATATTTACCGCTGTGTGCTACATAGCGTTCTGGGACCGAAAATGGACCGTTCCTCTGTGCTTCACAGGGTCCTGGGGAGCAGGTGGAGGTGCATGAGGGGGCCACCGTTCGCCTTGGGAACAAACTGGCCCCCGGCATGGTCTTGCAGAAGCCGAAGCGCATTGTGCACAGGCAAGCACAGCGGCCACCTCAGCCCCAAGAGCAAGCAGCAGACAGCCACGAGCAGCACCAGCAGTACCTACACTGGATGACGTGGATGGCACAGCTGTCGCAGCAGGAGCAGCAGGAGCAGCAGCAGGATGCTGTGCGTGGGACACTGCGCTGGCCACAGCCATGCCACCAGTGGCCTGCTGATCCCAGCCCTGGCCCGACCAATGGAACATCACCGCCCCTAGAAAATGGCGGCCAGAGCTAGGCGGCGAAAGAAGGGAAAAAAGAAAAACTGTGTAGGCAGAGGGAGCTCTCCCTGCATCATTCAAGGAAAAGGCAGCGCTACTGCTTTCGTTTTTAGATGTTAGGAGACACACACACAGGAGCTCAATCCTGAGTTGAGGATGCTTAGAGGTGAGGTTTGGATCGCGTTTCTGTTCCTTTGTTGATAAACGAGTCAGCTGGTCGGCAAACAACAGCAAGCCCTGCGTGTGACCCACCTGGTGGTGTGAAAAGATATTGCTCCCAGGCCCTGAGGGAAAGGATTAAAGGACTCGCCTTCGGAAGGGGGATTACAAGTTACAAGTTACAATGGGGTTTGACCTTCAGCCAGGTAGTTTGGCTGCTCAGCCTGCTCAACTGTTCCAACTGCACAAAAAATATCCATGAGATTGGAAATAAAACGATTAAGTCTCAATAGTTTGCTTTTGCAAGAAATGAAAAACACATTGAGAAAAGTAGAAAGTGCCTGATTCGTCCTAGGAAAATTCTATGAGTAGAGGGGAAGTCAGAAAATAACTGTGCATAAGTTCTTCGAAGAGAACACTGGATCGCAAGAACAAAGGAACACCGCATGCTTTTCATCTTGGAGTCCTTCTTGGTCACACCTATCACAAGTTGATGTGTGCTCCTGCCAAAGTGATGTCTCAACTCTTAAAGTATGAGCATGTAAGCGAAAACGTGCTATGTTTCTTAGCGCGCGCTTGCCCAAATCAAGATGCAAATACCTGGGGACAGAAAAGGAAAGGAAAGGGTTACATAGCTGTACCTGCCTACGAGGGCAGCTTAGCTGAAGCATAAAGAGATGCCTGCAACCAAACCAGACCTGAGTTTGAAACTAAAAGAAAAGTCTGAAGTCTACAACTGTTTTTGCATTGCTAAAAAACAGAGATATAGGAAGCGTAGAAGTTGCTCAAACTGTTTCTCAAAAACCATGCCACATTCATGTACAGCCCCATGCTCGCCAGGATAGCAATGAGGTACGTGTTCAGCAACCAGAGGATTGACAGACATGTGTGTAGCTCCAACAAAGCATACATGTGCGCATACCCAAACTCAGTATGTTCAGCCCCACAGCAACAAGAAACACCCTGTGTAACCCCATGACTGGCAGCAATCATCAGGGGACAGAAAAGGGCGCACCATGAACAGACAAGAGTCTCAAAGGAAGTGCCATCCAGTGATGATACTTGGCTAATTTGTTCGTGTGTTCACCATGTTCTGCCAAGGCATCAGCATTCCACACACCTCGCAGCCTTTTTCTCAAGTCAACAACAAACTCCCTCATGACTATAGGCTGCCCTGACCAAACCTGATGAGTAAACACGTTGCACCTGTCTAAGCCTGTGCATGCATCCAAAAATTCCGAGGTCCAGCATTCACGGGAAAGACTGCTCATATCAACATCTGCTGGCAATACCTTACTGTGTGTAGTGCTGTTGCTGCGCAGTAAAGCATTGTAAAACCTAACTGCTGCGCGGAACCAATAAAACTGTAAAGGTTCATGCCCACACTCACACAGTACAGACCAATTAGGAGTGGTGCACTTTACCTTAAGGATACGCTTTAATAAGCACAGGTGCACAGTTTGCAAAGGACAGTCCATTTCGACTCCTTCTTTCATTATCCTATGCCCCAAACCTGACATGCATACATGCTAGCAGGGAGAGCATATGCTTTAGTCAGTCAGAGCATGGTATGCGGCTTGTCCGTCAGATGGTGCTCAGATGCAAATTGCCTACGGATTAGTAATCCGTCTACAACCAGCCAGGAAAGGGGTACACATATATTCAGTAGTGGCCTGCAGGTTGCGTTGTTTTGTGAATAGCATGCCTAAACATCTAAAGGAATCTGCACAAGCCAAAACCGAGCTTCACCTAACGTGAACACTGGCACATTGTCGCCCCTTGAGTTAAGTGCACAAGGGCAAATGCAGAAATGCAAAAATGTGCCTGTAACCAAACCAGAAAGAAAAGAAAAGAAAAAAAATTACGCAGGCAGTGAAAACCAGTCTAAAAGCAAATCTAGAAGTTCAGTCAGCATCATGCTGAAATGATTTCAGGCATGCAGATACAAACTTGGCTAACCCTAAGATATCAGCCTGGTTCATGAAGCCTCTAAGACGTGTTGCACCACTTGCACTACTACTACTGCAAGTGAAAAGGCGGCCAGGTTTGAAGAAGGTGAAAGTAAGGTTACAAGGTTTACAAGGATAAGGCCTTCAGTCAAGAAGTGCGACTGCTAGCCTGCTCATAAAAGGCAATTAATCCATGAAGGAAAAAAGGAAGTTTAAGAAAGCAGACACATCATGAGATCCTGCCTGTGAGAACAAGGGAGCATATTTCCTGCGGAGAGAGACCACCTGGGGATGTGTGCAATGGAAGAGGACATGTTGTTCATCCTGGACATCATCATCAGCCTCACAAAGGTCACAGTTTGGGGAAGGCCTGTGGTTCCAAGTTGCTATCTCATAGCGAAGGGTGTGAACACGGAGTCTAAATCGAGCCACGCTGCGAATGACATCATGGGGGAGGTCAAGGAACATGTATTTGGGGAGACTGTAGGGAGAATGCATAACCAAGGCCCTGTTTGTAGGAGGAGCGCACCACTGGTGATAGGTCAAGCGTTTACTGTTGCGCTCTCTTGGGTGTGTTGTGGAAAAAGGCGCCCAATATTGTAGATGCCTGGTCCTGAGATCCACCACAAAACGACTGAGATGAATGGGCTCACAATTCAGCAGCTTCTGTTTGAGAATGTGGGAGTGTGCCAAACCATCCATGGCTGACAGAATATGGGAGGACCAACAATCAGAACGACCTGGAGCTCAGCCGCATGTTAGCCTGCAAAATCTTTTTTGTTGTGGAGCTGTTGCATTGGGTCAGAGAATTGTAAAGACGCCTTGCTGCTCGGAACCAGTTGAATTGTAAGGGCTCCAGACCACATTCTCGCATGATGGAGTAGTGTCCCTGACCCCCAGAGTTCTTTTAAGCACCGTTAGCAGCCACTTCTGTATGGGATTGTCCATCTCTTTGCCTTGTCATAGGTAAGGGGTAGCCAGATCTGACTTGCATACATGCCAGCAGGGATTGCATACGTCTTGTGGAGCCAAATCTGGCCGTGTAATCTGTTGGCAAGGTCGTGCTCCTGCACACACTTTTTGACCCGGAAAGTACCAGCTGTGAATGGTCGCAACGCTGCATCAGCTGCAACATCCAGATTAATTGTTTTGTCACAAACCATGCCATAATATTTGAAAGTACCTGTGTAGGGGAGCTGTGTACCATCAAAATAAAGTGGGTGCAGATTGTCAGACCTGGAATTGAAGCACATTACCTCAGATTTCAGTGTGTTGACAGTCAGCGACTTCCTTTCAGCATAAGCTCTCATTTTGTTTAGCATGGTCTGCACGTTGGTATGGTCATCAGCGAACAAGTAAGTGAGTCACCATGAAATTAGGAATACCGGTGAGCGCACCCCGCACCCCTTCAGCCAGACAGTCAATGTCGTTCAAGTTACTTGAAAACAGCAGGGGGGAGAGTGGGCACCCTTGTTTAACCCCAAATGATGGCTGCACATTTGCTCTCTTGTCTTCATCCAGCAGCGTGTACTCATCCTCATGGTATAAGTATTTCAGGATAGAGACAATGTGGATTGGCATCTGACAGTTGTGTAAATGTTCCCACAGCTTGCTCGTTGGGATGGAATCATAAGCTTGCTTGAAGTCAATGAAAGCAGACTTGGACTGCGTAGTCTCTCTTTCTTTCTTTCAATGAAAGCAGTGTACAATCGAGATGATCCCCCTTGTACTTTCTGAGCCGCATCTCGCGAGTGCCGCAGGATGAACAGGGTTTGCAGTGTACTACGGCCGGGGTAGAAACCAAACTGTGTGTCCGGAATCTCGTTGTGTTGGCTACACCAGTCTTGGAGCGCAGCAGGTTGGCATACAGTCTGTACATCGTGCCACTGCAATCATCCTGTAATTCCCTGGATCTGTCACTGGGCCCTTCTTGTGAATTGGAGTCAGCTTGGCCTCTTTCCAAGACCCTTCACCAAGAGAAGGAAGAGAGAGGTCAATGGGGATCAGGAGGGTTACTAGCAGTACCCTGTCATGCTGAACCACCGTCACTGCACATTTACTGTTTCAAAGGCAGGTAACACTGTTGGCTGGAGTTGCGAGTGTACCAGATTCTGCTCTTCTTCATGTTGCTGCTAAGCTGCTCTTGGTCTTACTGAACGGTGCTGGCTTAGCTGCAGAGAATGTCTGGGGCAGACACAGCGTCCGGACCAGCTTCACCAGGTTAGGGTTACATCAGGGACAAGGCACCCCTGGCACAAGGCCAGGGATAACAGAAACAGCGCCAAACCTCAATGGAAGGTGGAACAGAAGGTTGAATAAGAGAGAGCATCCAATAAAAGAACCTAACTTCAATACAGGTCACACCTCACACTAGGTTGTGCAACAATTCAGCAATAACCATGATTTGACGTGACAACCCCTTGCCTGATCTCTGTGATGAGGGTTGAAATAAGTTTTCTCAAGAGCACGTCTTAAAGGCAAAAGGTAAGGCCACTTCATTATATCCACCTACAAGGGCAGCTGAGCGAAAACATGGAGGCCTGTAACCAGACCTGGCCAAATAATGCTCAACTTACAAAACTTGGACTGGAAATAAAAGATAACAAATCATGCATGTTGCAATCTGGTGTTTGATGGAATAGCAAGAGGTAGATCATGCTCAAAGGCTTCAAAGTTGTCAGATCAGGTAAATGCTCAGAACATCTGATGAGTACTGTACCGCTGCGTATGTTTGCCCAGTGAAGAAAACATTCATTTCATGTTTGCCCATGCAAAGCTCCATGTTCACTGGGATGTTAAGCAGTGTTTGGCATTAAGATGAAACGATGACACATGTGAAGCGTTTGCAACCCGGGATTGCTATTGCTGGAGCTGCTGTTGTGACTGGGCGTGCTTGAGAGGGAGTTTGAGCTGTTGCTTAACACTTCAAGTCACCAAGTTGGTGTGTCTGGAACTGTACCGGCATTTGATGGCACTGATGCCAGGGACTCCGGATGCTTAGGAAAGGAAAGGGTTGCAAAGCTGCACCTGCCTACGAGGGCAGCTCAGTTAAAGCTATCATGTTTCTGTAAGGAAAGGAAATGGCAAATTAGTGGAGGGGGTATCTAAGGCTTGAAACTACGTGTTTTTGCATGCTCCTTGCATACGTGCCCCGTAACGGGCTATTTTCAAGAATAATTCCCTTTGTTTCTGTAATACTAGGGTTTTAAATCCCGTTAAGGGGCGTATACCTATTTAGCCGACGTGAACCCTACTTTTTGAACACCTAATCTCCATTCGAGGTCACCCACAGCATCAAATTGGGTGATATTTAGTGATCTGATGTCCTTTTACCCAAAAATATCATTGCAGAAGAAATGGAGTGAAAAGACCCAGTGGTTGGTCAGATGCAAAACTTAAGCCATTTCCCTCAGAGAAAGTCCAGCACAAGGGGTGCCAAAAAGATCATTTTTGGACTTCCTTCTTTCCTTTTTTGAATGTGCAGGATGTTAGCAATGTGTATGGAGGTCACAGGGTGGGGTTGTCAGACTTTATGGGTGATTTGAGGCCAGGAGAGTGATCTGCGGTCCTCCAATTTTTGTCATTTTTGATGTAATATTTAAAAAAAAATCATTTTTATCCCTATGATAGTGGTCCGCATGGTTAGATTTGAGAAAGAAACACGAGAAGGAGCATGTCTAGCAAATAGGCCAGTTGACCCCCTCTGGCAGAGTAGCAGCTGTGCCTGCTTGAGGGTAGCTTAAAATGGTCCTGACTTGGCCATTCTGGGGGGTCTGCCACAGGAAACTTTCCAAGCCTCCTTGGCCCCACCGTCAGAAATATCTGGCCTGCGGCTGCTAGCGGCTGATGCGGCTGTAGTGCGGCTGAAAATTTTTCAGCCGTGTTCAGCCGCTAGCGGCTGTGAGCAGCCGCACGGCTGATTTCAGCCGCTTCAGCCGTGTTCAGCCGTGATGTTATTTTTATTGACCAGTGAAAAATTTTCAGCCGTGTTCAGCCGCTAGCGGCTGTGAGCAGCCGCACGGCTGACTTCAGCCGCTTCAGCCGTGTTCAGCCATGATGTTATTTTACTGACCTGTGATTAAAAAAGCCTGTAAGTGTGTTAAGGAAGCAGGAGCTGTGCATTAGCTGGGCTTAGAATTTTATGCTTAGAACTTGTCTGTAAGGTGCAATGAAGTACATCTTAAGTTATTTAGATAAACTTGCTTGAAGCAAACCAACCCAACCCAGGCTCTTTAGAACATGCATGCAGAGGCAGCTGCAGTGAGTTGCTGGCCATACCAACCTAACAGCATCGATCAGGAGCCATATTGGACTAATGTTGATGTGAAGGAAGGGGGGTAGAGCCTCGCTGGATTTTCAGTTGTGCAGCACTTAGCGATTGTTGGTGAAGCTCACGATTGTACATTGATACAAAATTTAAAAAGAATATTAGGGCCAAGTCGCGTTATGATTTCAACCTCCGTGCAAACATTTGACCGAGCCAGATTTTCCCCACCGCACCCCCCTCCCCTCAACCTCCTTGCCCGCTGGACCCACTTGGAGCAGCTGCATATGGTGCTGACCAACTCCAGCACTGTGGTGTGATGCTGGTAACTGCTCAGCCTGACTGCAGCATGCGCACTGCCCCCTGCATGCACTCCTCCAGGATGCTCCCTCCACAGATGGGCACTGAGCATGATGGAGTATGTACCACTGACGTTTGATGCTGCTGTGATTGTGCGTGCAGGGGAAGCTGGAGGCCTGAGCTGGAGAAGCAATCCCTTTCGATGAAAATTACCACCACTCGCTCCATCTCTCCCTTCGCCTGCGCTGCAGCTCGCACCATCAAGGCTTTGAGCATGTTGTGTCCGTCCGCTGCAGGTGAACGCGCGCGAAGGACGCACTTGCAGGGGCAGGGAGGCCGGTCAACGTTGTGAGAGCAGTTACATCTTCAGCACTTAGCGATTTTGCAACTAAAATAAAGTGGGCCCGTACGGGGGGGGGGTTGTGCAGTAGGGTTTCAGCCGCATCAGCCGTGGTTTCAGCCGTGTAATAGACTCAAAAGTACACATTAAGAAGTGCGGCTGTTGCGGCTGAAATCAGCCGTGTTCAGCCGTGGGGTTTTCAGCCGTGGACTTTTTTTGCTCACGGCTGAATGGGAAATTTCAGCCGCACTTTCAGCCGATACTCCACACGGCTGAAAACAGCCGCATCAGCCGCTGTTCAGCCGAGGCCAGAAATTTCTGACGACCCCTCTCAAAACTGTTTTGCAGTGCAGGGGAACAGCTCTGCATGAAACACTTCGGAGAAGTCGACTCGGTAATCGTAAAAGGGTGTTTTAAGGGGGAAAGGGGCAATGTAATGAATAAAGGGAATCCTCTAACCTACCTCATCGTGTTAAATTCATCCTCAGATGTGCTGTAGTTATGTAACAGACTCATTCTGTTCAGTACGCTTATAAACTTGTTAGCACCAGACGCGCTCTTGAGAAGACTTCTCTCAACTCTCATCGCCAAGATCAGGCACGGGCTACTGCTAGTAACCCTCCTGATCCCCATCGACTTCTTCCTTGTTTCCCTTGGTGAAGGGGATACACGGTGCCTCGGCCCTAGGTATCCTCTTTTCCTTAATTGATGCGGGGGGTATCTTTACTGCCTGTGTAGATTTTTCTTTTCTTTTTTCTTTAACAGACAGTAATGCAAATAATTAGGGTCAATTGGTTGTCTGGCTGGGTGAGGGTGGGCGAGAACGTCTGGGGGGTTAGAGGGACCTTTGAGCTTTAACATCTCAGATGTTTTTAGGGCTCAGCATTATGTACTCATTGTACTTCAGCATGCAACAAATAATGTATACACATCATGATGCGCATGGAGGCATAGGAAGAGAATTACGAGAGATGCACATAGGGGTTACAACTCCGCCATCAAGGGGCCGTGAACACTTGACGTTTCTTCAAGGGGTACAGTGAGAGCCTTGACTCATTTTCTTTTTGTTAAAAGTCGGACTTTATGAAGATTATAAAACTTGAAAATCAGATGAAGCATACAAAGTCAAGTACGCCCTCCCATGGGAGCATGCACAACAAGCCAGAAGAAGGTATTTTCCTGTGACAACCAATCTTATTGAAAGCTGGAAAAACCAGGCAAGCATGGCACTAGCAAAAGTAAGGAAAATGCATCTGCATGTGAGCCTGAGACCTGCACAATGCTAATGGCTCTACTTTCAACTTTCAATCAGTGACACAACCACAGAGCAGTACGTTTGTTGGCTTTGCACCCTGCATGCTCACAAAGAGACGGATCCACAAAAATAGATTTACAAAAACGAGATGCTGTGGCATCATTACAATTGAAACTGATGCACCATCAAAACACCCATCAACCTTTTTGAATCCAAAAGCAGTACACTCAAGGCATGCTGCCTCTTTGGTACCAGCACTGCTTTGCTGGTTCTTAAGTTACAACTCCGACTGCCACGTTGGTGGCAAGAGGGCTTTAAAGTGGAGAAGGCCACTCAGCGGAGACGCCAGGGACTTGAATGCTGCAGGCACAGGCGAAGAGTGGCAAAAATGAAGAAAAAACACTGAAGACATGAGCACCGTGCAGCAGTCACGTCTGCTTTCAAAACACAGTTGCAAATCACGCTGAACATGCAAGCACACCATGCAGAAGCCACATCATGGTCGGATAAAAGCTAACAACCAAACATCAGGCTGCCGCTGCCCTGGTTGGCTCGTTGGCTGTTTTTCCTTCAGCAAGGCATAGGGAGCCCTTTTGCTTATCCCCCTGCCTCCTGTAAGAACAACCCATTGCTCAGCAGGTGTGTCCGGCTCAGCACTCTGTTCCATTTCCAGACCCCTTTCGATTGTAGCTAGACAGGGGGAAACAAGCCTGTTCCAAAACTGATTTCACGCACAGATAGCGGATCACCCAAATCATCACTTTGCTCAGTAGTAAGCACACTTGACCACCGCTCAGCTCGGCAGTCAGCAAGCTTGACTAGCTTCACTGCCTGCTTCAAGTATTCATTTCACAATGCAGGTATGCCCCGTACGGTCTCTGACTCGTTCTGTGTGTGTGAGTGTGTGTGTCACTTTCTTCTTCCCTGTCACATGTTCTGCTGGCAGGAAGGAAAGCAGCACACACAACAGTTCTTATTTACTTAAAAAAATTGACCACTGTGCGTCGCGCATACACTGTGTTTGTCTTGTGCTCTGCAAGCGAGGACAGCATCACTAGCCTGCTCCCTGTTCCGACTACTCAAATAGGCCCACTGCTTTTGGGGCCTTGAACATGCGCTACACAGTGTCTGTCTTACGCTCTGCAGGTGTAAAGAACAACAGCACACTCTTTTGCCTGCTTCGTGTGCAGGAAAACCCACCACTTTGCAGAGCGTCAAGCATGCGCTGTGCGGTGTCTGTCTCATGCTCCGCAGGCGTGAAGAACAGCGGGGTGGCGAGGTTGACCAGCAGAAGGGTGGTGAGGACGCAGGCTAAAACGGGGGACAGTGGGGCCAGGTGCTTCTGTTGCAGCCACCAGCGTTTCAGCCACAGCTCAGCTAACACCAAGGGGGCCTGGAGACCAGCAGGAATGTACACAGGAGCACATGTGGGATGGGTGGGGCATTGTAACCATCGGCATTTAGGCAACAAACAGCTTGGCAAGCAACAAGGGGGCCCACAATGAGCAGCAGCAGTGTGGCGGGCAGCAAAAAATCACATGGACAGTACACTTTTGGCAGGTGGTTGTTCAGTCCATCAATGACCCCGGCAGTGCTCACCCCCCTTCCAAGGGTACAGTTAAGGGCCACAAAATCTTCCATGACGGCCTCAAAGCCATCCTCCCTCAAGCAGACTCAGAATGACAGCTTCTATAAGAGGGAGCCAGCGCTTTCGTTCTACATGCCTCTCTCAATCTATAGAGAGGCAAGCAGGACGGCAATGGTGATTTCCTATCACGCAATGACTATCATACAACTGCATCGAGGAGGAAACAATTGAGGAACCCATGGAGGAATTTGTGGCATGCACCTGCATCCTTTTGGGGAGGGAAGAGAATTTTTGGCATGCACCTCTTTTTGGGGAGGGAAGAGAATTTGTGGCATGCACCTGCATCCTTTTGGGGAGGGAAGAGAATTCGTGGCATGCACCTCCTTTTGGGGAGGGAAGAGAATTTGTGGCATGCACCTGCATCCTTTTGGGGAGGGAAGAGAATTTGTGGCATGCACCTCCTTTTGGGGAGGGAAGAGAATTTGTGGCATGCACCTGCATCTTTTTGGGGAGGGAAGAGAATTTGTGGCATGCACCTGCATCCTTTTGGGGAGGGAAGAGAATTTGTGGCATGCACCTCCTTTTGGGGAAGGAAGAGAATTTGTGGCATGCACCTGCATCCTTTTGGGGAGGGAAGAGAATTTGTGGCATGCACCTCCTTTTGGGGAGGGAAGAGAATTTGTGGCATGCACCTGCATCCTTTTGGGGAGGGAAGAGAATTTGTGGCATGCACCTCCTTTTGGGGAGGGAAGAGAATTTGTGGCATGCACCTGCATCTTTTTGGGGAGGGAAGAGAATTTGTGGCATGCACCTCCTTTTGGGGAGGGAAGAGAATTTGTGGCATGCACCTGCATCCTTTTGGGGAGGGAAGAGAATTTGTGGCATGCACCTCCTTTTGGGGAGGGAAGAGAATTTGTGGCATGCACCTGCATCCTTTTGGGGAGGGAAGAGAACTTGTGGCATGCACCTCCTTTTGGGGAGGGAAGAGAATTTGTGGCATGCACCTGCATCCTTTTGGGGAGGGAAGAGAACTTGTGGCATGCACCTGCATCCTTTTGGGGAGGGAAGAGAATTTGTGGCATGCACCTGCATCCTTTTGGGGAGGGAAGAGAAGACCCCACCGGCCCTACATCCGTGGTCGGCACAATCAACAAGATCATCAAAACACTTGCTTTGTTGTGCTTCGATGGATATAATGCCGATGATACAGCATGCCTGAAATGGTTTGGAAAAATTGGCGGCCAAGATGACGCAGCATGTTCAAGTCTCCAGTGCTACCTGGCTACAAGGATGCCATTGCCCCACAGCGGCAAAGAATAAGCCACAGCAACCTAATGCAAGGTACTGAGTGCAAGCAACCCATATGGTGCGGAATGATGCCACGCATCAGAGAATCACATATGGTACGGATTGCGACACAGCAACACAGCAAGCATAAAAGCTCTGGCAAGGCACGTCTTGCTCAAGGATAAAAGACAAACTGCTATTCATAAGGCACATTGTTCTTGACCTACGCTTCACTTATATTGAGGCAAATGACACTCGGCATTCTCTCATATCAAAGCATATTACATGCAAAAGAGATAGGCATACGACTACCAGTGCACTATTGCTAATGCGCAAGCTTGGATGCACGATTGTTGCTTAGCAAATCAAAACCATTTTGGCGCAGAAAAAAAGGTCATCAGTTTTGAGAATGAAGTTGTCACGACCCCTATCACTCCTCCTACCTCAAAATATCCTAAAAAGGAAAACCAGCTCAACTTCTGGGACCTTTTGATACTCCCAGATATAGGTATCTGCAACCTTTTTGTATCAAGCTTCACAATTTCATTTTGAACAATGATTGGAGGCCATATTTAAACCAGTTTTGCTATCTCTTGTTTGAATTTGTTCTAAAAAAGGTGACTGAAATTATATAACTCAAACCACAAACTTTTTCTGCCCATTTCTTCTGCAAGACTTTTTGTCCGGAAAAGGACCCCAAACCAAACAAACGCTTTCGGGCTCAAGCGTGTTTACAGTAAGTTTCCAAAAACTTTTTGTTGCAACCAAGCTTGAAAATTTGCCACATTGGGGTCCATGGCTGGAACCCATTAATTGTACTACTTTTTTAGCATTTCAGATAGGCCCTTCTGGGAAACTTCAGAAGCAACTTGTGCATAACACCTATGTCTGCCATATGGTCAAGTTTTGTTCTACCTGGATGGTGAAGAATGTCAGCCACTTCCATCGCCAAGGTCCCCTTGCTTCATCCTGCATGAAGGGAAGCAGAAAATGCAGGCAAAAATTGCAGATGATGGCACGGACATTCTAAGGGCAAAGGGATGAAAAAAATGAAATGGACCTCTGCTTTTTGTTGGGAGTAACCTCTTGGTTTTGCATTTTGCACCAGAACTAATGGACAATCTTGAGTTCTGGACGCCTCAACCAAACAATTTCATTACTTTGCAATGCCCTAGATCGAGGAGGAAAGCAAAGGATAAGCTTGACTCCAGAAGTAGACTGGCACCTTTGGGATGCAGCACCCAGATACAGCCCATGGCAATCAGCCCCCATGGCAATCAGAAACCCGGATGCAGCTCATGGCAATCAGCCCCCATGGCAATCAGAAACCCAGATGCAGCTCATGGCAATCAGGAATCCACAATGTTGTTTCATCGCCATAACATGGAAAGATTGGGAAGATGCATGCCAAACCCACACTGACACAGGGAGGTGCCCAGCAAACACACTCCACCTCTTTAAATTACAAAAAGAATGGGGAGATGCATGTCACTGACATGCTGCACACCACACTCACACAGGTTCGGGGCGGCAAAAGACATGTTTGGGCTCTCAACGTCCAAATGTCAACCACTTCAACCTCATGTTTGCCGCACTTGGTGCCTAGAGCCTCCTGTGCATCTCTTCACCAATTCCTGCGTGCCTTGCCTGCTGCAGCACATCAAATTCCAGACACACCCGTACCCCTGCGTGCCTTGCCTGCTGCAGCACACATCAAATTCCAGACACACCCGCACCTCTGCGTGCCTTGCCTGCTGCAGCACACATCAAATTCCAGACACACCCGCACCTCTGCCACAAATTGGGGTGCCAAAACCTCTCAAACTTCGGGTCCTCTAAACCACAACAGTAGCACCTCCACATTCTTGCTTCCCCTTCGCACCAAATGACCCAGAGGGGTGAACTGGCCTATATTGCAGGACATGCTCTTTCTCAAATCTTTCTTGATTGAAATCCGACCATGAAAACAATTATATTAATCAATTAACAATAATACATTCACCAAAAAGTGATGAGAGTTGGAAGACTCCAGATCACTCTCCTGACCTTAGATCACCCAAAAACGGCCCATGGCTCCACCCTGAGGCCAATTTTCACTCCCCAAAGCATGTTTTGGTAACCTCCATATACTATGCTAACATCCTGCACATTTTAAAGGAAGAAAGGAGGTAAAAAAACCTTTTGGGGACCCCTTGTGTTGGGTTTTCTATTAGGTAAATGGATGAAACTCTGTACCTGACTAACCACTAGGTCTTTTCACTCCATTTCTTTTGCAATGGTATTTTTTGGTCCAAGGACTTCAATCCACTAAAAAACACCGAGTTTGGTGCAGCCGATGGTCTGGAATGGAGGTTAGGTGGTCAAAAAGTAGGGTTCACGCCACAGCTAATAAGGCATGTGCCCGAAAATTGCCTGCTTTCAAACTTTGGTGCTACAGACAGTGCCATTTGGTGCCAAGGAAACAGGCTGTTACAGGAACCAAAGCTTGAAAACAGCAAATTAAGGGGCACCTGTGCGTGGAGCATGCAAAAAACAGGCAATTTCAGGCCTCGGATCCCCCTTCTGCAAATTACCTGGAGTTGGCAAATGATGATCTCGTGCGCTATGCCGCTGATCACAAAAGTCAGCGTCAAGCCAATAGCACGCCGGATCTCACGTTTATGCCTGAGGTTCGAAGGGATCAATGAGTGACAAACGAACACAGAAATGCCAAGTCGCCCTGTTGTTAAAAGAGTGGAGCAAAAAAATGTCATGCTTCTACCATAATTACCTCTGTCAAGCCATAAGCAGACCATCAAGGCCAACAAGGCAAGCATATTGAGGCCATATGCATGGATACTGCAGTTTTCCAGTATGTGCGTTGGAAATGCAATGGTTGCCATGGTTGAGGTGTGTTGGAAGCCGACAAGCAAAGCAAGCTGGCAGGCGCATTTCACTAAATCTCATTGAAACCAAAAACATTTTTCTTCAAGGAAGGGGCTTGATGCCAATGCTGGTACTGCCTCTAAAATAGCTGCGAGCACACACACACACACACACACCTGGCTTCTTTGTGCACCTGCTGCTGGTGGTGGTCCCGATGGTGGTGAGGATGGTGGTGATCAGCCGCAGCGGGCTCGGCAGCACGCAGTGCAGTTGGCTCTGTTTCCTTTATGAGCCGACCTGCAAAGACGAGGCAAGCAACACACTGTTCTGCAAGTCTACTTAGTGGGGTCAAAAAGCACCAGCGGGCTCGGCAGCACGCAGTGCAGTTGGATGTGTGTGCTTTATGAGCCGGCCTGCAAAGACGAGGCAAGCAACAAACTGTTCTGCAAGTCTACTTAGGGGGGTCAATAAGCACCAGCGGGCTCGGCAGCATACAGTGCAGTTGGATGTGTGTGCTTTATGAGCCGGCCTGCAAAGATGAGGAAAACCACAATTTGTTCTGCAAGTCTCCTTGAGGAGGTCCAGAAGCGGCAGTACGGATGCAATATATTTCCCAGAGGCGGAGCAGATGGATGCTGAGCAACACATGTTGGCAGCCCGCCAATCCATCTGAATGAGGAAAAATGTCGGTAGTAACAAAATCTTTTGTACAAGTTTCAAAAGGATATGATATCCTTGGGGGTATCAGCTGATGGCACCGAAGAATGTTTCCTACGAGTGTGAAAGGAATATGATACTCGCAGGGATCTCAAACAATGGCACTAGGATCTCAAACAATGGCACCAGGATCTCAAAAAATGGCACAAGGATCTCAAACAATGGCACAAGGATCCAGGTTCTACCAAGATGGCTGCAAAGAGCTGGACAAAAAGGATGCTGGATTTCAAAAGGCACAATGCCTTGTGAGGACAGAAAGGCATGGCGGAGGGGATGACGGCAAGACAGAATGGGCCCAAGCACCACAGAGTCCACCCAACCAGTATAAGGAGGTAGTTAATTAATGTGCGCAGACCACTGACAGCATGCACCTGACAGTCAGATGAGAAGGGAAGGTACATTGGCACAAGGACCCCTAAGTCCCTCCCATCTGTGACAGAAGGCAAGCCAACAAGCGCAGATCAGTGCCAGCAGGTAAAGTGGTCAGGTACAGAAGGTTATAGAGGTAAGCGCATGCACAAGGCACAGAAGGCAACAGAGGTGGCCGTGCACGAGGGATGAGGTAAGGTCAGGCACTCTAGCTTACCGAGGTAGTTTGGATGGCCTCATGTGGTACAGAAGTGGTAAGCTCAGGAGCAACAGGTTTTTACAGAGGTGAGCATGCACAAGGGATGAGGTCAGGTCAGGCACAGAAGGCTACAACAGAGGTGAGCATGCACAAGGGATGAGGTCAGGTCAGGCACAGAAGGTTACATCAGAGGTGAGCATGCACAAGGGATGAGGTCAGGTCAGGCACAGAAGGTTACATCAGAGGTGAGCATGCACAAGGGATGAGGTCAGGTCAGGCACAGAAGGTTACAACAGAGGTGAGCATGCACAAGGGATGAGGTCAGGTCAGGCACAGAAGGTTACAACAGAGGTGAGCATGCACAAGGGATGAGGTCAGGTCAGGCACAGAAGGTTACAACAGAGGTGAGCATGCACAAGGGATGAGGTCAGGTCAGGCACAGAAGGTTACATCAGAGGTGGTAAAGATGTAGATCACGTGGGTACAGAACGTTACAGGGGTGGTCAGGTCAGGCACAAGGTAAGTGAGTGCACAGAGCATAGCGCAAAACGAAAAGGAGGGTAAGAGTGAAACGAGCCCATGCACATTTCTTCAGTTGCAGAAGGTTCAACCACAGGTGGCAGATAAGGAATCCAATCTCGCAAGACTAAACAATCTGCATTCAAAAGCATCCTCATTAGCTGCAGCAATTTTTTGTCAAGAGATCAATTTGGTAGGTTGCACTTGGCTTGTGCATCCTGCCGCGTTGGCTTGCTACTACTTCAACAGGATGTTGTTGCCTTCCATCCCACCTTCCATTCACTCGCCATGAGCCTTAGAATGGCTTGTTGCTGCTAGCTACTACATCAACAGGGTGTTATTGCCTTCCATCTCACCTTCCATAATGGTGTCGTGGATCACGGTCCTCAGCACACTACTGGTTGTGATGTTCCACCGCCTGCCCCAAAAATCTGCCAAGCTCGTGCTGAACCTGCACAGCCCAATGAGGTAAGTAAGCATAACCATACTAAATAAAAATGCATGGAAAGACACTTTACTCTGCACCAGCCCAAGAAGGTAAGCAATCATAACCATGCTATACATTCAAATGCATGGAAAGACACTTTACTCTGCACCAGCCCAATGAGGTAAGCAAGCACAACCACATTATACATTCAGATGCATGAAAAGACACTTTACTCTGCACCAGCCCGAGACACAAGTAGAGAATCATAGCTGCACTTTATTTAGAATGCAATACAAGTGAACAACACGCATAACGAGACTTTGTCCAGAACGCATGGAAAGACATGTGGATGGACTCGTCTCTGCTACCAAGCAAACCATAACTTGCCTCAGGCAGGATTTGTGAAGCAGCTCCTTGTGGGATCAATAAACGACAGTATTTGCACTTTGCAAAGGGCTGGAAGAAAACATGGCAAAGGCAGCTTCACGACCCAATCCATCCAACGGAAAAACCTTCAAGATTTAATTATGAGGCGAAGGTCATCCTAGGAGCCCCAATCATTTGCTTCTTTGTCTCTAAAAGCTCTCCTGAAAGGTGGGGATTGATGAGGCAAAGGCCATCCTTGGATACCCACCCTCTAACAGAGCTCTTAGAGACAAAGAAGCACTTAGTGGTAAATGGCTGCATAAACAACCTGAATTATTCACTCGATCTACCAAGGCAAGACACAAGGTAGAAGCACAAGCGAGTAGCCCATGGTACACAGTAGGGAAGCCTAGAGCCTGAATGGAAACCAGAAATAGCAGTAGCATGGATTTTGAATCATTCTTAAGGAAGGAGCACTCACCATGGCTGGTCGAAGGTTGGGATGATCTTCATGCCCAGGGCACTACATACCAGCGATGCTGGTAGGTCCATGATAACCCCCAGGAATCCAACCATGCCAAATGCTGCACGCAAGAAGTCCAAATGAATGAGCACATCATGTGACTCAGGGCTCTGTGTTGAAATGTCTGCTCAGGAAGCCTGTTACACTGAACATAATAGTATTGATAAAGGGTCACACTGAATATGATGATAATATAAATATCAAAGGGGCTTAGCAAGGCAGCACAGATGAAAAGAAGGAAAAGACTATCCCAGCCAGGGGGCATGCACGAGGGTGCATGCACATGTGATTTGTAAAAAAGTGAAAGGGCTTGGCAGGGCAGAGCAGTTGCCAAATTTGGTGTCAAAGGGGCTCAGCGAAGCAGCACAGATGAAAAGAAGGGAAAAGATCAGCCAGAGAGCCTCGTGCATGCACAGATGCTAGATAAGAGCAAAAGGACCCATCAAGGCAGTGCTGTTGTCCCTAAGAGACAATGCATAGCTATGCCCGATCCACGCAGCAATGCCCAAGATCCCCAGAGCAATGTCCGAGATTCCCAGAGCGACAGTGCGACGCACGCAGGCTGGAGCTCAACCAACCTTCTTGAGGAGTAACTGCGCCTCGAATAAGACCTTCTTGAGGAGCAACTGTGCCTCAAATAAGAGACATGCGAAAACACACAGAGGGTTCGCACTCCAAGGAGGAGTCATTTGTTTGCTCCTTGGAGGTAGGAGCCATTTGTCTGTATTGCTACACGACTCACCACAAGGAGATGTCTGCCATCTGGTAAGCTTTACCGCCTTTAAGGGGTTGGCTGCACCAACAGCTGCAGGATGAGCTCACATACCTAGGATTAAGTTATGAAGGATCGTCGGAATTTGCAGGTTGACCGCCAGAAAGATCACGGTGGCCAGCAGCACTGTGCATCAAAAGAATCATGTGTGATATGATGAACACAAAAATGTCATGCAAACAGAAATGCCTAACTCTGCAGCTTGACCGCCAGAAAGATCACGTTGGCCAGCAGCACTGTGCATCGAAAGAAACATGTGTGATATGATGAACACAAAAATGTCATGAGCACAGAAATGCATAACTCTGCAGGTTGACCACCCAACAAAGAGCACGGCGGCCAGCAGCGCTGTGCATCAAAAGAAACATGTGTGAAATGACAAACAAAACAAGCCTCATGAGCACAAACACGTGTAATTTGTGCTCACATCGACTGGCACGAGATGAGCGAATCATTTTTATGACAGTATTTTCAGTCTATGATCTTGCGGCTGTTGCCTCTGAACATTTGCATGCAATGTGTCCTGAGGATGGGCCCTTTAGTGCCAAATTCAGTGCAGAGCTGTGGAAATTCCTGTATAAGCTTTGCAATACACCTGCTCAAACAGCAAGCTCCAAAGCATGCATTCCCAAGCAGACATCGGCATGGCTTGATTGGCGTGGCTTACTGGCACGCGCTTCTAGCCAGATGCGGGCATAACTTGCTTGGCATGGCTTGGATTGGTTGGCGTGGCTTACTGGCACGCGCTTCTAGCCAGGCACAGGCATGTCATGGATGGACTGGCACAGCTTGCTCGGCATGGCTGGCTTGGTACGGCTTGGCCTGATTGGCATGGCTTACTGGCACACACTTCCAGCCAGACACGGGCATGGCTCGATTGGGACAATGAAGCTAGGCTGTGCCAATCCAGCCATGCCTGTGTCTGGCTTGAAGCACATGCCAAAAAGCCACGCCAATCAATTCAAGCCATGCCTGTGTCTGGCTGGATGAATGCTTTTTGAAGCCGAGCATGGCTTACTGGCGCGCGCTTCTAGTCAGGTCAGCCAAGTAGGTTTAGATTTAATGCCCCACTGCAGCCAGCTATTTCTGATTATGCAGGAACTTCAGCGAGACATATTTGAGCAACTCTGCATAATCAGTTTATGCCCGGGTGTGCCCAGGGTGTGGGGCCAGAAAACAGGCAAAATGCCTGCCAAATTGGGGTCCTCAGGAAGCTGTCTCCCGGCTTGCCTGACCAGCAGCGATGGCTGAGCAATTCATCAGGAGCACATTCTGGGGGGTCCGGGGGGCTGGGACGGGGGTGCAGAAGATTGCTCCCCAGACCTCAATTTTGGCAGGGAAAATGGCTTGTTAACATCACAGAGCCACCACTGCACCAAATGGGGTCGCGACACTTTTGCTGGGACAACAAAATATAAGAAACAAAGTTTGAAAACCCAGCATGTGCCATCTCGCTCGGGCCAGCCACGGAAGTCTGAATTTTCCAATTTCATCCTAAGGTGCAAATGCACGTGTCTATCAATTGAGCATACGCTCAGGCGGGCTGTCCAGAGCCCGTTGTTTTGGTCAAACGCCCAGCTGTCACTGCACGTCAGGAGCCACTCCCAGCACACTTGGGCCCCCAAACTTGGCAGGCATACCTAGGAAGCATGCTGAACAAGTCCTCATACTCAGGTTGTGGCCAGACATAGCGCTTGCCCAGTTTGCATGTTTGCACCACTTTTGCCTGCCTGACGCGCTCATGGGTGACCATTGCTTGGGGCCAATTTTGCCCTCCTTTTTTTCCACTCCTATGGATCAGGTTTGACCCAGGACCTACCCCAAAGCCAAAAAAAGGGACAAATTTGGGTCAGAGCAGGCACTTTGGCACCCACCTTTCTGGAAATGGCCAAAAATGCCTTAAAAAATGCCCCTGACTCACTCCTAGGGCCCCATCCTCACTTTTCTATAAGCAGAAGTACCAAGTAGGTCTCCCTCAACTACTTTGCATACTCAGTTTGGGTAAATTCCTTCAAGGCATTATCTCCTCATTCTTACACATAGCTTGGCTGACCTGACTTCTAGCCAGACACGGGCAAGGCTTGACTTGATTGGCATGGCTTATTGGCACGCGCTTCCAGCCAGACACGGGCATGGATTGGCTTCACTGGTGTGGCCTGGCTTTGTTGGTATGGCTTATTGGCACGCGTTTCCAGACAGACACGGGGAGGCTTGGTGGCAGTAGCGCTTTCAGACATTGCCATGGCTTGAGTGGGAGGGTACACAGCACAGAGCACCAGTTTGTGCAGCACCTTGCAGCATCAGGTTGCTCTATGGAAAGCATGTCATGTTTCATGAGCTGCGCCTGCTCTTGTGATGCCCCGCAGCATCAGAGTGCCTGACTTCTATCTGCTTCATGTCATGGAGCCTAGCTCATGACGACATGCACAGGGCGCTGCACCTTTTTTTGTGACAGCCTGCAGCATCAGAGTGCCTGACTTATATCTGCTTCATATCATGCCATGATGGAACCTAACTCATAACGACATGCACAGAGCGCTGCACCTTTCTTTGCAAAAGCTTGCAGCATCAGAGTGCCTGGGCTTCCTATATGGGCATGCTATGAATCATATTGGAATTGATCTGCTTCATATTATGGATCCCAGCTCATAACGACATGCACAGAGTGCTGCACATTTTTTTGCGATAGCCTGCAGCATTAGGATGCCTTTATGATTCATATCATGGGGCATAGCTTATAAAGGCAAGAATGTCTTGCTCCATGAGCTCCACCTGTTCTTGCAATGCCCTGCGGATGATCAGAATGCCTTGGCTTCCTACCTGCTCCATATCACGGGGCATAGCTTAAAGAAGGTAAGTAAGTCATGCTTCATAAGCTGCACCTGTTTTTGCGATGCCTTGTAGCATTAGGATGCCTGGGCTTCCTGCCTCATCATAGAGCCTCCCTTGAGCCTTCTTCCCATCGCTGGCTGTATCTGAGCATCATGTGAGAGTGGCCAAACACAATGCTTGATCATGTTAAGCTGTGCATGCGTGTATATGTCGTGTGTGTGTTTGTTTGTACGTGCATGCATGCTGGGATGTCTTGATGCCTCTATATGTGCGTGCCTCAGAATGTTGCACGCAAACAGCAGGGAGACCTGCTGCCGTGCTGTTGCTTCCTGCTTTTTACATAGCTCTTTTGCGACTGTTAGGGGAGCGTGCATCAAGGGGCCGGCAAATGTGCATAGTCAGTGTAAAGCCGCAATCAATCACTTGCCCGGTGGCAAACACTGCAAATGTACCGAATGCAAGGCTCACCTGCTGGGAATATGGGGAGCATGAGAATGGCCAGCGTCTGTAAGAAGCCACGTGGTTGAGCCAAGGGGCCTCGGTTCAAGCACATGGCCAACACCTGTGCATGTTTGGGTAGGAGGACTCAAGAGCCAAACATCTGCATATTGACACCTTGTTTTGGGACATGAGCAAGAACATGTGGACAAGTTCGACGTGTTTTCATGTACCACAACCATGTGTCCATGGAAGTGTGCCTGTGTGTGTGTGTGTGTGACCATTAAAGTTGTACATATTCCTGAAACTTCACATACAGTAGGTTGACTTCTGCTTTGCCTCACAGGTACACAATGTCCGTACACGCGCAATGTGTCACTGGTTAATTGGCATTTTACTAATTCATTGTCATGCTCCTTATTCGATGTCCACATAAAAAAATTCCAGGTAGGAAGCTGATGTGAAAGTGTGTGATTCATCAAGTTCACAGCCCTGTGACGCATACAAACAAACACAGGAAATCTTCAACCTCACAACAATGCTCACCTTGAAGGTGCCCAACCAGCCACTGCGCAGAATAGCACAGTAGAAATTGATAGTCAGCGAATTTGACCATCAGTGTTGTCTGCGCAAGAGTTCGCACTGTAAGCAAAACGCCGCACCTACCTGGCAAACATGAAAGAAGCCCTCACCACTATCTGCCCTTGGTAATTCCATAGAAGTGGAATGCAAAGGAGCCCGACTAGCACAGGTGTTGACGCAACCAAACGAAAAATCCCTGGTTTGCACTTGGCAACAAGATACTTGAGCCAGGCAACGCTAACAAGTGTGATGCTAAAGATGAGGAGGACTAGCTGAGCAGGACTAGCTGAGTCCGGGCCATATGAGTTGAGATGGATAGCCATGTTGCTATTACATTCGTCTCTCACGTCATCTCATTTTTTTTATAAAATGACTCTTTTAAAAAGCTGTATACACGTTTCCATAGTTTACTGTGTCTGTACAAATTCATTCAATCAATTGAACCCTTGACTTACATGGACAATTCAAAACGGATTACTATGACTGAAGCTGATTGAATCATCTCTGAGTATAATTGCAAGCATGGCCCTTCATCTGGCTGGTACAAGGCTTGTGCACCACTGGGCATGTGCGCCCATGCAGCAGACCATGTCCCTCCCTCTTCTGCCTGCCTGCATGGTTCATGGCAGCTTTGAGCATGTGCGAGCCTATTCGGCAAGCGATCCAGGAGGAACGAGTGGAGGACCTCCTTCTTCGAGCACTCCACCTGCTCCAGAGCAACAACATGCCAAGCAGCAGCAAGGCACATCTGGCACCCCCACAGCAAGCAGTAGAAGCTCTTCAGCGTCACCGCATGCAACCAGCAAACGGGAAGGAAATGATGCAAGCAGCGCCTTGGCAACCAGCATACAGGGACTTATAGATTCCGTTCATTTGAGGTGAGTTAAGTTCTCTCTAGCAAGTACGTGAGTACTCATGTGGGGGTCTGGCTTCAAATGGTGGCATTGTTTTGTCTTGGATGCTTATATTATTTTAGTTATATGCCATGTGTAGCCTGCAAAGAGGCAGCACAGGGTTTCATGTTCACACGCACGCGCGCGCACGCGCACACACACACACACACACACGCACGCACGCACGCACGCACGCACGCACGCGCGCACACACACACGCACATACACACACACACAGGGTTAAAACTGCATGCACTTGTACACACGCAGGGCCAGTGTTGCTCAGTCACATGCACAGACAGCCCTGTCTGCTGTCAGGGACAGGGTGCAGAGAAAGCTTTCAGAGACGCCCAGCAGCAGCATGGTAGCCAGGCAGCAGGACCAGCAGCCCCTCAGCAGCCGTGTCTACTCAAGGCTACAGGGCATCTCCAGAGCTGTGAATCAGGTGTGCTGGTTGCTCATCGTGTGTGTGTATGTGTGCTGGTATTACTTATACAATTGGTGCCCTACGGCGGCTGCTGGTGCACAGCATCCTTTGCCTGTTGATGAAAAAAATCTGTTGGAAACAGTGAAGGGAAGCCACCAGAATTGTCATGCCTGCCGAGCCGTGTGTGTTCATGGACATCTCAACTGGGTTGTTCTCAAACCTCGTGGCCAGGTCCACAGAAGGCCAGGCACATATAATGCCAGGTGCATAGAAGGGCACAGAGGGGCTTGTAGGTGTGGCCAGCTGCATATAATGCCAAGTGCATAGAAGGGCACAGAAGGGCTTGTAGGTGTGGCCAGGTGCACACAAGGCCAGGTGCATAGAAGGGCACAGAAGGGCTTGTAGATGTGCTGCAGGTTACAACTCTCGCCAAAGGCTTTGTTGCGCACAGTATCGTACCATGTATGCTCCCTTTCAAACGCAGCTGACTGGCTACACCACTGTGGAGCACTTGAAAGAAGCTGTGGCCAAAGCAGATGAGGACTTGATACAGATCCGTCAAGACATGGAGAGGAAGAAACAGGTATGCAATGCTTGAAAATTAACTTGGCGGACATCTTGGTTGTTTGACAAATGAATCCATGAAGACATGAAAGAAACAGGTATGCGGTACATATAAACCAACTTGGCATACAATGATTTCTTGCATGTCACCTTTGGGTGCTCAAAGTTTGGAGTAAGCTGCTTTAAGGTCTAGATGGTGAATAGGCATTTCAACTTTAGGCATTTTCCTCGACTCTCCCTTCTCATGTGAGAGGTCAGTGTGCTACGTGCTTTGGGCTCATGCTTCCATGTAAACAGTACTCCAACGTTCACACCAAGGCCCACTTATAAGGCAGGCTGTAGGGTACTGCCTCTCAAACTTCATCCAAGTTTGCCATCACTGTGAACCTGCTCACGAAAGTAGCCATGGTGTCCTGATTTTATACCCGTGATTGTGCAGTGGATGCACCTTAAAAGCTGCCATTTTAAAATGTGACTTGTCCTCTCATGCCGAAGCACGTTGAGTTCAAGAACTTCTGTCAAGTTGTACCACTCTGCAACTCAACACATGCCTGACTTTTCCATCATCCTTCATTCTTCAATAGGCCTATGAGGACATGCTAGAGACGCAGCTCAACCTTCAACGGGATTTAAATGCGCTGCTGCAAAAAAAAAGCAGCTGGGTGGACCAGGATGTATTGCGCTTGTGAGTGAGGGAGTGCTACCAGCCCCTACACCATGCTTCACCTTCAATTAGAGCCAGGCGGTCTAGTGTGCATCATTTTTCCGGTTATGAGTTAGTGGATGCAGCCTGTGCAGTTCATCTTGAATTTTGGTTTCAGTGCCACACACTCTTGTGAGCCTCTTTGTAGCGCTCGTGAGTAATTGGATCCAGCCTTTGCTGCCCACCAGAACTCGTGCAGTGGCAGCATCTACTCGCTCGTTTGTGCCTTGCTCTTGCACATGTGAGCAGGCGGTTCTGAAGGCAGTCAGCAGCCAAAACTCTGTGCATCTTCAGTACCAATGCATTTAATTGCTTTGTTCTTGTGCTTGTGTGCGTGTGCAGCCTTGAAGGCAGCTAGCAGCCATATCAATGTGCAGTTGCAGTGTCAACGTATCTGTGTGCTTCTCGATCTTGGACTTGTTTGTGTGTGCAGTTCAGAAGGCATCCAGCAGCCTTGTGCCTTTTAATTTAGTTACGGTGTCGGCGTGCTTGTTTACGTCTTGATGTCACGCCCTTGGCGTCCTTGCTTGCGTCTTGGTACATGTGGCATGCTTGTTTGCTTAATTACGATGTTGACGTGCTTGTTTGAGTCTTGTTCTCTTTCCCTTGACGCGCTTGTTTGCGTCTCGGTGCATGTGACGTGCTTGTTTGCTTGTTAATGGTGTTGACATGCTTGTACGCGTCTTGGTGTACGTGAGATGCTTGTTTGCTTGTCAGCGGTGTTGATGTGCTTGTTTACACCAAACATTCCTCAGTCAGGGCGCCATTATGCTTGTTTGTGTCTAATTTGTGTCTGTGTCTACGTTACCGACATCTTCAGCACAAGCGTCTCTTGTCTTTGTCGCCCTGCTGCTGCATTGAAGTGCTGCATCATTGAGCTGCAGCACTAAGATGCTGCATTGACACGTTTCACCATCAAGCTGCTGCATTGAGCTGCCGCACTGAGGTGCTGTGTTGAAATGTTGCATTCACAAGCTGCTATATTGCAATGCTGCATCATCGAGCTGCTGCACCGAGGGACTGCATTTAAAGGTTGCATCATCGAGCTGCTGCGAATGCAGTGTTGCATTGAAACACAGCATCTTCAAGCTACGTCATCAAGCTGCTATGCTGCACTCTCGTCTTACTTGCTTGCACCCTCCATCTGTTGCAGTACAGAACTGTGCCGGATGGAGCACAAAACGGATGCGGATGTGGCTGCAGCACGGGAGGCACATGAGAAGGCTGTGAGTGTGCTTCTGCTGTGAGTTCATTCATTCAACTCTTTTTCGCATGCACGCCGCACTCGCTTGAACTAGAAAGGATGCATTGCCTGAAACTGGGAGGCACATCATGAGAAGGCTGTGAGTGCTTTTGCTTTGAGTGCATCCACGTTTGCATGCATGTATTATTAGTTTGAACTTGGAAGGGTGGAATGCACATCACGAGAAGGCTGTGAGTGCTCTTGCTTTTGAGTGTGTGCTTCTTTGCATGCATGTCTTACTGCTTGAAACTAAGATTGGTGAGATGCGTGAAGCTGGATGCACATCATGGGAAGGCTGTGGGTGAACTTGCTCCTGAAGCACCTTTGCTTGTATCCCACGGTGACTTGGTGTGGAGATAGGGAGGATGCACTGAGTGCAGGCGGGTGTGAGCACGACTGCCTCAAGGAGCCGCTGTTATGTTGTACTCCAGGGCATGCTCTGCATTCAACTGAGGTCAATGAGTGCTTGGAGGTCAATGAGTGCTTGGGCCAATAAATCACATAATCGCCAATTAATAGCCTCTATTAATAGCCTCCATCATGTGGTACTGCGGAGTGCCTAGCTGTGCTGGTGAGTAGGAGCGTTCCATAGTCACGTTCTCATTCTGATTCAATTCAATTCGTTTTGGGAACCTGACATACTACTTTGTTGATCCCAACAAATTAACTCTAGAGCGTGCTGTCTCCTGGAGCTGCCTTAATCTCATGCTTTAGCTTGTGCAGACAAGTGGCAGCTGTTGGCATGCTGCTGTCTGCATACTGCTGTCACTGTCTTGCTCTGCAGTGTCCCTTTCAGCTAACAAGTGCTTTCAGACATCTCCCACGGAAGCAAGCATTCATACTGTAGGAGTTGTGCACTATCTAATGTACTGGCACTTGCAGGCCAATGAGGTGGGTGCTGCACAAGTCCACACTCATAAATCCGCGAGCGCAAATCCATAAGCAAAACACGTACTGGCATGTGCAGGCCGATGATGTGGATGCTGCACAAGTCCACCTCTTCAAAGCCATCCGGGAACGGTACACAGAGGAGCAGTTGTGGGGGGACAAGATAAGGAGGACGGCGACCTGGTGGGTGCATGCATGCTAAATGCATACTCACAGCATCAATGTACCTTGAATGCGTGCGCAAGCCGCACCCAGATCTCTGTACATGTGCTCCCTCTGTACAAGATAATAAGGACGGCTACTTGGTGGGTGCATGCCACATGCAACACATACACTTTCACATGGGCTTCAAGTCAGCTCGGCCATGCTGTGCCAGTAAGCAAGGAGTTCTAGCCCCAAGGGAAAAAGAGTATTCAGAGCAAAAACAAATGACCTACTTGGCAGCTCTGTATGAAAAGAAGTGAGTTTGGGGTCTTTGAGGTCAGCCAGGGGCATTTTTTAGGCTTTTCAGGCCAAATTCAGATGAATTCTGTTTCAGGGGTGCCTAAATGCATGCTTTGATCCCACTGTGCCCCACTTATTGGCGCCCAGGTAGGTTAAGAACAAATCCAATCCATGGGAATGAATATTGGACGGAAAGCTATAAGAGTTGAGCGCATGCGCTTGGCAAAATTGGTGCAAAATGGAAACTGGGCGGTAGCAGCATCCGGCCACCATCTGAGTATGAGGACTTGTTCATTGTGTTTCCTCCTAGGTATGCCCTGCCAAGTTTGGAAGCCTTAGAATTGGATGCCCCTGGGCTTCGTCAAGGCTGGGAGCTGTCATGGCTACGGACTTTGACGTGTCTGCATGCCCCTGCTATCTGACGCCAGCAGCTTCATTTGTGGCATGCACTCTCCATTTCGTGTTATATTCTCACCCACTAAGGGGGGAGAAACTTGAAACCCAATAAATAATCAAAACTATTAAAAAAATGGGTCATAAAAGGCCGGCTCCCCAAACCGTTCACCCAGCGCTTCTTGCATAGCTTTGAGCCTTTCCCTACCGAAATTGGGCGGTTTTCTGGACCCCTGCCCCAGCCCCCCGGACCCCCCAGACTATGGTCCTGGGTAAGTTCCCAGCAATTGCTGCTGGTCAGGCTAGCCGGGGGGCAGACTTCTGAGGACATCGTTTTGGAAGGGATTTTGCTTGCTTTTGGGCCCTACACCCTGGGTACTCTGGGCATCATCTGAATTAGCAAAGTTACTCTGAAAGCTCCAGTTTGAGGTCCTGTAACTCAGAAGTGGCTGGCTTCAGTGAGGCAAGAAAGGCAAAAAAAAGAAGTGATGCATGGCTCGACTCATGTATGGCAGGTGGACCTGGGGCCTGGCGGCAGACACTCTGCTGTCCAGGCACAAGTCAACATCAGCTTCCAATCGTTCCTGCTTTTTGCACCATCGTTTCAAATACAAAACAATCACATAAAGCCGGGGCACCCTGGCTATCCTTGGCAGGTAGACCTGGGGGCTGATGGGGCTGCAGGTGCTGAGCTTTCAAAGCCTGGCAACTAGCTTTCTCACCATCATCCCAATGCAATGACAGACCAAGAATCCTCAACTGTGCTCAGCAGGTGGACCTGGGGGCTGATGGGGCTGCAGGTGCTGAGCTTTCAAAGCCTGGCAACTAGCTTTGCCACCATTGTCCCAATGCAATGACAAACCACAAATCCTCAACTGTGCTCAGCAGGTGGACCTGGGGGCTGATGGGGCTGCAGATGCTGAGCTTCATGGGCGTGATCCTGGTCATTGAGCCGCGCAGGGTACGGCTGATGCAAGGCCACATGCAGGAGTCTCTACAACAGCATGAAGCGGTCATGCGGGAGCATTTAGACTCACAGCTGGGGACCCACTTTGCTCAGGTGCGGGGTGGAGGAGGAGTCAGTTGCTGCAGCAGCATGGTGCGATCATGTGACGAGAGTACCTGGACTTGCAGCCTGAAGGCACCCACCCACCTTGCATGGCAAGCGCATGTGCTGACTCGCAGCCCAAAGGGCGCCCACCCTGCACAGGGGCGCAACAGCATGTGCCAGGTTGCCTTGGCAGGGAATGCGTGGTAGATGTAAGATGAGCATTGTGTCAGATGAGCCATGTGTCCAGATGAGCCTTGTGTAAGATGAGCTTGTGTGCAAGATGAGCCATGTGTTAAGATGAGCCATGTGTAAGGTGAGCCACGCTGGGCTGACATTGGCAAGGTGGCCATCTGATTGTGCAATGGTCACTTGATTCCCAGCTTGACATCCAGATTGCATTGGCGGGGATGAAAGGTAGACCCAAGACGAGCCATGCTGGGCAAGCTGACATTTGCAAAATGCCCTTACGAGTTAAGCTTTTGCATGGTCGTCACATGCTTGGAAGGGGGACAAGAAACATGCTTACGTAAGGGCCGCTGCATTCAGGAAAAGCGTTGCCCCCCTTTGGCGCAACGCTTTCCCTGAATGCAGCGGCCTTTTGGTAAGTATGATCCTTTCTTTTGTTCTTGTCTTTTCTTTGATGCAATGCCTTGGTTTCTCAACGGGATATTCCAGAACAGCTGCGTGCGCAAAACTGTATTGCCCCTTGGAAACGATATCTGCGCTCCTTTATATAGGAGATATACATATATAGCTTGACACAATACCCCAGACAGATGCATGTGTAAACCATGTCGCCCCATGTGTGCAATGTCTGCACTTTTTGACACAAGAAAGAAAGCAGACTTTGAAAATTGTGGAATGCATGACTGGCAAGGAGTACGTTACAAGTGGCCTTTTGCTGCAGTCACAGTCACACATCTGGTATGCATGAGCTGCAGAGTGGCTTGCAAGGTTCCCATAGCCCTTTTTTATATTGGTTTCCATTAGTGAACGGAGGTGTGCTGATGTGGCGCTCAAGCACGAGGTCCTTTCAACCGCATAGGCCTTACAGCTCGTGTGGGAGTCAATTCATGTAGGAAAGGAAAGGAAAGGGTTACATTGCTGTACCTGCCTGCGGGGGCAGTTTAGCTGAAGCAGAACTTGCCTGTAACCAAACCAGTCCAATCTGTAAGCAATACGAGTAGCTTATTCACAGCATTTCAGGCATGCAGAGACAAACTTGGCTAATCCTAGGGCATCATCCTGGTTCATTGCTTTATGTAGGTGCGCCAAGCCGTGCAAGACAGCCGGGAGGTGAACGTGGTGCTGCACTCGCTGGAGGAGATGCAACAAATGGGCATGCTGGGCGCGGGGGGCGGGACCAGCGGCAGTGGGGTTGATGGCCAGGTGCAACATGTACACTTGGCTCAGGTAGGTGTATGCGTTTGAGTGAATATGGTGCTGCACTCGTGTATGAAGATGCAACCTATGGACATGCTGGGCGCGGGGGGCGGGACCAGCGGCAGTGAGGCTGACGGCCAGGTACAACACATGCATTCGGCACAGGTATGCATATGAGTTTCTGAGTGTGTATGTGTGTATGTATGTGTGCGCGCGTGTGAGTTCGCCCGCGCTTACATCAGAATCACAGTTACATCTTAAAGAGTGTCATATTCAACCTCAGTGTAGTTGTACAGAAGGGGTGAATTGAGGTCCAAAATGCCCTTTTCCTGTGTGCTCCCAACATAGGTGCACCCCAACTGGCACCTTTGAAGCTTTATAGCTTTGTAAGAAGAGCCAGTCGCATTGCACAAGCCTATTTTGCCACGGCCTGATCCCTTTTTTTGCCACCAAATCTCCGATCCAGATCACCCACTGCTCCATTGGTTGATTTTAAGGTTCATGGAGTCCCTTTTTTAAAATAACATCATCATAAGAGAAATGAATTGATTATACCCTGTAGTTGGTCAAGTGCAGAATTTTAGCCACTTCCCTAGGAGAAAAGCCAGCACAAAGGTTGCCAAGGAAGTCACTTTTCAACCTCTTCTTTTTGTTTTAATGATTATGATTGTGCAGAATGTTAGCATGGTATATGGGGATCATCCACGCAAATTTTTGGGGGAATCGAAAATGCCCCATTTGGAGCCATGGCACATTTTGGATGATCTGAGGCCAGGAGAGTGATTTGGGGTCTGGTTTTTCATTTTTTGGTGAATATGATATTTATTGATGGTAACACTGGTTGGTATGGTTAGGTTTTAGGAAGAAAGCCCTTCCCTTTTTAGCTGCACCATTTGGACGCCTGCTCTTCTTCTCTACGTCTTGCTTGTCAGATATAAGCAAATTCTGGGCCTAATGCTGCTAGGAACTTTTAAAACCATGCTCTCTTTCTTTCTTGTCTTGTGGTGAAGGGGATTCTTGGCCTCTTTAAGCTAACCCCGGGGAGCTAGTGCTGCTAAAAACCCTACAGGACTACACTAGCTTTCCTCCTCATCTTCCGGTGAAGGGTCTCACAGAACCCTGAGCTGTGTGTGTCTTCTCCTTACTTGATGTAGGTAGCAGGGTTAGTCATTCACCGGTCTTACAGGATAAGTTCGCCAACAATTCACCAGAGCTTGAGATCCGAAGAAACTGTTCGAACGCATGTTTGCCTGTAGGCGGGGGGGGGGGGACGGGGGAACCATTTGGCCCCCAACGTCCACTCCCACCTCTACCCCTTGATCCCCCTTACACGACTTCTGGGGCAAGGGGCAATAAAATATATATGAATATATAAATGAATGAATATGTGTATATATATGTATATATAATGGGAAGGACAAGGGTCCGTCAGTGGGGTGTCAAAGGGTAGTCAAGGGGGTTGTAAGGGGGTGTTAGTGGGGTGAGGGGGTCCCTTCTTGGCAGAGGGGTTCAAAGTTGGCAAAATGCACTTAGAATGCGCCAAAAACACAAAAATGAGTTTGCCAACAGTTCGAAGTTGGTGAATGATCCAACCCTGGTATGTGGTGTTCTCAATGGCTACATAGGTGCTCCTTTTCTTTAAGTTGCCGATCCATGGCGCAGTTCGTTGAACGCGAAAAAGTGGCACGTTTTTACCCCTTTTCCTTAACAAAGTGTCGTTTTAACTACATATTTTCCGATTATTTCCCTTTTCTTGTCAAGCACAGTGCATGCTTTCTATACCTTTTCAGAGCCCAAGCACCATTTCAGAGTCTGAGCATGCACGCCCTGCTTCCCCTGGGGGGTCCAGCGTTTATGTCAGAAACTGCGCATGTTGCCAAACAAAGAAGTTGCATTCATGTCTCTCACAAGGAGGAACAAGAAAAGCACTTCCAAGCAAGCCTGATGGAAATGGTTGCCGACCTTTCAGCTTTTCCAGTGCATCTTGTTTTTTCTTGCAAGCATGGCTTGGTACCTGTCGTTGATGCAATTATGGGAGGCAGCCTTCAGCATCTGCCAGCAGAAAGCGAATTCTCTCAACCTGAAATTCTCTTGAAGTGTCACTGCACCCAAGCAAGGCAAACACCGGACCTCCGGCATAACTAATTCTCTCGACTTGGCGTGTCTTGCAGGGAGGGGCTGGCGGCCACCATAGCAGAGTAGGGGACGAGAAGGGCGAGGAGTTAGCAAAGGTGTGCAGACACTGGATGGGGTGATCCCCTGTTTAATGCCGGTTGCATCTTGCTGTGCATTTGAAATGTTGCATTGCCATAGCGGATTTCTGGAATTGCACAAACCCCATCATTTTGGCCCTGCATGGTGGCTGTGCACATGTTAGACACATATCGGTTTGAAGGGTATGTGGGAGAGGGAATTCACGCTTTTGGATAGCTAGGGATGATGATTGGCCAGGAGTGCCCCTCTCCCTGCCACCCGAGCTGCAGCCCCTTGCAGCAACCCACACCTTGCAACAGAAACTTCCATAGCCCCCCCAAAAAGTCTGCAGGGCTCTCAGATATGCATGGTTGATGTTTGCAGTTTCATGATCCCCTCTTTTGAGGGGACGTGGTTGATGTGTGTGGTTTTGTAAAACATCTCTTTTTAGGGTGCGTGGTTGATGCATGATTGCAAAACCTTATTTCATGTTCTTGGGACGCACCAAGTGTAGGTCCCTCTGCGGTATGCAGCACAATACAAAGTGATAATACAAAGCAGACGCTTGACCGGGACAGCCCTTCATTTCTTTTGAAACCAAAATCACGAACGCTTTGTTGGTGCTCTTCCTTTTTAAAACACCCCATGATTATCATCCAGGCACAAACAATATTGTCATTTTGATGCATTCAGCAGTTACTTATTTGCTCTGCTCTTCAAGTTCTCTGGCAGGACAGGATTGCTGGCCTGCTGCTTCTGTATCTCAATTACCCCTGCATCTGCTGGGCCAACTCACGTCTCCCAACGACGCAGTATCAACGGAGGCTCCTTAACCCCTTTCCTTAATGCATGCGGTCTTTTGATTGCGTGACCGTATCTTCTTTTTTTCACTGCGACCTCCCCATTGCTGTCAATACCAGAACCTGCATACTAATTCACTTCCAACAGGCACTCTCTGTTGTGACAGTGTTGTGACTTCAATTATGTGTACACACAGCTAGGCATGCTGCAGGCTGCTGTTAAGCTTGGATGGCGTTGCCGACTGAGTTGGGCCTGATGTGATGCTGCTTACAAACTCACTTCCCGTAGGTGCTCTCTGATATTGTGACATTCATGGATGGCGTGAACACTGGGCGTGCCACGCAATGAGCCATTGGGCATTAGTGGCGTTCTATACTGAGCTGGGCGTGCTGCTGCTTTCTATACTCACTTCCTACAGGTGCTCTCTGCTGTTGTAACATTCATGGACGGCGTCAACACCGAGCTGGGCGTGATGCGTGGACAGTTGGGTCGGCTGGAAGCTGCCAGGAGGGCGCCAGCCGAGCCAGTCCCCGGTGCTCCTGTGTTTGCTTCTGATGCAGCATTTCCGTACAGTGAGACTGCAGGCCATTCCACGTCTGGCACACAAGGGGAGGGGGAGCCAGCGTTATACCCACAAGCTGCAGGACAGGGCGGCTACATAGACAGGTCAGGATCACAGCAGCAACAGCAGCCCATAGAGGAGGAAGGGAGTGATGAGAGACATGGTGGTTTGGGTCGGCCGTCGCGTGAAGGGGTTTCTCCAGGCAAGCACAGCTGGTGGGGTGTGGGCCAGCAACACTGGTCACCAGAACGAGCGGCAGGGGTAGCAGCAGCAGTGGGCAGTGGCGTGGGGGCAGTCGTTGGTGCTCTGCTTGTGGCGTACTTCAGCAGCAGATAGGGAGGCCTGGAATTCTGAATTGACAAATGTCGCCTTTCGCCAGCACGCATGAAGGAAAAACCCAATAGTCTCTGCTGGCACTGAGAAGGAAAAGGAAAGAAAATATTATTACGCGGTGGCAAAGTCCACTGGACTGGCATCCATTCATGGGGATGAGTTGATTTGCTTTTAAAGTATCTGCTTAAATGTGTTGCTTGTGATTTTCTGGGCGGATTTGTTGCATATGTATGTGCCACATACATATGCAACAAATCCAGTGGTTGAAAGAGCCAAGAAAAGAAGAAGAGAAAAACTACGCAGGCAGTCTAAAGCAATTTGTAGTTAAAAGTGGGTGATTGGCAACAGCGATTTCCTGCTGATTCAGCTCAACATCTGGTGTTGGTCATTTCAGCCAGGAAGCTAGGGCTCGATAATTTCAACAATATGGCAGCTGTGAGCCTGAACTCGTCAGAGAATTTACCCCATCAGTGAGGAGTAAAAAAAAGGCTACGCTGACAAACAACAAATTGCATGCATAAAGATTAAGGGTAGGATAGGATAGGATAGGGTTACATAGCCGTACCTGCCTACAAGGGCAGCTTAACTGAAGCAAAAATGTGCCTGTAACCAAACCAAATCAAACTTGTGTGAATGTCAACTGAAAGCCTTGAGCTGAGTTCAGAAGCGTCAACTGTAAGAATCACACACAGAATCACACACACTGTCACTCCATATGAAACAAGCATGCAAAATCGTGCACAAGACTCCAAAAGGTTGTAGTGTCAGGAAAATATACTTTAAAGATTAAGGGTATAGAAGTTACAGAGGCAGAAGGCCTCCAGTTTAAACGACAGTTTGCTAGCCTGTTCATAATAAAAAAGAAGTCCACGTCTTGGTTTAAAAAAGCATACACATCAAAAGTATAAATTTACCTCTACCAGACGTGCCGCTGAAAACAATAACACTCATTATAATTATGGTGCCCTAGGCCCAAGTGCTGCCAGAAACCCACCAGACCCACACTAGCTTCCCCTTACCCTCTGGTTATGGTTACAAAAGGATAATGGTTACAAGGTTAGGGACCTTCAGCCAGAGCGTTCGGCTGATCAGTCTGTGACTGGTCTACGCCTGTGAAAAGTAAATCCATGAGCTCAAAAATGCAATGAAAAAGCTTGTTGTGCTTCTGGGAAAGAAAATCAAAAACCATGGGCGTGGTGACATGTTGCGCGCAAGGTTCAGTTTGAGAGAAACTAACTATCTGTCGAAACAGCTCGGAATGCCTCGGCACACCTCAGGGCACAAACAACTGAAGATGACATGGGCCTCATCTTGATCCTCATGCAGGTTGCATCCATCACAAACGGCAGACTCCTCACCAAAGATTAAATTGCTCTGTCAACACGCAGGGTGTGTGCACGCAATCTAAAACAGCTCACATTACGTAAAACATGGTCAGAAAGGTTCAAAGACATGTGGCGAGGAGTTCTCACTGGGGCACGCAAATTTGAATCAAAAGGAATGCCAAAGTAAGACTGATAGAGGGACACAGAATTTTGACCCTCTGGTGAGGGGGATCCAAGGCTCTTTGAGCCAATGCGTCTCCTTTTCTTAAATTGATGTAGGGAGTGTTCCCACTGCCTGCGTATTTATTCTTTCCTTACGGATTAACGGAAAAACCTCAGCAGCATAAATAAGAAACTTTCTTGAAGGAAAGGAAAAAATCCAAAAGCTGGCGGTACGCAATAAGCAAAGGACCCAGCAATGAATTGTGCTAAAGCCCCATCAAAAAACAAACCATAATAACAAACAAATAAGGGAAAGACAGAAAGGTCTGGAGGCTCAAAAAGGATGCACAACCGCCCATGCTTCGTGCAGTTTTCCTTTACTTGTAAGATTCCAAGGAAGCCTGAAAGACTTGCATACAAGCTCCACACCCACCCTCTCCATTTTGCATGCAGGCATGCCACTATTTGAGATGCCATTGAAATTTGAAGCAATTCTCAGAACCTCCATCATGGATGATCTCCTTTTCCTGAATTACGTAGAAATAGAAGGAAGAAGGTAAGCTTGTGAGCAGTGAATACATTCATCAACCATGGATTAAGCGCATCGGGTTGAAGAGCAATTAGCAAGCTTGATGGTAAAGTCTCGGCCTGAACCTTACCGTAGTCTACATGGCTTGATTTTCTCCCGCTTTTATCCTAGAGCATCATCATGAAAGGTGGGAGGCTGGAGCGAAACTATTGAACTCAATAGATCTTGTTAGATTTAATTTAATTCAATTCATTCATTTCACTCTTAATTTGATTTGTTTTCACTCGATGCAGTCAAAACTTATAGCAACAAAACTTGGTCGTCTCGATTGAACATAAAATTTGTGTGGTTTACACTTTTGCAATTACACCATACTGACCCGGTTCCTTTAACCTGTTTGATCAGATCTCCAGCCCCACCACCTCGTAGTAGTTCAAAAGACAAAAATATGACTCCGGAATTCAGGAACTCTCTTAGCCAGAAGCTGGAGAATCCAGCGCTTACTCAGAACGAGCAGCAGGGAACCGAAAAGCAGGGCACAGTGGAGGTACTTTTTGCTTTGATTGTACGCTGTGCTGTATAGCACGCTCACACGCTCTTTCTTACACACACACACTTTCTCTCTCTCTCTCTCTCTCTCTCTCTCTCTCTCTCTCTCTCTCTCTCTCTCACACACACACACACACACACACACACACACACACACACACACAGGCTATGCCGGTGGCTGAGCATGAAGAGAAGGTTGTTCATCATGGCGTGCTGCGTAAGTGCTAATGAAGATCTGCAAATTGCCAGTTTCAATACAACCTGCTAGATTAAGCTGGTGTCGACTCGCTAAGGATTCAAAAGGGAATGAGTCCTCAGTCTTGCATTCGAGCATGCTATTTCTGATCTCTTTTGCCAAACACTTGAAACTAAAGAGCAAGAGCACAGATCTTGATCAGCAGCGGAACAACTTGCCGAGTATTTCATGAGCAAGTAGGAATTGCATGACCAGCCCCATGACAGGCTCCAGCGTGTTCTCTTTATTACCTTCTTCACTCCCTCGTTCCATGCATGCTTCTTCATGGTACTTCCTCTCCGCGCAATATCTTGTGAAAAAGGACACTATTTTTCACATGTGCAGGGCGTAAAGGGCATGAGTCTTCAGTGCCCAAGGAGCGAAATCAGCCCGTGAACATGAATCGCACCAGCGAGCAGGGCAGGGCTGCAAGTGGCGTGATGGGCTCCGGAACAACCACAATGGGAGGACTAGGGAACAAGGACTGGGGAGGCTAGGGACGCAAAATGAGCAAAAGTCGGGGGGAGTGCTGCTCCGAGCAGTCTGCAGCAGGCTCATTTCATAATTGTCTACCTATCGTCTCCTTTACATTATGCCAACGAACTTCAATCAATGACCTCCTTGTACAGAGTGGACTACCTTAACAAGTAGCTTGTAGGCAAACAAACAAATACTCGCGGTCCCAAAGCCTTTTTGTGTACAGGGAAAAGCAAAAAAAATGGTACACCTCCATTCCCACCATCAAACATTGCAGGGCAGCCGGAGTGGGAGAAATTACGTGCAAGTGACTACTCATGCTTCTCATGTACATTATTTACAATCACATCTTGTGCAGACGCTTCCAAACAAGAGCAAAGACATGTATCAAGCAAATTTGTAAAGCTCACATACCCTGCTATTCATTCTTATGACCTCTGGGGGCAAGTAAAGAGCACCTGCACAATGAAATTGAACCTCACGCACAAGAGCGAAATCAAGATTACTTTTCGACCCAAGTTGACCGCTGCTTCTGCAGCCTGCTGCCCCGAGCCTCACTTCACAAGAAGGGGCTTTAAGGCAGCTGCTGCGCACCAGTAAGGGGGTCGATCCACACCTTTGGCTTGCCTGCAGCTGACCCCTCGGGACCCCTGGCCATCACACCCTCCATTGCAGCAGCATACCTGCAGGTCCACAGATTCAAGGGTATTGCTTTCAAAAAAGGCCTTACACATAGATCCACAAGTTAAGGCGCAGTCAGGTACGGAGCTGCAGCCAAACATGGCAAAAGGAAAGAAAAGGAAGGCTACGTAAGCAGCGAAAACACTCCCCACCATCGTTGTCCTCACTTGAAAACTTGACAATGACCAAGCATGAGCAGTGGGCACCAAAAAAGAATGTCTTTTAAGAAAGAGGTGGGTAAATGATATGCCTCCTAGGAACGTTGCTTCTAAAAAGGAACACCATGCATTGATGCTCTGTCCTTTTTTCCATTCGAATCTTGTTGTGTCCAAGCTATAATCACCTTGCAAGGGACAAAGGAGAGTGTGCTGCAGCATATCACATTTTCTACCCAGACACAAACCCATATTCTGTGTCTCCTTCTCCTTAATTAATGTAGGGAGAGTCTTCTCTGCCTATGTAGTTTTCTTTTCTTTTCTTTCTGTCGTATATGGCGCGATGGGGGTGCACAAGAATGGGGCACCCTACGAACTCTAGCCAGTTAGGCAATACCAGCTGTGGAGGCAATCTCGGTTGAGGGCTTGGTTACCAAGATGTTATGGCATGCACAAGCAGAGGGCTGCCTTACAAAGTTTCAGTTGAGTAGAGGGAGCAAGGATTCTGGACAGAGGAAAGGAGCAGCGCTTCAAAACTAGAAGGTACCACACTCACATCAGCAGGCTTCCTTCCCTCCATGGCTTGCCCAGCAGCTGCAAGCCAACGGGCATGCCTCTGGGATCGCAGCCCACAGGCACAGAGATGGCTGGAAGGCCGATGAAGTTGGCCTGCACACAACAGGCACAATTGTGTGGAGGAAGTAGGAAGGAAGGGCAAATCAACGAAGGACGTGGTTTGAATGAGCAGTGAAAGAGTGCTTGGAGCAGCCCACAGGCACAGAGATGGCTGGAGGCAGTGAAGGGAGGAAGTACAAGTAAGAAGTAAGAGGTTATCAACTGGTGACAGGACTGGGGCTTCTCCAAGCCTTTGAGATTTCTAATCCACAGGGAAGACAAGTGGGACCCAAATTGTGGGTCCCAGTTGTGTTGGATGGGAAATTCAAAGAGGAGATAAGGAAGAACTCAACTGGGACTCAGCTGGGTCCCAGTTGAGTTGACCTGCAGATATGCCAGTCACTGACATCAACCACCGAGGAATTGCCAAATATAACTGATGCAAGGTGTGTTCTCATCAGTGTAAACACCTTGTGGAGACACCAGCCCATCGGGCAACGCTGAAAGACTCAGTATCAAATCATCCGCATTGTTACGGAAGAAGCAGTGAGAACAGGGATTTGATCGGTGAAGCAACTCTAGCAACCGCTGTCTGTTGCACCCCTTGCCGTGTCAACACAACAGATCAAAAGCACAAAACGTGGGGGATCCTTGCAGGCTTGCCATAGGTGTCACAAGAGAGAATGAGAGGCAAGCCAGCAAGTTCCATACATTTGTGCCTGTCCTGTTCTGTTGACACTGCCCTACAGATCCCCTCTACATGTGCCTTCCCAGCCAAACCAAGAAGGAAAGGATGAACAAAACAGTGAAGCCTGCGGAGTGCGTTTGGGACCGTAACACATCGCAAGCCCTGAAAGGATATCAATGTATGCTGTAGCAGACACATCGATGAGCAGCCCAGGCCTACTTGTTCTGCCGAATTTTGCGTCTCCAGATTATGTTAAGACCCTGGCTAGCTTGCTAGTTTGGTGACCTTTCCTTAACGTTTGCAGCCACTTTTGTAACACAGTATTTCCTTTTTTCTTGTTGGGCTTCAATTTCTGGAGGGAATGTGAGCTGAGGGACCCAAACACATGCAAATGATGGTTTGCAGCGCATGCTTCCTTCCCCTTTTCACGTTTGTACTCACCACCTGGATGAAGCGCATGACCTCAGAAACCTGCAAATACCATGAGAGGAACGAGCTTCTGGACACCTTGTAAACAATGTGCGTTGTGTACACACCAGCAAGAATGCATAGCAGGAGGAGCTGCAGGACACACATTATTTACAATGTAAACAAAATGTGCGCTGTGTACACACCAACAAAAATGCATAGCAGGAGGAGCTGCAGGACATGCTGCTAGGGACAGGGATAGCAACCTGTGGGACGGAACAAGCACAGAGAGGGACAAGGTTTCTCTGCTAACAGAAGCAAACAGGGAGGGATCTCACACACATGTCGGAGGGGTAACAACTACAATTGTTTTCATAGTGTGAACTTGACAAGGCTAGCCCCACTGCAGATCGAGATGCTCAGCCATGTTTGCATGTGTGCATGAATGTGTGTGTGTGTGCAACTTCCAGCACTCAAAATTGCACTAATTTTTTCTGCCCTATTATGCACAAAATGATGCTGTAGAAGGAAGTTCGACAACGTGCATAAGGCATGCATACATGTACCCAACTGTGAGCAGAGACACACGCATGCACGGGCGCACAATCTTTTCTTCCGTCCTTGGAACATTTAAATTCAGGTCTGAATGCCTGAAATACAGTCTGCACTGGATATCAGAAAGTCAGATTGATCATACAGTGGTTGACGTAGATGATTCATCATCTGGCCATTGCCACAGTGTGTGTGTGTGTGTGTGGGTGTGTGCTCGCGTGTGTTTGTGCAAAAATACACACAAGCATCTTATAACAAAAAGCTTTTCATGACAACAAGCCCCTCATGGTCCGCTGGGTGGGAGAGCCTGCTCTCCCTCCCTCCTTCATACAAACACACACACAAGCCCACCTGTGCAATGTCGGACAGGCCCTTGGTGGGCGCATTGGGTGGGATGGCAGGTGCGGTCATGGGGGTGGTGGGGGTGATCAGAACGTCAACATCCTGAACGAAATGCGTGTGATGATTGTATGAGGGAGTCAAAGAAGCACACAGGTTTGGCCATGAGGGATAGGTGATCACACATCACTTATTCAGGCACTTTGGAACCATGACTTATACTACCTTCAACAAGTCCCTGAAACTCCAGCAGAGACAATTGGAAATCACCTGCAGAGTGCTGTTCCTGCAGCAAAACCAGAAGCACAGCAGTAACAGAGGTGAGAGGCAGGCATCAGACTGAGGTCAGCTACGAACCCTCTGCGCAGTTTCTCTCCCTTCTATCCCAAGCCACCTCAGGTGACCTGTCCCAAGCTTGGGAGCAATGTCAAGGGAGTTAAGTGGGGGAACAACATGAAGGCGCCAGGCGCGGCATGCTCCTGTGTACAAATCATAATCAAAGTGTTTTATCCACATCATACGTCAAGTGCAATTTATATAAAAGACACACCATTTGCTGGGTTGTGGAGCCTGGGGCTCCTGTAGAGTGCTTTTCTCAGCTCTTGGATGGACAGTTCCTGCTTTGCCCGCTTGGGTAGCGTCCCAGGACTTGGCAAAAGCGCAAGCGCGAGCAGGCTGTGGGGATGCGCCTAGTTCTTTCCTTTGTTTTGCACATGTTGGAAGTTCAGAGCCCCTGGGACAGCTTCAGAGCAAGTCATTTCAAGTTCCGTTAGCCCTGGAAGCAGGTGTTCTGTTCTTATTCGTATCATTCATATGTCCTGTTTGGATTCATATCATTTTGAATTTTTTTCAACCCTGGAGGAAGGTGTCCTAGAAGCTGCACGCACCTTCATGGCCTTCTCAAAATGGATGGTGGTGCGTGCCCGGCACCTCTGTGCCTGGATGTAGTCTGCAGGCTTCCAGTTCTGCAAGGCAGCATGGAAGGGCAAGGAGAGGGTCAGAGGAATGATGGATGGTGATGCGTGCCCGGCACTGCTGCGCCTGATTGCAATCTGTGCAGGATTCCAGTTCTGCAGGGGAGCATGCAAGAACAGAGGGAGGGTGCGAGAAATGAAGGAACAAAGCTGGGGAAAGACAGGCTGCAGCTTATCAGTCCAATGAATGAGTCTTTGAGGTTGCATGCACAAATATGTGCATGCACAAGATTGCTGGCTAGTCAGTCAGTAAGAGTCTTCTGCTTATGTACATGCACAGAGCATAAGGAGGCGCGTCCTTAACTGCTTCCAGAAGAGAGCTTCTGCCCACCCACCTTCGAGATATCCAAGGCCATCCGAACATCTAGGCCCATTTTCGCACGTGTTTTCCCATCTGCATGGAGGGTGCAACAAATACAAGGCTCGCATCATGAGCTTTAGTCTGCAAAGGGAAACATTAGCTTCTCTGTTTGTGCCCTAAAAGATATTTTTCTGCTCATAATCAAAGAGAACCTGCTAAATGGCGCGGGTGCCTTCAGGCAAGAACCTGTTTGATCTCAGTTGCTTGCCACCCATGCTTTCCATTTGATCACGATCAACCTTCAGGCAAGGACCTGTTTGACCTTAGTTGCCTGCCACCCATGCCCCCCCCCTCCATTTGATCACAATCAACCCTCTTACATGGGGTTACAAATTTGTCCAGTGTTTCCTCATTGCTGCGTTGAAGGAGCAAAACGAGAGCAATTGTGGGAAATTTTGAAACAGAGTGGCATTTGGCACATGCCCTTTGCTCTATGAATTATACAGTGGATTGCACATCATACAGAAATGGGAGAAACAAAGAAGGCAACGGACACAGCGGGCATGAGGAAGGGGGCTGATACCGAGGTCATAATCAAAAGCGTGAGCTCCTCCAGCCCACTTGTCTAGACTGTTGTGCTGCACCTTAGGCAAAATGGCAACTTGAGCCAGGTTGAACATCAGGTGTAACGTACATAATGCAGAATGGCCACACTGCGCCTGTTTGACGGCACCACACCACACAAAAACAAAACAGAGGATGGAGGTAATAATCAAAAAAGGAGGCAAGAGGACAGAGGGTCGCACCCGCCCACTGGTCCGCAAAGTTGTGCTGCATCTCGGACAGGATGGTCACGTTGTGCCCGATGCGCATGAGCTCCAGCTCAGGGATGTGTACTTCCATGATCTCCATGCCCATGCCCTGCAGATCAAAGCCAAGCATGGAGGTGAGCACCAAGCACTGTTGGAAGTGAGTGCATGGATGTGCACTTCCTTGATCTCCATGTCCATGCCTTGCAGTGCAAAACAGCCAAGCAAAAGTGAAGGGTCCAGGAAGTGGCACCTGTCATGTAGCCTGAAGCCAAAAGTCAAGAGAATGCATCTTTGACCTTGCCTCCGTGCCTGAGGTCTGGACAAAATAAAGGCAGTGCATTGTCTGTTTTGCTCAAGGACTGAGCATGAACTGCAAGTCTGCAACCTCATGGGTTAGTAAGGCACTTAAGACATGGACACATGTCACACCTTTGTGTTTGGAACGAAGAAAGAAGCACTGTAAAGCCTGCGGCTATCTACCTGGCATGAAGTCATGCTGCAGCCCTAGAACGTCCCAAAGCTAACGCTGAACCTTGACTCATGGCATGATGACCTGATGCACAAGACACGCCATCCACAACTACACATGCCCATTGGTTCCATGCTTTCCTGTTCAACCTCTGGGGAGGAATCCACTCACATCATGTATATCATCAGTACGTGCAAACACTGAACACTGAACATGGACGGATCTCACTCCAAGGCAGAACACATACGTTGAAAGGTTTCTTTCCACCCACTGTTCTGTTTGACACGACACAGCACACCTCAAAGCAGGACCTCAAATCTCATCACCTGTGTACCTTAATGAGCACATTCTCTCCTTTCCTTCCCATTTTTGTACGCGTACAATTGATGCCTCTCACCTTTAATTTCTCCACTGCTGCTTTGCATGTGGAAAGCACTTCGGGGTCGGCATGCTCAAACCACTGCAAGCATGGGACGCACAGAGTACATGAGTTTGGAGGGGGGGAAGGGGGAAGGGGCGGGAGCCTCCAAAACACGATTACTTTCCACAAGCTGCACCAGTTTTTGTTATTTCAAGGCTGTCATCCTCCAGAAGCCAAAAGCGAGGCCCTCAAGGCAGAACACAAAGCAGACAAAAACAATGCGACCCTCAAGGTAAAACACAAAGCGCGACCTAAAATGGATAAAAATACTATGGCGCCATGCGTCTTTTAGGGCCTCTGAAAGGAGAGGCGTTCAGCGCAAGTCGCACGTGTGTTGCAACAAGAAGTATTAGTCGCCCTTTTCAAAATAATCAATAGTGAAGGGAAATAGGATATGCAGCAGCAATCAAATAAGTGACATTATCTAAAAGTTAGAAATTCAAGCTACAAAAACAGAAGCAAATGTATTAAGCACTCAAGGCAAACGCTCGGCCAGTGGCCATCCTGTCTCCTACCCCTCCTTCAACTTGCACAAAACAAAATGCAAACACTCCCCTTTCCCTCCAACAAAACAGCACTGCTGCACGGCAGTGTTTGCAAGGCATTCACCGGCCAGTAGATTGTATGGTGGGTTTAGGGGGCTACCTGTGCTGATCAGGTGTAACGATGTAGACCTTCTCAAGATCATGATTACCAACTACCACCAGACCTATATTCAGACTCTGAGCAAGACCAGGTATTGTGCAGGCCTTGGGGGTGAAGGACCTTATTTACCCTTGCATACAAACGCTATTTTTTCTTGCCTGCCTTGTCCTTACATCAGGACACACCCTCAGTTAAATCAATCTGTGTGTTGCCCTGCCAGCTTTCTGGTGAGACCCTCAATCTGTGTGGTGCCCTGCCAGCTTTCTGGTGAGACCCTCAATCTGTGTGGTGCCCTGCCAGCTTTCTGGTGAGACCCTCAATCTGTGTGGTGCCCTGCCAGCTTTCTGGTGAGACCCTCAATCTGTGTGGTGCCCTGCCAGCTTTCTGGTGAGACCCTTGCTAGCTTGCTACTCAGAAACCCTTTCCTTTATGCACGAGGCCTCTTGGCTGGCATAGACTCCTCTTTTTCTTTTTCTACGTTGAGCCCCCTTTGTTCTGGCAAGGGGCTTGGGGGTGTCTGTCTTGAGAGCATTGGGGGACGGCGCAGCTTTGGGCAAGCTTCACAAGCTTTCCTACCAGCGAATCAGCACTGCCGTGCGACAGCGTTTCAAATGCACTCACCGGCCAGTAGATGCCCCCCTTGGTGCCTGCTAGGGGCGTGGGGTCGTCTGTGTTGGGAGCATTCGGGGGCGGCACGGCTTTGGGCAGCCTGACAGGGCACAGGCTGGCGGGACCATACGTGGACATGACGGTGTGCAGGATCACCATGTCCTGCAAGTTAACGCAGAAATACACAAAGCGATTGCTCTTTGTAGCGCAGCCTCTCATTTGCAAGCCTGACAGGGCACAGGCTGGCAGCACCATACGTGATCATGGTGGTTTGCGGAATCGGATGGTTTGCAGAGTTGGATGGTTTGCGGAATCGGACGGTTTGTGGAGTCGCCAGGTCCTCACATAATGCCAATGAGAAAATGCAGGACGCGATTGTGCTTTAGATGATGAAAGGACGGATTTGGGCAGCCTGACAGGGCCTAGGCTGGCGAGACCATGCACGGACATGATGGTGCATGGGTTCACCAGATCCTGGGAAAATACAGGATGTGGTTGTGTGCTTTGTTGCAAAGCCTGGAGGGGCACAAGATGTGGTTGCGCTCTTTGTTGCAAAGCCTTGAGGTGCATAAGATGTGATTGCGCCCTTTGTTGCGAAGCCTCGAGGTGCATTGTGCCTTTTGGTGGTGCATTGTGCCTTTGGTGGTGCATTGTGCCTTTTGGTGGTACATTATGTCTTAGGTGGTGCATTGTGCCTTTAGAGGTGCGTTGCGCTTTTGGAGGTGCAATGCCTTTGGTAAGACCCTTGCTACTTTGCTACTTAGGGATCGTTTCCATAATGGTTGCACACTGGTGGGCCTATGCATGGGTCCATGAGTGTGCTGAACTGCTGCAAGATTGAGTGTCAGAAAAGCTGCTCTCTCTCTATATATATGTGTGTGTATGTATATATATCTATATGCGTGTGTATGTATGCATGTAGATATATGTGCGTGTGTATGTATGCATGCATATAAAGATGTATGCATGTATACAAGTATCATTTTTTTGCACTGCCTCGGGACAGATCGCCACAGCATGTGTATTGCATTGTCAAAGAGTTGGAAAGCAAGATGCAAATCCCGTCGCCCAACCTCTCACTGCTCCGTTACTTCCACTGTTGCAATCGCCCCTTCAAACACATACCTGCATGCAAGCACAACATAACAAATACCTACACGCAGACACACATTGGCCTGAAAATGGCCACAGTGCAGTCCACTTTCACATAGAAGCACACGCGTGCGAGTGCACCCACACGCACTCCTCATTCACATACCTGAATGCAAGCACACATGGGCCCAACTCTTGGGTATGGCCACTTTGCAGTCCACTTAACCACAGCTCCTCAAATACATACCATGCAAGCGCATGAACACAGACCTGGACACAAGCACACATGGGCCCGATGGTGGCCACTGAGCAGTCCACTTCCACTGCCCCCTCCATGCTGACACGTCCTTGGGTGGGCTTCAGCCCCACAAGACCACAGAAGGAGGAGGGGATACGGATGGAGCCGCCTCCATCACTACCTACACACAAGAAGCGCACATGCATGCCTCGCGCGCTGATGCGTCCTATAGGGTGGGCTTGAGCCACACAATAACACAGAAGGAAGAAGGGATAGTGCCGCAAACATCATTGCCTGGGCACAAGTAGCGCACACACATGTGCTTGAGAATGTACGACACATTAGGCCAAAAGAGGCACAGAGGAAACTTAGATAGTGCTGCAACCATCACTGCCAGCCGGATTAGGCGTACACATGATAAAGCGCACAAGCACGAGGTTGCTTAAAGTATCAGGCCGCCTAAAGCAGAGGGAAAATACAAGTGTATCCACCCCACTGCTGCCTGCTGTGCAGACAAGCAGGGGTGTACGTCAAAAAGGGCACGCAAGTACGCATGGCTAAGCAATCAGCTCATGGAAAGGGTACAGACAGCCCCCACCATTGCTGCCTGCTCACACTGGCGCACAGGCATGTATGCGGCAAGAGCACTGTGTGCATGTGTGTTTACACACTCGTATGCAATGCGCCAACCCACAGATGGCGACCGGAGTGCAGAAGGAGCAGCTACCAGCACTGCCTGCACATGCAGGCGCACATGCTGCATGAGACCATATGCAACAACGTATGCAACAACATATGCAACAACATGCTGCATGAAACCATATGCAACAAACCATATGCAACAACATGCTGCATGAAACCGTATGCAACAAATTATATGCAACAACCATATGCAACAACATGCTGCATGAAACCATATGCAACAAACCATATGCAACAACCATATGCAACAACATGCTGCATGAGACCATATGCAACAACCATATGCAACAAACCCAGCCATGTATGGAAGGGAGGGAACCTGGAGGGCGCAGCTACCAGCACCGCCTGCACACACAGGCTCGCACCCAAGTTTACGAGGTTGTACCACACACAACTCTGAAGATATGAAGGAGGGATGCGGCTGGAGCTACCTCAAACACTGCCTGTACACTCACACACCCGCACCCCCATACCCACCCCACACACCCATACCCACACCCACACCTACACCCATATTCCCCCCCCCCGGACACACACACACATACACACACACACAGCACACACACCTATGGCCAGGGGGCACAATCCAGCAGCCAGTACAGCAGCAGATCCTGAGGAAGAGCCGCCGCAGTAGTGTTGCATGTCCAAGGGGTTCCTGGCCGTCCCCAAAGCCAGGTTCAGCCCAGTGATGCCTGCATTCGATCAGAATGATGCTTTCATACAAAAGTATTACATCCATGTTTATCATTATTATTTGATATGCTTGGATGCATGGGCTGTCCTCAGAGCCAGGTACAGCCCAGTAATGCCTGCATTTGGTCAAAGCATGTTGTTGCTCCACATCTTGGTTGTGCTCACTTCTAAACATCCAGGGAGGGCACTGATGCACAAATTTGGCTAACTTACATGATGCCTTAATTCAGGCATGGAGATGCTATGGAGGAGAGTCATGAGTGGTTCTGGCTGACCTCAGTGATGCCATTATGGGGCAGCCTTAGAGAGGACTGCATAGATTAAGAGATGCCTGCCTGGATTGGATGGACAGCCCTAGAGATAGGCCCTAGGGCTACCTGCATGGATTTAGAGATGCCTGCATGGAATTTCAGCCACAGGAGTAGGGTTGGCCAATTTTGTGTATGCATGCCAAGAACTCAAGCTCTTTGCCGCAAAATTCGTGAAACTCATGGCGTGGTTATATATGGATTTGGGCCAGTATTGGCCAATATCTCTTGGTCAACACTTACTTGGCCAAACCTACAAAGGAAGCATTCAGGCAACCAAGTACCAGCAAGCGCACCAGTGAGCAACAAGCAGGGCTAACACTCATTTTGCAACAAGAATTTGGGCACAGCAGGGAAAGCACTCCATTAAGCAGCAAGCAGGGTTAACTTGCACGATCTAATGAGAGAGCGCAGCAGAGGTAGCGAGCGCCCTGGTGCATACGCACCATGAAACTTGGGTGTTCACGCTCAGATTAACTCTCAGGTGTTAACTCTCAAGGTTTTGACACAGGTGAGCAAGTCTTGAAAGGCTGGTCCACGATGTGCTCTTGTCGGCACTGAGATTATGTTGCTACCTATGATACCGAGAGTGCTATCAAGCAATGCCCAATGCCCAGCAATTGACGTGATCAGCTCTGAACAGGTGCAGTGAGTGTGCTGCCAATCTGCCATCTTTCTGATTTCTTCAAAAAGCCGCCAGACGTCATACAATGTGAAGTCAGACGTGACCAGTTGTAATAGATCAAGTGTAGTGAGAGTGCCGGTTGGTGTCCAAACTTGGTCAAGCAAATGGGGTATCCAAGGCCTATGGCACTGATCAGGAGAGTCAAGGGGTGCATGCAGCGCTTGCAATGCAGGGGATCAGGTTCGCAAATGGGAATAGCTTTACAAGCATGATCGTGGCTTAACAAGGGATTTGGGGCTGCCAGCCAGTTTGAGACCCAATGTTTAATACACCTTCTTCTCATGAACACATGCGGTGCTTCAGGTGCAAGATCCGCAGTCCATGCCTGCGATTGCGAGCCTGCAACTCCCTCAATAGCATGCTGATTCAGGATTTTGCTTGACTGGAAAAAGAAAACACCAGCGCGCACAGCAGATCCCGCCATATCAACCTGTCACAAAACCTGGTGGCAGACAATGCGTTTGTTTCACCTAAAAAATCAGGTCCACCAAAGGCTGGGCCCAGTGGAAAGCGTGCATATACAAGCATAAGCACCTATATTACAGCTGCGTCTGCGTACCTTGCTCGGTTTGCTTTTACAAACTGATGCAGCTCTAAAAGGCGTTTCTTCATTCAGCTCATATGATTGCATGCATGTTTCTTTTTGCACCTGCCTGCCTGCGCCTCAAGGGTGCACTCACCTACCCAGGCCCATCTCGTGCATGTTGGCCTGCGTCTCAGGGGTGCACTCACCTACCCAGGCCCATCTCATGCATGTTGGCCTGCGTCTCAGGGATGCAGTGATGCACTCACCCAGGCCCATCTCGTGCATTTTAACCTGCGTCTCAGGGATGCACTCACCCAGGCCCATCTCGTGCATGTTGGCCTGCGTCTCAGGGATGCAGTGATGCACTCACCCAGGCCCATCTCGTGCATTTTAACCTGCGTCTCAGGGATGCACTCACCCAGGCCCATCTCGTGCATGTTGGCCTGCGTCTCAGGGATGCAGGGATGCACTCACCCAGGCCCATCTCGTGCATGTTGGCCTTGCCGATGAGGATGGCACCCATGTCGCGAAGCGCGGCAATGTAAGGGGCATCACCCGTGGAAGGGCGCTGGCTGGCCAGGTAGGACGTCCCGCAAGTGGTTGGGTAGGGATCTGCATCCACCAAATCCTTCACAGCATATGGCACCCCTGCAAGCGCCAAACAAAGCGGTAAGGTAACATGGCACACCACAGGCGGACAAATAAATGGGACTGTCCCAGAAGTGGTTGGGTAGGGATCTGCATCCAACAAATCCTTCACAGCATATGGCACCCCTGCAAGCGCCAAACAAAGCGGCAAGGTAGCATGGTACACTACAGGCGGGCAAACGAAAGGGACTGTCCCAGAAGTGGTTGGGTAGGGATCTGCATCCACCAAATCCTTCACAGCATATGGCACCCCTGCAAGCGCCAAACAAAGCGGCAAGGTAACATGGTACACTACAGGCAGGCAATTGAAAGGGACTGTCCCAGAAGTGGCCGGGTAGGGATCTGCATCCACCAAATCCTTCACAGCATATGGCACCCCTGCAAGTGCCAAACAAAGCGGTAAGGTAACATGGTACACTACAGGCGGGCAAACGAAAGGGAGATGTCCCAGAAGTGTGGCCGGGTAAGCACCCGCCACGTCCTTTAACAGCGAATGGGACCCTGCACGCGCCAACAGAGCAGCAAAGTGGCGTGGCACACCACAGCCAAAGTGGCGTGGCACACCACAGCCAGACAAATAAAGGGAGCTGCACGCATGCAGCAAAAACCTTCACAGCAATTGGAACCCCTGCAAGCGCCAACAGAGCAGGTGGTGTGGTGTATTGAGGGCAGGCAAAGAAACAGATGCTGAGCGCATACAGCTCCGATGCAAGCTTGTGTGGACGCATTGAGGCAGGCATCCTATACAAAGGCAGGGCAAGCTCGCTTGTTTGCACATTTATTGGTTTGGCGGGCGCAACAAATGACAGTCCAAGGCTCAGAATATCTCTGCCGCTGGACCAGAGGCACACCAGGTATTGCAGGCTTCTGTTCAAGCGATCATGTCAAAAAAATTATTGCAGTAAAGCAAGTGTGCCTGGGACCCTGGAGGCAGAACAGACGTTGTATGGTGCCTAGAACACCGGGAACTGGATGCATATGTTTGGGAATGAAGGACAGCCCAGTCCAAACGTGCCTGCATGCATGCAAGGGAAGGCTGGCTACATAATTGACAGCCGAAAATACACAATGCTAAGGCCCTCAATCTGGACAATGGTGTGCTACTTCCAGCAAATCAAACGACCCAGGTAAATCGATCACATCTTCCCTATTGACCACCTCCAAGAAGCAAAAATAGTTAGGTTGAGCAATCCAATATGCTCCAAAAACCTTCCTCTAGCTAAGACACAACAAGGAAATGTGATGGCCTGTGAAATTTCCATCATCTGCTGGAATGAAGGCAAAGTGGCAAGGAGGCAATTCTTACATGGATGAGGTTTAGGTATTCAGCAGCACAACATGAGCACGGTGCAGATCCCTGGCCATCTTCTCATCATCTTCACAGCCAATATTCCTGATGAATTTGGTGGAACTTCTGCGGTTCTCAAAGCAATGCATGCACAAATCAGGTCAAGCACTCCCTTAAGACACCTCCTAGGAAAGGGGAAAGCGCCTCCTACAAAACAACAGACATGCTTCCAATGCAGAGCGCTGATTGTTGGCTGCAGAGCGCCCACTGTCGGCTGCAGAGCTCCCATCGCAAACCACTTCACAAAGAGGGTACATATACGTTTACTTTTGACATTGATGGTGCTTGTAGCATTTTTCAAGGGGCCCCCAATCATTTTGACATGCCGGTGTAAGGCACCTTTTCAGGGGATGATAGCAACCTTGCGCAGACATAGTAATGAATGAGTTCCACTTCTGAACCCTGCCAATGGAGCCAGCATGCTCTCTACTATTATGCATGTGCAAGTTTGTACCAGGATGATCAAAAACAAACACTTTCTACAATCTTGTACAAAAAAGACTCACATCTAAGCTCATGGGGCAAACAATTTGCTGCGTAAACATGCCCATCACTGAGCAATCTGAGAAGCCATCATATTTCATCTTAGACTTTTTACCATGAAGCACAGAGCAGGTGCGTT